>VNJU01003678.1:0-81020 GCA_008042675.1 Drosophila seguyi | reverse complement strand
TCGCTTTCTAGACTCTCGGTTGCCACGTGCTGGCAAAGCTCAGCACCTATATGTGGAGTGTATATATAGCTTACACCCGTATAGTTCAGAGATAAGGCCGTGTGGGCCAGGGCAATGTCCCGCCAGATTGTAGGGCATCGAGTGTAATAAATCGTTGACTGCGCTCGGTCTCCGGGCCAACTCAAATTCAAATGGCCATTGTTTTTGGCCAGAAAAAAGGGCCACAAACCGCCGACAAATTCGGATCCCAGACTTCGTCTCCTTCGGCCTCGCCTGATAAAAATCGGCGGGCGGCAAGCTGCGATCTCGCTGATCCGATCACTGATCGTCCGGCAGTATATTTATGGCATTGCCCGAAACAAGAATGTCAAGAGCGCGTCTGTGTCTGCTTAGCTAGAAATTAGAGCAATTAGCTTTGACCCGCGGCTGCAGCTTCATAAAAAATAGTTCTCAATAAAATAAAAAAGGCACTGGGGAAAATGTTAGCATAAATTTGTATCCATAAGAGTGCTGGTTAAATAAAAGAATAAAATATTATCATAGAGAACTAAAATGTATAATATATTGTTATATATACATTATATTATCTTAAGCGTTTCAAAAATAAATATTTTCTATAATATAAATATATTCTATATACTTTTTTCTTATTACAAATTAATATTATTTTTTTTTTTTTAATAAGCTATCTGTAAGATATATATATTTCCAACTCTTTTCTTACTTACTTTAAAACATATTATTTAATAATAATATTTCAGTATAATAAATTATAATTATTATAATCTTTTATTCAGCATTTTTCACCCTTCTCCCATTCACCATCTCTTCATTATAAGACCCTGATCGGTTAACCCCAATTAGGTACCATTTTCTTGCCGTGTAGAAATAGTTTCTAAAATAGTTGATGACCTTTTTAGTGGACATCGTCTCCGTCTCCCCAGTGGCTACTGTGGGCGTGCCTGGCCCGAGTCTCGGCTTGTAAACAGTTTTCCCTATCTGATGATTGTGTAATTTATAGGGTTCCTTGGGCTACCTGTACCGATCTCGGCGACGCGATAGTGCCACATAAATAAGTGTGTGTGTGTGTCTCCCTGGCATAAATGTCAAAGGGCATTTAATGAAGTTATTAAACGCTGCCGCTGGGGCGCAGGGGCTACCGTTTCTAGACGAAGGAGGCGGGATCCTGGTTCGGCGATCATAATCTCAGGATTGGCTTCGACTTCGACTTCGACTTCGACTTGGAGTTGCTTTTCCGCTGCTTTGCATTGCAACCAAAAAGGAAAAATAATGAAAAAAAGACAGAAAACTGGTTGGGCAATGGCAATAAAACGCTTGCTATAACGAGCAACAAAATTTGTAACGATTCAATTTAAGGCTTGCATACAACATGCGCCGTACGCCGTCGGCAAAAGATGAAATAGTCGGGAATAGCCATAGGATATATACTGGAGGCCCGATTTGTGTGTGTGTTTTTGGCTCATGTTCGGGGGGAGACCGGAGTCGGAATGAAATTTATGAAGACATGACTGGCAATTGTAGTTCCAGTTCCAGACCGAGCCCCAGTCAAAGCCATAGGCCCCGGGTTCGACGATCTCCTTGGATTCCCCGACGCCTACTTGGCCAACTGTCCGTTGACCATTGCCATTGCGATTACAACTCAATTGTCAATTGATTTTCCAGCCAATATTTCACAATTAATTAAGCGCAAAATTTTTACAGAGCACTGACAAAGAGCGGCGACGACGTCGGCGGCAGTCCTTCAAAGGCCGGCTCTTGTCCGAGGACAAGATGCGAACTGATTTCTCTCAGTTTACCTGTTTGTCTTTCTCCTTTTTTTTTTGGGTGTGGTCAGGTCAAAGGAGCAGGTCCATTGACAGATAGACGGATAGATAGCGGGTCTATGGCCAACTGTGGGAAAAAACTGGAGGAAACGCAGAAGGGATTGTCGTTAAATGCGGACATAAAAGAAATTAGCTGGATAGTTTCGGTTTCGGCAAAGATATGATACGGGTGTTCGGGGTGGTCTGCAGCAAGGGATATATTTTAAGACTTTATTTTAAGACTTTAACTTGAATATCATTAAATATTATTACGTACTTTTCAATAATGGATAGGACCTTTGAACAAACAAAAAATAAAACATATTACAAATTTTTTTAAAATTAAAAATGGCTTGTAGTTGTAGTTTATAATTTATAAGAACTTTGCAACTAATAACGAAAATATTATATATACGTTTACATTTTATTTTATGATTACAAAAAAAAACCTACAAAAATGACTTAAAGACCTCTTTAAACAGTATAAATGTTATATATTATATTTAATTTTGGAAAACCATTTATTAATATGAAGAACTTTCCAAAAAATAAAGAAAGTGAATTTAGTTTTTAATTATATTGCAGAGTAAGTTTATAAATGTTTTTTTATTATAAAGAAGCTCATCAAAAATTTATAAAATATATTTTTAGTGAGACAAGGGGCTTTCAATAAACTTTATTATTAGGAATACCGACAATTTCTAGCCAATTATTTGTTGTCGCACAACTCTAGTTTATTATTATGATATTATAAATGAAATACTTCGTTATCAGGCTCAATCTATGTTTATTTTCATTTTATAATTTGGTAATTGTTAATTACTCTTAATTTTTAACGGTTGTTGGACCCCAATCCGGAGTAGTACCCCAATCCTTGGTAGTATTCCAATCCCAATCAGGAGTCGTGCCTGAAGGCAGACCGCCTCCATTTAGGCACTTGTTGAGGGCCTCATAGGTGTTGGCGGTTCCCTCAATGTACTCCCTCTCGGCACTGCTCACACAGATCTCCAGCTGAGTGTCCAGGGTCTGGAGATGGATCTTCAGGTTGCCTGCTGCCTCAGTGGCATCGGCCGATACTTGGTACAGGATCTTCGATTCATCAGCGGCCTTTGGAAGAAGCATTTCAATTTGAATTTTTTTTTGTAATATCTCTTAGATATTAGTTTCTCTAAGAGTAATCCCTACCGCACTGGCAAAGCACTGGAAGGCCTCCACATAGTCCACAATGGAGCCGCAGGGCCAGATGGCATTGCAGCCTTGATCCGCCGCCGCCTGGATGTCGTAGAGAGTCCTGTTGAAGGTAAGGATCACCTGGTCGCTGCCCGTGCTGTAATCCTGGTTGCACTGGCCGTAGTTCTTTTCGTACCGGTCCGAAATCCCGCTGAGGATGGGCGAGTAGTAGTTGAAGCACTGGCGAGTGGTCTGCGGATCCCGGACAGCCAGCACCTCCGTCTGCTGCTGCAGGCCGTGGATCTTCTTGTTGGTGGGCAGCTTCAGCTTGAAGTTCGGATTGAGGTTTATGTTCAGATTCAGGCCGGTGGTTAGGCCAAGGGCCAGGAACAGGGCCAACACCGAGTGTGGGGAAAACATGACTGAGGGCAGAGACTGGGCTCCCAACTGGATGTCGTGGATGCGGAGCCCGCGGCTTTTATATCCAACAGAACACTCTCCTTATCTCCTCTCCTAATTGATTTGTGTTTGAGGAACTGCCGAGGCTTCCGAGTATTTCTTAATTGGATTGTTCTTTTGGTAATTGCTTACTAGTTATAGCGGACTTGTAGTTGCCAAAATTATAAATCTATTACGCTTGATATGGAGTAATTTTCCGCGAACCTAGATTGTTTTTCTAATTGATTGATTCGGAGCCTCCTTGACCTTAACCTTAGCTTGAGTCTATTTATTTAAATACTCTAAAGTGTGGTATATTTTTCTTTAAGTTTAAATAATAATCAATAATTCTCAATTCAATTTTTTTAATTAATAAGGATTCAAATTAAACATATTAGCTATGAACTAGGGATATGAAAATATGACAATGGTGAATAAGGTATTTGAGAAAAATATAATACATCAATAATATAATTTTATATAAATACATCAATATTTAAAAGGTAGGATATTTATATTTATAGTCTATATTCTGTTAAATACTTCTAACAAATTAATTAACTAACTTATTTTTAATATTTGTATAGAAAACACCAATATATTAAATTGCAATAAAATGCTATATTTTCGATTTTTATAGTTTTGATACATCAGGGTCTAGGACATTTATGATATGTTATCAATATTTATAGTATTGTCGGAACTTTCCTCCCATACATATCTTATTGCCTCAAATAAATTCCTTTCAATACCTGAGACTTATATTTTTATATAAGCCAATAGAAAGGATGATCATATTGAGCTTAAAAACCCTTAATGGGTTTTAACATGGGTAGATCTTTATAAGAAATAAAATTAAAGTATTTCTACTTAGATTCCTTACCATTTTCCCATAGTTTCCTGCTGTTCAATAATTTGTGATTTTATATAGGTCGTTCGCCTTCCTACTAAACCAGCTTCGTTTCCCTAAAATATTGTAGTTTCCCCTTTTGTAATTTTAAGCCCTTTTAATCTAATTGTGACCTAAAAAGTTAATTTTCGTTAGATTTAAAAAACGTATTAAATGTTAAAATAAAGTTCAATTTGAAGCTCAATTAGTTGGCCTGATTTTTATTGATTTAATTCTTAATTTATTTGCTGCCCAAATGCGGTCAGGGCTCCTGCCTAGTCGTCACTTTCGATGGTGGTATATGGATATGGAGCTGTCGGTGGAGGAATGTGCACGTCCTGATTGCCCTTGAGGCAGTCGTTCAGCTGCTCGTAGGTGGTGGTCGTGTCCTGGACGTAGTTTCGCTCCGCATCATTTACGCAAATGTCCCGCTGGGTGTCCACGATGCGGTACTCCTCCTGGATCTTGACGGCGTTCTCCGTGGCATTGGCCGATACACTGTACAAAATTTTGGAGTTCTCGGCGGAGACTTCGGCCGCGCACTGAACGCGCTTGACCAGAGTATCCAGGTCAGTCTCAGCCTCCGGCAACCAGACCTTACAGCAGGCATTGCAGGTCAGTGTGGTGGTCACCATGATGTCACTGCGCACCGGATCGTACTTGGCCTTGATCACGCCCGAGGAATTGTCGTAGGCCGAGACACAGGCACCGTAGCTCGTCTCGTACGCCGTGGCCACCTTCTCCAGGATGGGCTTGTAGACATAGAAGCAAGCGGAGGAGACGTCCACATGGGTGGCGGCCAGCTCCCTGCTCTCCGACTGCAGCTCCGCGATGTGGGCATTGGGTCTGATCGAGAAGTGCAGCTTGGGCACTTTGGTGGCCAGGGCGGCAGCCACACAGAACAGGCAGAGCGCCAGAAGCGAGGACTGTTTTCGGAACATCTTAGGCGGAAAACTTAACCGGAATAGATCTCGGAGGCCTTATTTATACGCCTCCTCCGTTCGATATCTTTTTAATTACACTTTTTAGCTGACACACAGTGCCTTCAATTAACTATTAGATAGAAGCAGGTGTTGGCTATGTTGTATCTCACAACTTTGATTGGAACTATTAAGCGTGTGTCTGTTAGGTGTCATTGATAAATTATCTAATAAATTACCAAGAACTCAGAAATATTAAATATAAATGTTAAATAATTATATTATAATTCGCTTTCAATTCAATATTTATTGACTTTGAAAAAATAGCGAGTAAAAAGCTATCTCGACTTGAATGTTTCATAGCACACTGGCGGTGGTGGGATAGTCCCATTCAGGATCGGCAAGGCATTCGTTCATCTCCTCCAAGGACTGGGCGTGGTTGGCCTTGTACTTCCTCTGGGCCACCAGCTGGCACTCGGACAGCGTCTTCTGGATGCTGCCCACCTCCTCCAGCAGGCTAGTCAGGCGGTCGGCGGCCTTGTCGGAGGCATTATCCAGATCCTTGGAGCTCGAGGGACCCTGCAGTCGAAGAAAAGGTTATCGTTATATGATAATTTTCAGTAATGTTATCTTAGGATAATGATGGAGGATATTGAAGATCTGTGTAGCTAATTTCGTTCGACTTGAACTCATTCTACAGATCTATACTCTAGTTAATATAAAATTAAAGCACATTAACAATAAATAGTAAATCTCATTGACCAACTCCTTAGCGTTTCTTAATATTCGTATATTTTCCCAAACACTCACCTTGTTGACCAGGCACTCGAAGGCCTTAGAGTTGGTGCTCTCGGCGTCGCAGAGCACCAGGGCTCCGCAGGATGCGCGGACGGACTCCTTGAGCTCGTCGCGGGCGTAGGAGTAGCTGCCGTCGATCAGGACGAAGGCGTTTTGGTAGCTGTCGTCGCAGACCGCGAAGTCCGCGTCCAGCTGGTCGGCGTGGGCCTTGATCACCGGCAGGTAGTAGTCGAAGCAGCCTGCGTTGAAGGTGTCCCCGGAGCGCAAGGCGGGCGATTGGAGCAGGAAGTCGGTCAGTGTGGTCTCCTCGGTGATCTCGAAGGCTGGAGGCACCGCGGATCCGCAGGCGGCGCCGATGGCCAGGAAGATGGTAAGGGTCTTGAAGAACATTTTTACTTCTGCACGCTAGAGAAACAACTGGATGAGACTGTGGAACCAAAAGGCTTTTATACTTCAAGTGCCTGGTGGTCAATTCCTAATCAGACTCTTAAAATTTACGATCCGGTAATTATCGTAGAAAGTAGTTATTCACTGAGTATTATCATGGCGGAATGCTCGCCACAATCGTATCAGTGAAACCCCCGAAAATCTCTTAGGTGTATTTCCCTCTAACATCAATTACATTTACCAATTTTTTGCAAATTTCTTAGTTTGTTATTCGATTTTGTTGGCTTTTTAATAAGGTTAAGGCAAATGCTACCCATAAATAAATATTTAAAATCAAGGACCTAACCTAGCAGGGTAGGGTTATTTTAGGGGTTTTATTAAGCTGAAGACCAATAAAGTAATTTAAATCGAGAAAGCTTTGGCGGTGTTTTTCTGCTAGAAAAGGCAGAAGGAAGTAAGATAAAAATAATAAGGAAAAAGCAAGTAAAATTTTAAAAAATTATTGCAGACTGTGGAATTTCCTCAAATAAAAATATGAGTCTTGTGTTATGAGCTTCCGTTTCGATTGATAACCGTAATTCAAAGAATTTTTTTTTAATTTTTTGAACTAGAAAGCTTTGGTCTCAATTAGCGAAATCTTATCATTAGAAATACGAAGGGAATTAAAAAAGGAAATTACGTTTTAATAGCTCTTGATTCAATAAATTATTTATGATTCACAATATTTAAGGTACAATTTAGCTGACAAAAACGCCGATAAGAGAGGGACTTTCCTGACTAAATTGTACAACTAATAACAGATGCTACTTCCTTCTGAAAAGTAATTACATTTTGAATATTTTAGAACATTAATATTTATTTATGCGAAATTTTTTTATAGCCATAGATAACTTAGTTCTGAGAATTCTATTTTCCTTGATTGATAATGATTTTTACTACCTTCATTCATCGTCTTGATAAAGGCGACTGAATAATAACTACTCCCGATAATGAGTTTATAATTTATGATCCTGAATTCGGTAAATAAATAAATGAAATGTAAGTAAATATTTCCAAAGCCCCTTAACTATTTTGATCTCAGTGACTAATTGATTTAACAATCGTAAGGTTTTTGGGGATTTCTATCAAAGTAAGAAAGCACCTTTCTTGATTATTTTTAAGCTCTGAATTTATTTGCTTTCGCTTAAACACTCGAATAGAATCACCATACACTGATAGGCCAGATAATTGAACAAATTTCATTGATATGAAATATTTATTAATGGTTGGTCTACCTAATTGACGTCGGTGAACGTTCATTAAGTTAACATTACAACTGAAACTTAATTCATTAGATCCTTCTGATAATAGTTTTATAGAAATGGGCGTAGCTATGCGTTTTTCGGCGTTTTCGCTGATACTGTTTGAAGAGACCTGCCCAAATAAGCGTCATGATAATACCGAGTTAATAAAAGCTACCTCCGATAATTGCCGGATCATAAATCTGAGGGGTTTGATTACGAGTGGGCCACCAGGCACTTGAAGTATAAAAGCCTCTGGGTTCCACAGTCTCATCCAGTTCCTCCTCTAGCGTGCAGAAGTAAAAATGTTCTTCAAGACCCTCACCATCTTCCTGGCCATCGGCGCCGCCTGCGGATCCGCTGTGCCTCCAGCCTTCGAGATCACCGAGGAGACCACGCTGACCGACTTTCTGCTCCACTCGCCCGCCCTGCGCTCCGGGGACACCTTCAACGCAGGCTGCTTCAACTACTACCTGCCGGTGATCAAGGCCCACGCCGACCAGCTGGACGCGGACTTCGCGGTCTGCGACGACAGCTACCAAAACGCCTTTGTCCTGATCGACGGCAGCTACTCCTACGCCCGCGACGAGCTCAAGGAGTCCGTCCGCGCATCCTGCGGATCCCTGGTGCTCTGCGACGCCGAGAGCACCAACTCTAAGGCCTTCGAATGCCTGGGCAGCAAGGTGAGTGTTTGGGAAAATATATGAATATCTAATATGTATATGTAAAGGGTTGGTCCATGTTATTGTGCTTAGAATATATAAACGAGTGTAACGATCTATAGAGTGACTTTAAGTCAAAATATTCATATCCTTTGATATAACGTTTACCTTTTTTTTTTATTGTAGGGCCCCTTGAGCTCCAAGGATCTGGATAATGTCTCCGAAAAGGCAGCCGACCACCAGACCAGCCTGCTGGAGGAGGTGGGCAGCATCCAGAAGACGCTGTCCGAGTGCCAGCTGGTGGCCCAGAGGAAGTACAAAGCCAACCACGCCCAGTCCTTGGAGGAGATGAACGAATGCCTTGCCGATCCTGAATGGGACTATCCCACCACCGCCAGTGTGCTATGAAACATTCAAGTCGAGATAGCTTTTTACTCGCTATTTTTTCAGAGTAAATAAATATTGAAACGAAAAGCACTTTTGCTTGTCTAATATTTATCTTACATACGTTTAATAAAAATTAATTAAATAATAAGAAATGAAAATATTTTTTGGAAGTCGAAGTTTGGATACTTTAGCCGTCTGCAATTGGATCGAGTCCCTAGTTCTATCTTAAATATTTAAATTTTCTCATTCTAAATACATCAGTCTGGCAACTCGAGTCCGAAATGTTCGGCAGCGCCACGTGCTGGAGCTACCAGTATTGCCAGACTTTCAATGCTCGAACTATATGCACTGCAGACTCACTTCTTAAAGTATCGATGTTTAAAAGTTAGAATCGTTCATGTTTAAAACATCGGTGGTATCGATGGCCATGCCGATGTTTTTACCAGGGCTGTCTTATATTTAAAAATATATCGTATCGTTGATAATTTTTGTTTTTGATCAAAATATAAAGTTTTAATAAATAAAAAATCACTTTAAAATATCAATATATTTGATATTTCGTTAATTTTTTTTAAGATTTCAGGTAGGAAAACTGGATAATTTACCGCCGTTTGTGGACGTGGCATCAATACCGATTCGAAAATCGACCCCGAGATTGAACTTTCCCATAGGAAATGTGCACCATTTGTAAGGTGTATATTTGTTTATTTTGACATTTCGTCATGAAGATAATTGAGATCAAAAGGATAGGCAATTTTTAGAAAAAAGGGAGAAGGGTTATAGAGAGAGGGGATTAAAAAAGGGGAAAAAGTAAAGGTTGGAAGATTACGACTCGCTAAAAAAAATTAATGGCCGACGACAGTGGCTCACAGCTTATTAAAGATATCGATATAATTAAAATTCAGTATTTCACTACATTTAAAAATAATTATAATTATATGCACCGGATCTCGCTCCATCGTCAACCCTCATCCTTGCTGTATAATAATCTTTTCGCTCCATCTGTGATGGGATTCGAACTGTTTACTATTAAATTAGTTACATTTAAAAAGAAAACGAAATTATTTATACTTAAGAAAGTTTGCTTTTGTACCTTCCACTTATTCACGATTTTGTATTGTGGCGCGCTCTAGTGATGTTGAAAATGTCGTTTTATGCGATGTTTTCTGAAGAGGTGGAACAGAAAAAAATCGAAGAAGGAGCACGAGCAGCTGTTTAGCGATATTTTTATTTTACCAGCTCTAGTGCGTCACTTTGTTAATCAAAATATTAGAAAAAATCAAATTTACGCTTTGCAAGTGCAGCGAACGGTCTGCAAACGGTGTTAATTGACGCGTAATTCGTCGGGTAATCGGAAAGTGCAAAAAGGGCGATGCGAAAAACGATGACGGACGGGATTTCTTGTTCTTAAATTTTTCTACTTACGGCAGCCACTCGCATACACACATTTACACGCGCGCGCACACAAACGCAGCTCACCAACAGGAACGCACACGAACGGCGAGGCGGCTGAGAAGCAGAGCGAAGAAGAAAAGCAGAGAAGTAGAACGAGCGGAGAGAAGGAGGCGGCAAAAGGCAGAAGCAGCAGAAGAAGAAGCAGAAGGCGAAGACCATCAACTTAAAATTTGCGAGGTGAAAATAACGAGAGCGAAGGTTTCCCCAACAGCGCCAACAGTTCATAAATCGTGCGAGTGTGTGTGTTTTCATTAACAATTTTTTTGGGCATGCCTGTTGTTCCCCTCCCCCGCTTTCTTCGGTACATTCTGAAAATGGGGCTGCCAACTGCTGGTGTTATTGGGAACGAGCGCGAAGCAGCAGAGAAACTGAAATTCTGGATGCTGTCGCGCGTTTTTTAACCCTTTTTGCTCTCTGTCTCTGTTCCTTCTTTACCTTATTCCTTATTCCTTCTCCTATGCTTTACTTTCCTAACTTATCAAAACGCCCACAAGAAAAACAGAATAAAAAGAAAGGACGAAGGCGGCCCGCGCGCGTCCTTGATAAATCGATGTGCAAAAGGGAAAGTAAACAAAGCGAAGAAGACAAGGAAACAACAACAAGTAGCGGCGACAAAGGAGGTGGAAAAGCGTAGGCGTCCAATGTAGCTGCCTTGAGAGTTTCCGTTTTATTTGTCGTTGGATTTTGTTGTTATTGTCATGGTCGTGTCCTTGCTCAAACAAATATTTCCCATAAGTTTAAAAATGGAAACCGCACAACAAGCATTATAAAATATTAAACAGCAACATGGATTTACTCACGAATTTCCAAGTTAAAATGAAACTTAAGTTGGAAATTGTAATTGTATTAGGGTCAAGTTTCTCCATGTCAGGTGCAAATTTATCGAAACGAGAAACTAACAGTTGTTAGTGAATCGGCTTTAACCGTAGTACGAGTGTCAGGATTTTTAACAAAAAATTTAAAATCATAATTGCTATTGTAAATATTTCTTAACATATTAATTCGCGTTCCTAAGCTCCTTCTTAGACTTGTAACGATTAGCCCTGCTTCAGGTCGTGCGCATATCTTTCTATAAAGAGATACTATAGGCTCTATATGAAGTAAATCCCCTTGATTAGATCACCACTTTATATAAATCTAAATTAAATATTGCTTTTTCTGATAATACAAAATCTTGTTGTTTGCTTTCCAGCTAAGCACTCCTTTAGATCTAAAGGTTTCTTCAGACAACTCTAGAAATGCCTTTTGATGATATTTACTGATTAACCGATAAGACCTTCTATAGATTGCTATTACTAACACGTTTTTTAACAAAACGTCACATTTATTACTTATTTTATATATTAGATAACTATAAGGATTTCGCAAATACTAGTTTGATCTAAAATAAGATACTTTTTATAAATAGTAGCTCTGTTTGTACATTGTTTGCCTTTGATTATATTATTGATGAGCTTCCCCTTACAAGAATCCATTCCCAGAGATTCTTTCGTGATCCCAAAATAATATAAACACTACAGCATGGTTAAAGCCCAATGAAATAGTAAACAAATATTTCATGCTTGCTTGAAATCCGAATATTATGACTCAACTCCAATTTCCCTTTGTTCAATACTGAGACCCTGATACTTGAGTTTTTGTTGGGGAGTAAAACGCATTCTGAAGAAGTTAAGTATTGAATTGAAGTTAACCTCGTACTTCCTTAATTTTTTTAGGGATCGTGACTGAGAATAGCGTGTCATACCTTTGCAATATCGAATAATTTCGTTTTTTTTATTAACTAAAAACCTATAAGTCCTTCAGTAATATACTTGTTATAAGTTGTCTAGACTGAAGCCAAACTTCTTTTTGTGGCTTCCCCAAAGTTTGTTTATTTTTCAGGCACACATAGTTCAAGTTCAAGGCCCAAATACCCGCCCAAAGTGTTTGTTTATTGATTTGCCAGTCGATTAATTGTCCTTGTTTAATCCTCCCCTCTCTCTTTAGGCTCCTTGGGACACAGGCGAGTCTACTTGGCGCAGCGAACGAATTACACCCGCCCGGCACACAGCACACAGCATGTTCAGTAGACATGGGCGGATTCCTGGATAAGCCGAAAACCGCCAAGCACAATGACCAGGGCGAGGGCAATAAGCTGCTCTTCGGTGTCAGCTCGATGCAGGGCTGGCGCTGTGAGATGGAGGATGCCTACTATGCGCGCGCCGGTCTCGGAGATTCGCTCCAGGATTGGAGCTTCTTCGCTGTATTCGACGGCCATGCCGGCTGCAAGGTGTCCGAGCACTGTGCTAAGCATCTGCTGGACAGCATCGTTAGCACCGAGGAGTTCATTAGCGGTGATTACGTGAAGGGCATACGCACGGGCTTTTTGCGCATCGATGAGGTAATGCGGGATTTGCCAGAGTTCACGAAGGAGGAGGAGAAATGCGGCGGCACCACCGCTGTCTGCGCCTTTGTCAGCCTCACCCAAGTGTATATCGCCAATTGCGGGGATTCCCGTGCCGTTCTTTGTCGCCAAGGAGTACCGGTCTTCGCCACGCAGGACCACAAACCTATTCTGCCGGAGGAGAAAGAGCGCATACACAATGCTGGAGGCAGTGTTATGATCAAGCGCGTTAATGGCACACTGGCCGTCTCAAGAGCTTTGGGCGATTATGACTTTAAGAACGTCAAGGAGAAGGGCCAGTGCGAGCAGCTGGTATCCCCGGAACCGGAGATCTTCTGCCAGAGCCGCCAGGATAGCGATGAGTTTCTGGTCCTCGCCTGCGATGGCATCTGGGATGTGATGACCAACGAGGATGTGTGCAGTTTCATTCATTCGAGAATGCGCGTAACCAGCGACCTCGTGAGCATCGCCAATCAGGTCGTGGACACTTGTTTGCACAAGGTGAGTGTGGGAGGGTAGTCCCTATGAATCCTATACAGAATTTAATGACTTTGTTTGCTTATGCGACCACAGGGTAGTCGGGATAACATGAGCATCATCATCATCGCCTTCCCCGGAGCACCGAAGCCCACAAAGGAGGCGATAGTGGCCGAGCATCGTCTGGAGCAGCAAATCGAGAAGATCACAAGAGGTTGTCTAAGTCGTCTACTCTGTTTATAACTAATCGTTAAACGGTTGATCCTTTGTCTCCTCCGTGTCTCTTTATATCGAACCGAAAATACGTATATACATTGTACCTTTGAGGGCCACGCGAGACCTCCCAGCAGGGCCATATCTAACCCAAATCCCCTTTAGAGTTGTAGTATAGCGTCCTAGATACCCGAGAAGTATAGTTCCTTCCATAAAGTAGTTCCACAAGTAACGAAACGAAACCAAAACCGAAAACCAAATCATTGCCATTACCAATCAATGCCAAGAATGAAGCCTCCTCCTTCGCACACACCCACTTAACAGTACAGTAGAAACTCCTTACCAAGCAATAGGGTAAATTTAAAAATTCGAACATTCGAAATAACCGAGAAATCCGTTTTTATATGAATTATTTTTATGAAGTAAGAACCTTCCTTTGAATGCCATAAATATAAATTTGCATAAATTATTTTATGTAGGAAAAAATTAAATTCCTAGAGAAATTTAACAAATAGTAAAGTAGAGAGAGCTCAAAGGTTCTCCCACTGTATGAATACGTTAAGATGGGCGTGTGTGTAGGGGTAATACTTGCTACCAATATCCTATCGCTAATGCATAGCAAATATAACTGAATGTAGCGTGTTAGTTTGTCATATCTGTGCTGGCTGTGCGTGTGGCTGACCAGAGCAGATAGAGTAGTGTCTCTTTTCCGTGCGTGTGCGTCTGTGTGTGTGTCTGAGTTATATAGTATAATAATATGTATGAATACATACACTGCCAAAAACGCGTTACCATTTAGTTTTAGTCTTACATATATACACCTACAGATATTAATGATTATCGATGAGAACCTCCTGCCCTGAGCTAAGTCAGCCAGCTTGTATATACATCTAAATTCGTATCAATCAAAGGAAATTTGCAATACTTAACAAACACTCAAAACAAAACACTCGGAATTGATGTAAACTTACCGTAGATATAGTAGGAAATTATCAGGAAAATTGCGGATGATGCTAGTATCTTCAGAGAAGATTCGTTTGTAGATAGATTTGTAAATCATTGAAGCAGGAAATCAACATAGAAAAGCATATATATTTTACTAAATATCAAGAAGTATTACTTGGATTTATGTATATAAAGCAATAATACTCCAGATCTTCGTATACAAAGCAATAAGGGCACTAGAGATCTGCAAGGACGCGGATTTTCCAGTAGACTTCAGTATTTTGAAACACCAAAGTGAATTTTTGTCAGACGTGACCTTGTTGATATATAGACAAAATACTTTAAACTCGATTCGTACGACTTACCAAATTAGTAAACTAGAGCATGCATTGCCCTTGCCCACCACAAGTAGGTCGCAGTAGCTAAAAAATTAAACAATTAACGAGTTTACGTAGCCTAAGCAAATTATTAACCCATGATGACAAATACTTTAGTACTCAAAATGTCCAGACGAAACTACTTAGATTAGAATAGATTAGTCCAGCCAAAGAGGGTTTTGAATGTGTTATGTATGTATTACGTAGGTTAAAAAAACAGAAAATAATATTGTAAACCTTATGCTCACCAACAATTGTTGTGCTTGTTGTTAACGAAAGGCAAACACGATTTACTTTACGCAAAACGATCACGCAATCTAAGCAATATTCCCCTGATAGTTTTATATATATTTGTACCAGAGCTCGTAAATAAGGGTTTGATCCTCGGTAGAGTACTCTCAGTAGAGCAGTTTGTTGTACACATCGAGACAGCGAGGAAGAGTAAGAGCACCGGTATAGGATCTCTTACTTACTTAGTGCGAGGGTTTTATAATAAAACACGTCCAACTGTTATTTGCGAGCTCTGACTTGTACCCCAAGTGAACTTTTGGAGCCAAGAATGTGTAATTGTCACATAATACACGAGACACAGATGAAAACCGAGTCGAAAAATATAAAACTTGAACGAAAGATTCGCCAAAAAAAAACCAAAAGCCAAAAGTGTTTTGTCTGCTGTTCGATTGGATTCAGATTTCAGTTTCCCATTCGCTTTGCCCTTTTAATTTTCTTATTCACACATTCCCCGAGAATGATCATTAAACGAAACCTATTTTATACAAGACATGTATCACCTCCCTTTCGGTTTACTTATTTTTACCTATTTTGTACCATTTTCTTGAGTTCCCAAAGAGCCTAGTTCGAAAATAAGAGACGTTTTTAGCCATCCGCTGTCGTTTCGGTTCGGGCGCCTCGACTTCTCCAAGATTCCAATTTCTAGTACACAATATTTTTGCCGAAAAGCGCGAGTCAATTGCAAGAAACAGAAACAGAAAGCAAATACAAATTTAAGATGTGAGTGAGCATAAGGTACGTCTATAATTTTGTAGTTTTGTAACTTTCCAAAAGTCACACTTTGTCATTATTTTTGTTATCGTTTATCTTATCGATTGATTTGGTTTTTGATTTTGATTTGTTTTTTTTTTCCCCTGACCCTGCGCCTTCAATGAGTTTGTTATCTTTTCGAAAAAATTTGTATTGTGCAAAGAGATCCACACACAATCCAAAAAATCCAATAGATTATCGAAAATGCATGATGTCCCCAGTCTTTGTTCACGCAAACAAATTATAAGTCTACAATTTGGAATCACATTGAAATGTTTTAAATGTTCTAAATAGGGATTCGATATATAAATTAAAAATTAATTATTTCCGATTATACATGCCTATTTCGAAATCCCTGCTAAAGAAGCTTTTGGTTTGATTTTGGTTTAATTAGTATTAGCAAACAATTTTCTTTAGAACTTCTACATTTTAATTTCTTAAAAATATCCTCAAATGTTTTTCAAAAATTTAATTTTTAAATTGTTGTTATATTTAACCACTATATGTATAATATTTATATGGACTCTAAAAGCTTTCAATATGCATTTTCTGCTAAACATAAACCTATGGTTTTCCGATTTAAAACAAAAAAATAAGCTTGAGATGACCACACAAATTATCGTTTTTTGTTAATATTCTTAAACAATATAAAGCGTTGTTCTCATCTATCTTAATATATACATATATTGCATTTGCTTTTGAAGTAGCTTAACTATGTAATCCAAATTTGTATTTTTATTATTAACCATTTATTGTACATAACTCCATTTATTTTACAAGTCTCGTAGGCTAAGAACCTGATGCTGCCCTGCCATTCGATACGATTTAACCTTTCGTTTCTCTCCCATCTTGTTTGCAGACGAGATAGAGTCTAGCAAGGTGACCGACTACGTGGATCTGCTAAAGTGTCTGCAGAACAGAGACGACATCGAGGGTCTTCCACCGGGTGGCGGTCTGCAGTCCTATTATCACGTTATCGAGCGCACATTCAAGCAGGAGTTTCCGGATCGACCATGTGAAGTACGAAATCTTTTTTATAATCTATGAATAATCTCGAACAGCTGCGCTTTTAACACACATATTTTATTATCGCTTTTTGCTATCATTACTATATATAGCTTTTTGAGTTTCGCTTTTTGGTTATTATTATATATGGTTTAATCGGCAAAAGAATCGGGTGAAAGATTTTGGTAATGATTTGAGCTAGCAGTTCCATTCGCAACACGTCGCCATTAATCACTGTCGTCACCTACGCAACATTTAACCTTTGGCTACCTTATTTATTCTCTTCTTTATTTCTAGCTGTATGCATATGATGATATATGAGTTTTGTATTTGCTAACTGTTCATTTTTAAAACCAAACAAACAACCAACCAACCAACAAACCAACCAACCAACAAACCACCAACCAACCAACAAGAGAGCAAAAGATAATTTAAAAACATCCTCCTCTGCTTCACATAATGCTAAATGTAAGGCGAAAGATCATTTGTTGCCTGCCTCTTCACTCCATCGATGTCCAATCATTCTGTTTCCGTTTTCGCCTAGTTTTTTATGTTTCTCAAGCTGCATGCCTGCACGTTTATTTCATCTGTTCTCCTACCAACTTCCGAATCATCTGCTCCATCCGCTGTGTGCGAAAGTGTCTAACTTTATGGTCACCCCCTTCATTGTTTATAATTGATTGCTCTTTGTTATGTATCTTGCAGAGTCCAACGCATTAGGTTCGCAGTCGAAGCAAGAAACACTAAACAAAAAACCAGTTAAAAGAAAGCAGAAGAGCCACACGCAACTTGAACGAAGCATACAAACAAAACAAGAAAGAACACACACCAAACAGTTTTCTACTTTGATAAAACACAAACGAAACCTACTAAGTAAATGATATAACAATAAGCATTACCATACATTTCTAGTTTGTACGAAGCCTCAAGTCCTAGAACACAATATACGAACAGACGCCACAACAACCAGAACACCACAGTACACCACACAGGAAAAACACACCACAATACACCGCAACTCTAAGATAAATAAAGGAGAGATCCAGAACAGAGCCGTACCTATGTAAGCACAGAACTCAGAGAACCAGAACTGGAATTGGAATTGGCTCAAAGCCAGCCGCAGCACCACCACACCCATCAGATGATTACTGCAACCCTGATCCACGATCCACAGAGGATCGAAACCGTCGTCTAACCATGTAAATGTCCTGACCTAACCCTCTGTGTGCCCACTCGTTCCGTCATCTCCATCGATTCATCGATCATACAGAAAACTCTTCTCTTGAAACCGCGAAGAGGGCAACACCAATGTTTAGAAACCGAAGCGACACCTATTTGGGAAGCGAAGATACAAGCGCGATTTTCGATGTACGATGAACTTTTATTATTATTTCAAAATAAAAATGTATTAACTATATTGATTCCGAAACCCAGCGGAAGCGGATTTTTTGTAAGTTTGTAAAATGTTTGTTACCCGAAGAAGAAACACACCTTTGTTCACCTTTTTTGTACACGTGCGTGAGAGATGGAATGCGAAACTTAATATTTGTAAAGTAAACAAACTGTTAAAAACAAAAGAAAGAAAGAAAACAAAAAAATGGGAAAAGAAAACCAAACAAAACTAGCAAACAAGAACCTGTAACTATCTACGAGGAGAGAAAGTAATACCTAAACCTAAAGTAAGCAGAGCAAATCCACAATAATGTCCGAGATCTTAAAGAAACGAGAAATGAAAACTAAAACTATTAATTTATAAGAAACAGCAAAGCAAGTTGATGATGATGATGATGAAAACCTTAAGAGAGAAAAGCAAAATTACGCTCGAGTTTGTAGTAAATGTTGATAAAAAATATAAAAAGAACAAGAAAAACCCGGCTTTTAATTATCGTCGTTCAGCTGAACCGTATACCAGTCGTATCACCTCCAAAAGCGACAAGTATTGTCCTTGGAAGCGGTGAGGATTGCGTCCCCCGTGTAGCTATAGGCGCAGCTGAAGACCTCGCCCTCGTGCCCGGCCAGCACCTGGGAACACTGCCCGGAGTCGGTGAGCCACAGACGCGAGGTATTGTCCGCCGATGCAGTGAGCAACATGCAGCCGCTGGGACTGAAGCACACCTTGGACACCTCATCCGTGTGGCCAGCCATCAGGGAGAGCATCTCCAGCTGCTCCGAGGATCCTTCGACGTTCCACACCCTCGCCGTGCAATCGCTGCTGCAGGTGGCCAATAGTCGCCCTGCCGCATCGAAGCTAACGTCTAGGACCTCGTCACTGTGCTTGGCAGCGAGCTGAAGTTCACGATCCATCCTCCGTATGTCCCAGATCCGGGCTGTGTAATCCAGGGAGCCAGTGGCTATCAGAGAGCCACTAAAGTTCCACACGCAGTTCGAGAGCTCGGCGCTGTGGCCACGCAACTGATGGGCCAGGCTGAAGGCGGAGATTATCATGATCTTAGCTGGATAGAGTTCCACAAGCCACTTACCTCTTGCTCCTTACATCCCATATAGCCGCCGTGTGATCAAAGGACCCTGTGAGCAGCATCTGACCATCGCGATTGTATCGAGCAGCTATCACCTCGGCTCCATGATGGGTGAGCGTCTGCAGTTCCTGGGCCGTTTCCACATCGTAAATCCTTGCTGTTCCGTCCATGGAGGCGGTGGCGATGGCATTGGCATGCAGCGGATGGAATTCGGCAGCCACCAGCTCGGCGGTGTGTCCGTAGAAAGTGCACAGGTTCTGGCCGCTGCTGGCAGACCAAACTTTGGCAGTGCCATCGAAGGAGCCGGTTAGGATTTTATCGCTGTGAATTGGGCAATAGAGGAATTGATAGAAAATCGTTTCAACTTAGTTTTTCAGAAAGTTTCTAGTAGAGTTAATTTCTCTAAAGTTTTTCAATAAAAAATAGAGCTCGTTATTGTTGTTTTACCCACCAGTGCGGTTGATTGAAGCCCACGGAAAACACCACATTATCGTGACCAGATAGTATGTGCTCCACCTCTGCCTCTTGGGTGTTGATCACATGGCAGGTGCGATCATAGCTGCCGGTGAGACAGCGTTCGCCGCTTCGATCGAAGCACACATTGGTCAGCGGCAGGATGTGCGAATTGTGACATTTGTGTAGATAGAACTTCTTTTTCACAGGTTCGCGCAGTTTCCTCTGCAGTTTTTCCAGAGCCTGCTTCAGGGCGCTGAAGGTGTTCTGGGCATTGCCGACCCTTCCGCTGGCGGGACAGGGTGGGGGCAAAGTTTTCTCATCCTCGTCCATGGGGGAAGATTGTTCCTCTTCAGCCTCTGCCAGAGTTTGCAGGAGAATCCTGTCGGCCAAGGGTTCTATATTGGTTCTGGAAAGGGAGCTCAGAAAATTAGTTGATTACAAAGTATTTCAAGATCCTTACTTGCTATCTAGGTCAAGTAGGTCATAGTGACGAAGCCTCTCGCTGCCCCGGGTCGTTCGATAATTAATTGCCAGACCTAGGAGTAAAGCAGGGAATAAATTAAAATAGCGTAAATATCGACAGTTTAATGACCTTTCCCACCTGGCGGGTAATAGCGCAGGAAGATTTTGTTGGCACTCATTGCCGTCGTGAGGTTGCTGGGACTCTGAAACATTCCTTCACTGCCAGTTTGCTGACCTGCTTTAATTCCGCCTTTGTTGATTTCGAATGGCTGCCATGCCAAAGGCCAGCGTTTGATCGATTCACCTTGGGTTTGATGCCTGCGAGGTCTATGTCGAGGTCTTTGTGGGTGGGAGACAGCTCAAGGATGTAGGCTAGAGTGTACAGAATATATTAATAGAGTCCTTGTCTGAGGATTCTCTGTTTTATTTTATAGTTGGTGTTGGTTTTTGTTTGATTTTGAACTGAACTGAATTTTAGGAATATTCTTTTCGTGCAAAGCTTTTTGAACTAAAAGCTTTCAGTCGGGTTTCTGCCTCTTGGTGCGACTCTATAAAATCATGTATATATTTTTTGTAGAATTTATTTACGCGTGTCAATAAGATGTATAATCATGGAATTTTTTTAAAAAAGAAAAAAAGGGAAAGGAGTACCTTTAAAAAGCTAAGATTCTTTATAAAAATAAATTTATTTTGAACTAGAAAAACCCTCTTAAGATTAAACAGTCCTCAATTGTTTTCTATAAAGCTAAAGAACTAAATTACTCAATATAAACTAAAATTACAGAATTTTAAAATATGTCTTTATATTTAAATTATTAAGGAACGAATTTTTAAAGTAATATTTAGTTGGTAAAGTCGTAAAAAGAAAAGCCCGAGAAAAATATCAAAATAATGATATATCTGTGATAAATATAAGTTGTATATATACATTTTTAATTAAAAAAAAATCTTTATCCAACAAAAATCCTAAGATATTTATTTCGTTTTGTTCCGATTGTTTTTGTCCGAAATATTAAACAAAATATTAACTTATCTCACATATATGACAACGTTAGAGAATATATTTAATCATATATAGAATTTTGCGTCATTTATAGATGCATGATCGATAAATCAATATTTTCTTCAATCCCTTAGGCATTTCGTTTCACTCTTAAACCACATATTTTTTTTTTATTTATTCTTATTTAAGACTTAGATAATCCAGAAATTACTTTATTGATTTCCCTGCGTCCCGCATTTGTCGTTTCGCTTGGCATTTAGCAATTTAAATAACGAACGACAGGCACATGACTAATTAACTTTTCTGGTAAACCAATTGTAGGACAGACAGGCAGCAACTACTCCCTGAACTCTGCCACTAACCCTTGACCTAAGCTTGTCCTTTGGGGAAACCCCTTTGGCATTTGACAGGCACCACGAGCGGCGTCCAACTAAATGGTCTCTGGCCATTAAACCTAATTAGCTTGTTTAAGATGGAGCGGGTCGGTAGGAGGACAGGACGAAGCAGGGACCTGACCCCAGAGGCCAATTGCCTGCCGACACCTGCTCGCATTTTTAGCAGATTTAACATATGTCCCCCACGGACAGACAGACAGACAGACAGACAGACACGCACTCTCCACAGCCGCAGGCCAACACCCACACCTGCAATTAGATTGTCTCACCTGGTTCCTTTCTTATCCTTCGCCGTAGCCATTCTGCTTCCTCGTTTTGGCATTTTCACTAATTTAATTTGTTCGGTAATCGTTGGGCGACAGTTTGGCAAGGGGAAGAGCGGGCGGCGGCACAGGACAACGCGTCTGTGGCAAACAGGGGGACATTTCGGGAGTGGGAGACCATGGCCAATAATGATAAGTAATGATTAGATATTATCGCACCCAATTTTGTAGCACAGCAGCAGCGAAAGAACTGAAAGCGACAGCCGAGCGGTGAACAAAAGCCGAAAACCAAATGGACAGGGCAGAAACAGTGCGAGAAAAAATATGTTCGAAATATATTTAGAAAAAAATAATAAAGAAAATATATTATAATTTTAGTTAGAAGTTATTTTTGAAAACCAAATGGACAGGGCAGAAACAGTACGAGAAAAAATATATTCGAAATTTATTTAGAAAAAATAATAATGAAAAAAGATAATAATTTTAGTTAGAAGTTATTATTGATTTCTAATTCGGCTTTCTGGTCTAATTCAAACCTGCAAGAGAATACACACTTCGGCTTTCCAAAATTAGCTTTCTTTGCAGTTTTAAAATCTTAATAGTGTACTAGTTCTTCTCTTATCACCATAATTCCTTAATTCCGATTGAACATGACAATTCCAAGATTTTTCTTTTGCGTATTTAGGGATGGAATGTTGTGTGGGTGTGGCAAAAGTGCGATAAGATGCCGGGAATCTCTGTGTGTGTCTCTGTCAATAATAAAACATTTCATTGAATGTCCACTGAATGACGAGCATCAGCATCGAAGAAAATGACAACGGGAAAGGAAATCGAAATGGAGACGGGGTCTGAGACTAGGACTGGGACTTCAAGCACCTGGTAGGTCATCGCCACCCTCCGAATTCTCCTCCTCCTCCTGCCAATCATCATTCCGGGGGGGACTGTGAACAAAAGCAACAGCTGCGCTCCATCTCCATCTCCATTCCATCGCAATCTCTTCATTTGGATGGCCATGTAATTGGGAAGATGGCACAGGAAGCTTTAAGGGAAATCAGAGCCGAGTAAATGAGAGTACGAATGGAAATAAAATCAATTTAAAATCCCATAAAACGCTTTCCATAAACAAAGGCCGAACCAGAGCATTTGAAGGAGGCTTTGAATTTATGCTCAATAAATTTTTGTTGATTTCCGGCAGGCAGGCAGGCGGCTCCGGCTATGGCACCGACTTCGGCTTCGACTTCACTCACCCGAGTCCCGGGGATGAGCCATGAAAATGCGGCGTTGCATAAATTATAGACACACTCGCACACTCACATATGATGATGTATGCCAGCGCGTTACCTTTCACCAGTAAAGCCCCGAAAAGCGTTATTATTGCCGCATTTTATGCCTGCTTGTTCGAGAGTTGGGTTCCCGTTTTGGGGGAAAATTGTGCTTAAATGGCATAAACTTGAAGCGACCACAGAGCCTAAGCCCATATAGTTGGCGAAGCCCCGGCATTGAGCGATATATAAACAGATTTTCGGTTTGTGTTTGACTAAGCGACATAAAATGCGCCTGTCCTGTCCTGTCCGCGCTTGTTTTATTTCTATATTCTCTATTTTTGTTGCTGTTGTTGGTTTTGACATGTTCGGGTTCCCCGGGTTGTTCGCCTAAAAGGAGTCGTTAGTGGCTCTCTAATTGGACGGGGGCGACGGGACACATGGGCTGACTGGACATCAAACGTTTGGTAATCGAATTTCCGTGCGGCACTAAAAACATTTTCACAGATTTTCCACTGCCCCGGTAGCTAAGCGGCCAGGGGAGTCGTCTCTAATTCAGGTTAAGCGTACAGAATGTTTTCCATTTTTGTTTATCCGGAACACTCTATTTTCCGGTGGGCTTTACGGGGAAATGGGACAAGTCAAACACCAAATAGCCAGTAATTATTTTCCGGCATTTCATGATTTGCAACTGATTGCGGGGCTTAATTATGGTTGAGCTAAAATTAATGTGTATTTTATTTTATTTGACATTTGTAAATGTAATTAGCATAGTAATGGTATGAATAAATTAAAAATTTCCTCGTCATTAACCAGTCAATTTATTTGGAAAAACAGAACTACAAATTGAAACATTGATAACTTATTTTAGTTGATGATGAACTTAGCTTTGAAGTATATTATTCTTAGTTGTAACATTTAATTGGGAATTAATCTTACAAGTAAAATGGAAATATTAGTAATTATTCAGATTTGGAAACATGCTTACTTTCTTTGACTTTCAAAACAATCTTTAAGCGATCGGGATAACATAATGCTAAAACCAGTTTTATTTCCGTCATATTTGATGTTATAGATGTGATATCACATTTTACCATTATTTATATTTATGTTTTTGATTTTTAGTGTAATAAAATAAATCTTTCAACATTCACCTAGCAATATTAAGAAACTATTATTACTTAAGCTACCTCGTAATACTGTCATAAAAATCGCAAAGCAAAATATCTCTACAACAGTAAAGTCCAAAAACCATTTCCGTGTTTGTTCAGACACCAAACATTTTGGTGCGTAAATAAACTGTCTGCCAAAAACCTGAGCCTAAGCTCGAGTCTGTGCCAATCCCCCCAGCCTTTATGACGCATTCTGCGGCTTAGCCCATTGTAAAGTTTATGACTTTGATAAATTAAATTGTGCTTGGCCTAGAATATACACAAGGCTATCCCTTCTGGTTTGAATATAGATCCGAATTCGACCGGGGAAAGTTTATGACCCCGAAGAGGGGAAGCCTTAAACCGTTTGGAGGCCCAATTGAAATGCAGACGCATCGAAATGTTATAAAATTTAATAATGGCCGGCACACACCGTGCTCTTCCTCATGTTCCTGCTCATGTTTTTGAAGTTTTATATATATATATATCTATCTATTTATATGTATGTGTTGTGGAGAAGGAAGTTTCTGGCAGGCATTTTGTGCGGTTTTAGCGGCCGCATCAAGTATACGCACCATAAATCAGGGTCAACGGCGGCCGAAGCTCCGTTTGTTGGCCCAAAATGACGTATTAAAGGCATTAAACTCGCTCTTAAATCGCCAGCACGGCCGTTCCTCATAACGGTAAGTGGTGCTTAAAATGAATTATGCATTGCCCTTGGTCTTCCCCGATATATATTACACATACGACCCGTATCCACGTGTTTGTTTTTGAGCGTCCGATTGCTCTGAGATTTTTCCTGCCATTAACTGCTCCTCTCTCCCAATCGGAACCAGAAAGGTCGGAAGATGAATGGCATGTTAATTTGTGCGCATTATATCGGTCATTTATCGCCGCCTGATTTCTGCGAGGCTTTGGCGTCCCTTTTGGGACTTTAACTTGAGCCTTGCGTATGAGAGGCATCGATTGTCCCTGCACTTGACATCGGAATGACAAAGTAATAAACAATTAATTAAGCAGAATGGATTGAAAACGGCACATAAGCCTTGTCTTATCCTCGGGGCATTCAACAAGTATCTATGGATGCACTTGGGGAAAGAGCGGAGATAATACCCTTTGCTTGTCACAGGCACTGTTTTATTATTTAAAGTTTATATGGAAATATTTATGTTACATGGCGTGTGAGTGATGGATCTACTCCGCAGCAACGTCTTGGGTTCTTCTCGTTGTACCGCCTGGATATCACGGATTTTCTCCTGAAAAGCAGCTACTTCCCCGCCTTGGCCTTTTTCTCCTGCTCGTTCTCGATCCTGTTCTTCAGATGTTCTTTATAATCCAAAATGCCACCCTTCCACTTCGTCACGGTCTCCTTCTCGCACACCCAAATCTCGTTGGCCACCTGGCTGATCAGACGGAAATCGTGACTGACCAGCACCATGCCGCCTTCGAATTCTTTGATGGCGTCGGCAAGCGCATCGATGGTCTCCATGTCCAGGTGATTGGTCGGCTCGTCCAGCAGCAGCAGGTGCGGCACCTGCCAGGCCAGCCAGGCGAAGACCACGCGGCACCGCTGGCCGTCGGACAGCTGGCGGATGGGGCAGACCTGCTGGCGCCCGGTGAGCCCAAAGCGGCCGATGATCTTGCGCATCTCCTCCCGCTCCTTGACCTCGGGAAAGGCGCCCATCATGTAGTCCAGCGGACTGACATCCAGGTCGAGCAGTTCGTGAAGGTGCTGGTGATAGCGGGCGATGCGCAGGTGCGAGTTCTTGCGGATCATGCCCGAGGTGGGCACCAGATCGCCATAGAGCAGCTTCAGCAGTGTGGACTTGCCGGCACCGTTGGGTCCCACCAGGGCGAGGCGTGTGTCCAGATCGATGCCGAACTCCAGATTCTTGTAGATCCACGGCGTGTTCGAGTTGTAACGGAAGTGCACATTCTGCACCATGATCACCGGGGGCGGAACCTTGCCGCAGGTCGGGAAGCTGAAGTTCAGCAGCTTGTCCCCCGAAACCTTCTCCGTTAGCCCCTGGGCGACCATTTTGGCCAGGGTCTTCTCCTTGGACTGGGCCTCACGAACAGGGCCCGGGCCAGGGCGATGCGCATGCGCCAGCCGCCCGAGAAGTCCTTGGCCTGCTTCTGCTGCATGGCCTTGTCGAAGCCCAGGCCGTGCAGGATGCGGGCGGCCTTGACCTCGGCCAGATCGGCGGACATATCGTCCAGCCGCTCATAGATGTCAATCACCTGCTCCTGCGCCTCGTCCTCCTCGCTCATGGCCAGCTCCTCGGCCAGCTTCTCCAGCTTGATACGCTCCTCGTCCACCTCCATGACGCACTGCAGCGCCGTCTTCGAGCTGGCCGGCATCTCGCGCGTCAGATGGAAGATGTCGATGTGCGACGGTATGGGCACCTCGCGTCCCCCGAGCACCGCCAGCAGCGAAGACTTGCCGCATCCGTTCAGACCAATCAAACCGTACCGCCTGCCGCAGTTCAGCTCCAGCATGGTGTCCTGCAGCAGCTCGGCGCCGAAGAACGTGATCGAGAAGTTGGCAAACTTGATGTCACGCGAATTCGGATGCACCGCCAGCGAGCCGGTGCAGGAGCGGGCCTCCGCACTGATCCGGGCCTCCTCCTCCAGCTTCGCGCACAGCAACTCCTCCTCGGTCAGGTCGCGTTCCGGCTGCTCCGGCCCGTGGGTGGGCAGGACCCGCTTCGTGGCGGGTATCTGCTGGATCTTCTTGTTGCGCGCCTCCCTCTTGCGCTGAGCATCGCGCTTCTTGGCATCGGATGGCATTTCTTCTTTTTATTTTCGAACTATGCGATGCGAGGGGAACTGGTTTAAATCTGTTTAAGTAATGGGGTGATATTTGAGGCAAGGAAAGGCCTGATCGAATAATAGGAGTTACACAGAAGTAGAAAAAACAAGGCGCGACGACTCAAACTAATTTTCTAGCAAGTAAATATCAAGTCTTAATTAAGTTATTTTATATTATTTCACCATATTCCCCTTACTTTACTATCTGTTTATAAAAGAAATACATTATTAATATTTAACTAACAATTTCCTCACTTTCAGGGCGGAGGAATCACTTACTTTATCCCCTGGTAATATTCAAGAAGAAATTCTTAAATTTTCGAACATCAATTCCACACCGAAGGTAAGCTGAGCACTTTTAATTATTCGCTTGTGTGGCCCTTCGTTATTAAGCATTCAAAATATTATCGTTGCAAATTATAAAATAGAATCCATTAATGCCGGGACACACTATATATATGAATATTTGTCGGGGGCGATGGCACTCACAGTGCGGCGGCAACTATGCAAAATTCATTTCGGGGAAAATGTGCGTGGAAATTTATGCAAACACAAGCGACATTGGCCGAAATGGCTGCTGACGGCAGTTGGTAGTTGGTAGTAGTTGACTGGCTAAAAGCATATACACACGACTGAGCGGGTATTCAATGGTTGCAAATGACTTTGGGGAAGCTGCTTATGCAAGTCGCCCGAGAGTTCATGCATAGTGCATATCCTAGGCAACTTTCCCTCCCTGCTGCCCTTCCTAAACAATCAAGTTTGTAAGGAATACACAAAGTTTTTATCTTGAAAGTCAATCGTGAATATATTTGAGTTTTCTTAAAGCCTTCAGCGGGCATTTTATTCGAGAAAGCTAGTTAAAAGCAATTCATTTGAACATTTCTTATTTAATATTTCCGCATAATTTAAAACTCTCAAAATGAGCGCCACAATTTATTTCTAAAGCCCTGCTGGTTTGGCTGCCATAAGTACTCAAGGTAATGAAGCAGTTTACAGACCTCAAAATTGCACAAATGTAAATTTAATTAACATTAATTGGCAACATATTTTCACTTTGCACCTGTGGTGCGCCTGCGAAGCATAACCGGAGTGGAAATGGTCGAGTTAATTGCATATTGCGTATACGCCACGTTGCCGCCATAAGGGCCACAAGTGGCAAATGCCAAACGTTTTTGTGTTATGCCTTTTGGCAAAGCTTTTCTTCGTATTTTTTGTATTTCTGTTTTGTTTTGCCTGTGGCCCCTTCACTGTCGTGCTTATGGCCAAAGTTTTCTGGTTTCTGGCTGGCCAAAGTTGTGGCATATTGGGATTTTTGTGTTGGCTTTCTGGATTCAATGAAATCTGCTGGACCGCAATGACCACAACTTTCGCCGCAGCAATCTCGATGTGATGTGACTTTGCCCCGGGACTCCTTCTCCTAAGCTGCAATGCAGTGCAACTCAATCAAAATTTATTACACATACGCGCCGTGGTACAAAGGAAGGGCGCAGAAGGAGTCTGAGTTGGAGTTCGGGTGCGTTGTTCATTTTCAATTCGTTTAATGGGTCACTGGGGTCGTGTGTGGGCCAAAAGTTTTCACGAGCTGGCAAACAAGCCATAAAAGTAAATAGCCAGTGAGTAGTTTGGGTTTCGGTTTTGGCTTGGTTTTGGTTTTGGTTTTGGACCTGACCGCCTGCACAGTCAGAATAAAAAGCAGCCTTGATGTGCTCCAGAATGAAATTGGAAGCAACGACTACAATTGGTAATTGAAATTGTAGTTGCTTTTAAAACAGTGAAAAATTCTGGAGAGGGTTTTAAAAAATGGAACAGCGAACTTTTGAGTATTTTAATTGGAACTCGATTTTTTATTTTTCATTTTTAAACATTTTTAATGTTGTTTTCTTTTTTTCTTTTCATATTTTATTAGCAAAACTTCACACATTTTCCTTTGTTTTATTTTATAAATGGTATTATATGATTTATCATATATAAAAATTTTATTTTTAAATACATTTAATTTTTTCCTGTGTATGGTTCCGCTCGGTTACCGTTCTGATTACCGGGTAGCCGCACGCAACCGTGCTGCAACCGCGCCTTCTTTTCTGCGCCCACATAGAGGGCACAGAGAAAGCGAGAGAGAGAGAGCAAACACCTTAAATATAATCGCGGGAAATTTAGAAATTGTTGTTGGCATTCGTGCAAAATGATATTTGAGAAAGATAATCGCCATAATCCGCTGATATGGCGCACACGCCCAGATTGGCAGGCAGCAGGATGCGAAGGATATGGTGGAGAAGGGAGCAGCGGCAAGTCATTCAACTGCTCGTTCCTTGGGCACCAAGTTCCTCTCTCACGTCGCCCATTAAGCTCACTTTCAAGTCAGCCTTCTGGCGTTTGTAAAATAAGCTTTGGCTGCCTGACTTGCCTGACTTTCCACCTCCCGTTGCGTGTCCTTGCCGCCGAGGATGTGTGTTTGCCTGGCACCCGCACACGTTTGCCTCTTAAGTGTATTTTCCGAGCGAGGCGCATGCAACACCTCAGCACGCAGCCTCAAGCGACTGAGTTCGTTCACCCAGAGCATTCCGTTGGCTTCAATTTTCAGTTATCTTAAATCAGTTATCTAAATCGATTCTAAGATCAGGTATTTTTTTTAAGTACCATCAAATATTGTCTTAATTTGGATGAAAATGGCCCTGGCCTAAGCGAAATGGCATCCTTAACGCCGGCAGGCAAGTGTGGTCAACCATTTTGTTGGGCAGAGAAATCAATTTGGAATTTCATAAGAGAATATAGAATAAGTAAAGCCATGAAAAATGTGTTGTTAACATTTTTTTATACTTCCCTTTATAAAAAAGTATGTCTTTTTGATTCTTGATTCTAAATAGAATGTTTAGTAAAATTAAAGCAAACTCTAGTCTGTATTTTCAAATTAAGAAATAAAATCAAAGTTTGTTAACAGAATTCAAAAATATCCACCTATTCCCAATGGTCTCTTAGTAATCCTACTTAGGCTCTTCTACTTACCTAAACCATTAATTTGTACCTTCCAATTTAATAAGCTTTTAGCCACAAACACATGTTTACATAAATCTTTATCTGCCGTTTATTCGACTTTCTCTGCGTTTTTTTTTTGAATAACACAATCGCATCATATCGCTGGTGCGATTTGTCTTCTGGCTTTGGTTTTTATTTAACGCTTATAAATGATTTTCATTCGCAGTGCAATTTAGATGAAATCGCTTTTCCCACTCACGGAAATAAATATATATATAAATGTATTCAGCGAAGGCATATCAGTGCTCGTGGGAGTCAGCTCGCTTTGTCACACTTTAATCGCTGCTCAGATTAAAAGTAAGCTGAAAAGTGCATCGGCGGAAGGGGCGGGGCCAAGAGCTATTGAAACTGAAAATATATAGGGGAAATATACATATATTCCAAGGGGATTACGCAATTCGGCGATAACAGGGTATTTTAAGACTCCTCTTCGTTGGTGTTTCTTGAATGGTTTTTTCTTGGCTTTTTTTTGTTTGGGAAATTTATTGCGTATCATCAAACAGGTGGAGAAGGTGCAGAATTGGCCGGGAGAGAGCGCCGCCGCAGGGCGCAACTCGTTCGTGTTGGCACGTTAATTGAAATTCGTGGATCCCGGTTCCCAGGTGGGGCGTATTCATCCATCGACAAAAGGCGAAGCCGGCAACAGCGAGCTGTAAGCGGCGAATGGCGAACAGCGGACAGGGCTTCAATTTATGCGGGTACTGAGAGAAAAGAGGAACTGCTTTATATTTTTATTTTATTTTAAATTAATAATATTTTTAAAAGGGTTTTTGAATGCTCTACGGCATCTTTGGATGTTAGAATTCAAATAAATATCAATTTATCGTTGATCACAACGTATGAATATCAATTTACATATCGACTTTCGCGTAGTTTATCGATAAAGTATCAATTTATCGATATTATTAAGATTAATTGCATTTAGTTACTTTGAAATTCAAAGTTTGAATTTTAAAGTGAATGTGAAAATCAAACATCGTGGTAATTTTCCCTCAGTGTCCTTGCTACAGGCCCCGTGAGTGTGCGTTGCAGCTTGCTTTACGTCGCATGTTGCATGTTGCATGTGGTCCTGGTCCTGCCCGCTGCCTGTTGCCCATTTGGCTGCTCATCCTCCACCTCCTCCTGCAATGTGTTGAATTACATAATTTAAAGTTTACTCGGCAGCGCAGGATAATCCCTGTTACCAGGACAAGCGGCACCGGCTCCACAAGTGTCACACACATGGCGTCGCCGTGGTCCTTTTATTAGATCACCGGCACAGGACAAAGTTTCACCACGCAGCGAACGAACTTTGCTCGGCCAGGCACCGCCTGGCCAAAGTCGAAGTTGGAAATTAAATTCCTTGGCTAAACAGGAGCGTCTCGCTCCAACCCTTGCCTCGATATTCCGGGACGGGGCGGGGCAGCAGGTCGTATACGTAATATTTGTATGCAAATGTAATCAGTGCCCACATTTTATGTTCGCTATGCCCGCACACGAGCGAGCGAGTGTGTGTGCCTGACTTTAATGCCCGCCTGCATTTGTTTATGTTTTCCCTTTTTATGGGGCCCAGGATCTTGGCGCTATGGTTGATGGTCAAGAAAAAGGCTTTGTTTTAAGGACAGGACTGCTTAGAAGAGAGGAGGAATTTAATGTGAAGAAACAGAGTTTATTGGCCTTAATAAAAAATATATTTTAATGCAAATAAATACGTAATATTCTTCGAACAATCCAAAGAGACGGTTGTATTTGTCCCAATGGGAGATCCGTTGACTGTATAGAAATATGTACGAAACCAGCGATAAGACTTGCAAAAATAAAACATGCTGATTTAAAGGCTACTTTTGATAACCTCAGGCTCGCAGGGGATTCCCCTGTGGCGTAGTCCAGCCTCCTATAAATACAGAGGCTCGTCGAAAATGGATCAGTTTTAGCGAAAACATCGCAAGATGCGGCACTTAATAATCACGCCACTGGTAATCGCTGTGGCCACTTGGCTAACCCTAAGCGGAGTCGCCAATTCCGAGTGCTGCAACACCAAGGCGACTCTAGACTACCGAATCGTTAACTATGGCTGCGGAGCTGTTGGGGGCCGACAAAACAATACGACCTGTACGATCACCATTTGCGCCAACGGAGAGGTGATGATGGGCCGCCATTGCGGGAACGGCACCTGCAATTTCGAGGGCTGTGACTGCTCCAACGGCTGCCTTCAAGGACGTTGGGCGAAGGATTTTATATCCAAGAACAAGGAGTATTACATTTCGGTAACGGACACGTTCTGGCACTATGAACCTTAGCAGACCCGGAGAAATGGGAACACGTGGATTTTTATTACAAATTTCTTAACTTTTATGAAATAAAAATAACACCAGGAAGAATAAATAAATACAAATGAAATGGAAATGGAATATATGTGCTATCAATCGCTTCATGAATTAGTATGCACTCAGGCAAATATGGTCGACTGTTCAGAAAAATCATTCAGAAATAACATGCCTTGATTTTTAATTACTAGCAACTGTTAAAAACATCTATATTAAATGATTAATTGCAAGTTTAGTTATGCAAAGTACAAAATATACTTTTCTGAACTCACTCCGGTCAGCTGTATTTACTTATTTATATTTATACATACATAAAGGTAAGATTTCGATGGATGCGGCAGGGTAGTTGCCTTTAAGAAATGCGTTAAAGAGTGCGGATGCGGATGCATGAGCCAGGGTGGTGCGGCCAAGGCTGCCTGAAGGGCGATCCATTAAGTTTTAGTCACTCCTATTTCGAATACTAAGAAGATAAATCGGGTTATTCAAATATCCTGAATATTCGTGGGTGGCTCACCTCTCCATGATAAGCTTAAGGGTGCTGCGCTTCAGGACAAACAGCACAAAAATAATAATGCCGAAGTGAGTACGGCAGTATTCACATATTTCTTCAAGAAGGTTCAAATCAGAATAAATTGAAATAATTGTCACACTCCACTGCATATCCATCACGATAGCCAGTCGTAAAAATAAATAATACCTGTGAACGGATTGAACTCAAATCTCATTATATTAATATTATTAAGTTTATCTTACTTTTGCATTCTCGAGCTCAAGTTCTGTTTCCTCTCGTGCTGGTCAGAATACTGCCTCAGTGAGAGTTTTACTCTTATAATGCTGATAAGTGTCCATATAAAGAGTATTGTATTCAATAGTAATATTATAAATATCGGATATAAAATGTAACCATGATAGGAAAAGAAGCTAGCTGCAGAAAAATAACATAATAAATTCATGGATCCTTTGTGACACAAATTATAGCTCTAACAAAAGCATACTCTTTAAATAACAGTTCTCCCAACCCATACCGGGTACCCATTTCACCTTGCTGGGATCGGATCCCCAAATCTCATCAATCAGAAAAGTGACTCCCGTCAGGACAGCTGGCGTTCCCCAGGCAAATATGTTGTAGGCTCCGAAGCTATATTCAGATTCATCTCGATTGACCGATCTTAAGCCCTTCCACAACTGATAGCTCAGGGCCAATAGCCAACTGAATCTGGCCATTACCAAAAAGTAGTCGAAATAACCTGCAATTTCAGACAATTATTTTTTATTTACCAATAGCTCTTTCTTGTTCTTATGAATTTATAATTCCTGCCAAATAGAAATGTGAAGTTATTTAAATTATTCTGAAATATTCATACCTCTTAGAGCGCAAAACTGCAAAACTAACGGAACGCTTTCCACGTCCCTGACAGAATTTATAAACGACATTATCAAGTAACAGACAAAGCATTTTCCGTGCAGATTTCGGAGCTTCTTTACGCAGAGATACACTGCGATTGTGAGAGCGCAGAAAACGTTTGAAAGCCACAAGGCTACAGCTTGGAATACAAATATATATAAGGACATGAAATAGTTTAACTAACTATATAATATAGTAACTATATTTACTATTTTGTTCCATTCGAACCGGCTGTGGCTTATAAAAAAAATTCATATGATAGGCGACCACAAAGGCCTTTGTGCTGCCTGCAGTGAACTGATTCGGATGGAGGCAGTCATATCCCCTGACGTTTATCGTTTCGGAAATATTGAGGAATAAACTTCTGTTCTAAAGATATTTAGTTGTGAGATGTGTAAACATAGAACATAAAGAACGACGAACCTCGAACAATGTGTACCCAGTTTCTACCCAAGCATCAAACTGCCGTATTCGATCTCTTAACACGATGAAATCCTTTAGCAAATTCTTTTTCACCACTGATCCGTTGCTGAGTGTCACATTAAGGAAGGGATTAATCTCACTCAGCTCCTCCATCAGACCATCGGTGCATTTTCCATTGGATGGATCCCAATCTTTATAGCGACAGCAAATCCATATGCAAGGCTTCAGGCGGCAGACGCATCCTCGAAGGTGGTTCTCCATAGACTCGGTATATTCGCCTTCCGTTGTTATGTAATCGTATGTGCCAGTAAAGTTAACCGGAACCCCGATGCCCGCGTACATATATGATCCATTTTCAAAGCTCTGACTACCCGTTAAATTCACGGTTTCTAAGAAGTGGCATCCGGGAATATCCGCCTTCGCTGTCTTCAGGATATCGAACGCAAGAAGTGCTCCGAAAGTAATAAAGTAAATCACCATTTTGCCGTGAAACATAATAAACGGACAAAAATTCTCGACTAATTCCAAATCAGCCTGGTAATGGGGTTTATATAGCTTTCTGGAAAGCAACTTCATTGAAAGTACATACAATAAATCTAATTATTTACTATCAACAGTCCATCGGGAATTTAGTTTTAATAAATTTTGGGATTATTTGTCGCCCTAAGGCATCTAGTGTACTTATCAGAGAACCCATGAGAGGATATTTATGCAATGGGTCTGCCACATGCCCAAATATTTAGTTTGGTGACTTTTTATGAATTCAATTTTTATTTTTATACATTTAAGAATATTGTTGAAATGTAATCAGAATTTAATTTCCTAATGCTTCATTTACAAACTGCAAGGAGATATAAACTAGTTGAACTCACATGTGGATAGTATCTTTTAATTTATATATATTTAATTTTATCGATGAATATATTTACTCATTTAAAACAAACTTAATAATCTTCGCTTTAAACTCGCAAGAATTGCACTTCATTTAGTTCCTGAAAAAATCCTTTCGAAGAATTTTAAATATTTAATATTCAGGAATGAGAATGGACAGGAAATCAGTTAGACAGGACTATTTCACTCCACCCGTACGGTCCCCCTGTCCCCGTTTCCATGCAACATGTAAAATTGTTTTTCCGCTGCCACTCAACTCATCGAAAGTTTTCCGCTTCTGCTGTGAAAGTGGAAAAACATCCGCATATGGAACTTGTATAGCTTGGCATCCAAACAACAACAGAGGCATAAAAAATGAACCCCCTCGGGGGAATTATGTTTTTTCCTAAGCATTGTTTCCCAGCCTGTGGATTCGATTTGATTTCGATTCTCTCCGAACTAGCGGCTGTCAGTTTTAATCAATTCAAATCGGGAAGTGGAATGTTTTTTGCAGATAAATCTAGTACTGGCCAGGTGTGCCAGTTGCTTACCATCAAGTTTGTCTGTTAAATATGAATAATAAATTTACCACTAAGAGTTGTATGTTAGGAAATATTTTGACAAACATCTAACTGTTCGTATTTATTTTAAAATTGCTTCTTTTTTCACAAAAAAATGGAAAAATATGGCAGATTTTGTTTATAGAAATAATTCCACGAAATCTGAACTAAAACCTTATGATTTTGAAACCCACCTGCCGCCCTCTCTTCAAAGTTACGCCAATTTTCCACATTTTTGTTTGACTCTTTCCCCCTGCGAGAGGAAAAGCTTTGTGTGAATGTGTGAATTCGATGCTCTCATCTCGAACTGCAAAAAAAAAAAAAACATGTACAAAATAAATAAAGAAATGCTTTATGCGGAGGTGCCGGTGGCTGTGTGCATTTGTCGCCTTTTCAGTAATTGAATGCTTGGATTTAATTGGAACTGCACGCCCTGTTGGTTCCACACACAAACACACACCGAATGCATACACATTATTGACAGGAGGGCTATGCCGCGTTATTCCTGTTCAGTTCGGTTTCAATTTTATTCCATTCGATTCGATTCGATTCGATTCGGTTCGGTTCGAGTTGAGTTGAGTTCAGTTGAGCCGTGCTCAGTTCAGCTCAGTTCAGGTGCTTGACACCTACCACTACATGGGCACAAGCTCACACTTCTCCACAAGTCCACTGAGCAGAAAATCCTACATACTTGCTGCATTAATTATATTTATGGTAACAAATATAACAAATAGTACCGAAAAACTGAATGAACAAAGAACAAAAGACTGACTAAAAATATGTAATTATCCACAGTACTTATAAAAGAAACAAATAGAGTTATATTTACTATATCATATTAAACCAAATAAAGCTTATCCTAACAAGAATTTTTCCTCACTGCCCTTGACTCGTGGACGGGGCAAAGGCAAATTGAAGCCATCGCCCAGGCCGAACGTTGACTTATTCATATTGTGATGACTTGGCGCAACTTTTTTCTGTTTCGGCAGCTAACAATTCTTGCAAATAAAATATAAATGGGAAAAAACGGAACACTGGATGAGGCCTAACTGGAGGGCAGGACTCGGAGGACCCAGCCTGCCCCCGCCTGTAATTGCCATGGCAGCTCGTTAGCTTCAAAGAGCCCGCGGCGAGGAGGCTAATGGCGGAGCTAATGCCGAGACTAATACCAATACTAACACTAAAGCCAATGCTAATGCCAATGCCACTGGACGGGCCAGCGGCCCGGCCCGGCCAGGTAAACAACACGAAAAAATATTAAATGAACCGCAAAATTGTGCAGCTGGCCGAGCTGGCTGGAAAGGCAAAAAAAAACTGGAGAATGAATATATATAAACATCATAGTAAACCAGAGAAGGGCGCTTGTCTGTGGATGAGAAGCCCGGGCTAAATATAAATTGGCATACTTGCATCCATTGACTCGGCCTTGGATGATGCTCCCCCTCCTGACAGGACACCAGGCGCACGCATCCGACACATTCATAAATTTTTAAAGCCCAGCTCTCCAGACCACTTTCAATTGCCAGTCCCCCCGGTCGGTCTTTGTCCTAGAAGTAGGTCCTTGCCCCACCAAGCGCGTCCAGCCGCAGTGTAATGGTCTTTGTCCGCCTCCTGCCACATCCTGGCCAGGGTCCTGCAAATGCGAATGAAAGGCGCTCCTCCTCGTTCGTTGCCTACTTACGGGCTGAGCAATTGCCGAGCATAAATTGGCAGGCAAAGCGAAGGCAGCAGCAGAAATGAATAAAAAATGTCAGCGAGCTAGCTGACTGCCATATTCCCTGACCTATTGAGTCCTTAAAACGGCATAATCTTAAATATCTTAGTTCTATATAAACTTAATTGATACCATTCCTTATTATTTGTTAAGAAATTTCAATTCTTTTAGAAAAAGTGTGTACCGGAAGGAAAGTTTTATATAATATACCAAATATGATATCGAATCTCAATATTGTATTAAAAATTTCGTAAGCTTTGACACATCGATATTTTACATTTACAAAAAATCAAGGTTGATTAATTTTTCGGATATTTATCAATAAAATCTATACAATTATCGATTTTATCGAGAAATCTCCAAAATATTATTATAAGTAAATAAATAAATATATCAAACAGATTTACGAATTCTTTTTCTGTATTTGGTGTATTTGCTATGTGTGTTGATTGTTGGAAAGCAATAGTTAATATTTTCTGCCGCCCGTAATGACCCAGAAAAAATATTAATTAATTTTTAAATATTACTTCAATTAAAGAATTAAAGATTGCACTTTAGCATTTAATATTTCTATGCATTTGCTTCTTCTTTCCAATATTTTTTTATTAAATTAAAAATTAATCTTATGATACAAATTTATTTATTTTACCTAAATAAACACTTGTTATCCTCTTCGAAATCAAACTTTAATGGAAATTAAATCTTAAAGATGTCACAAGTCTGTAGTTGACAGACACAACATAGTTTCGTTCCGCTATTTTCCCCCGCTTCGGCTGTAACTGCCGGCAAGGACTCAAGGACCCAGACAAACTTCCCCGGCAGACTCCAGGGCACTTCGCCCTCCCCACCCCGCCCTCAAATCAGCGGGGGATGCCTCCCCCCAATCGACGCAATTTGTATTATGCGCCTCAGCGCCTTTGCACTTAATGCCTTATTTGTATTTAATCGCGGCTTCCGTTTCACTGGCATCTCCTCTCCGCACTCCGCAGCCTCACAGCCCGAATCCCCGTTTTATTCAATGGCAGTTTGAGCGGCACAAACTTGCAGATACAGATAAACGGAAAATGACACAATTTGCTGCTCCTTTTTTGCCAGTCCCCAAGTCTCGCAGTCTCGCAGCCACTTTGCCATCCCAATTACCCGCTTGCCGTTGTGTGCTTTCGCCTGGCATTCGTCAGTTTGATTCGCCTTTCGCAGGACTCTTTCGACAGGCTGACCAGCCTTTGACCAGTTTATGGCCAGAACGAAGTACAGTCAAAGTTTGGCCCACTTTAACTGCCTCCAGAATCGAATTTATCGTTAAACTTCACATAAATTGACCACAGCGCCCTTAGTTTGTACTGACAACTTGAAATAGTTTCGTAAATCAAATAAAAGTAAAATGGAAACGCAGATAAATCTTACTTTCTGTAGTAAACAAAGGATTTGAAAAACTATGTTTGATAATTACAATTTTCTAAATAGTTTTTATTGAATCTATTAATACAAAAAACTTTAGTTCTCAAAGATGCAAGTAAGGCTATCACAGCTAAAAATTAAAGAATCTTTCACAAAAAAAGAAATAAAATAATTAAGATAAATTATATTTTTATGGACAAAACAAATGAAATGCATATAAAGTCAGTGTAAATCCTTTTTTAATGTATTTTAAAAGCTACAGTTTTACGCTCTTTGCATATATTTAATTCATCTTAAAATCAAAGAGTTACGTGATCTCACCTTTGCGAAAAAAAGACCCTTAACTGAGGTCCTGTTTCCAAAACAACCTCTGGGACATCGCTGAGTCCTTGACAAGCGCTGTCATTCATTAGTCCCTCCACTCGCAATTATTATGTGCGATAATGCCCGGATGACGCGACGAATTCGGCAAAGTTTTTTGTTGTTTTTATTTCGAGGACAAGGAAGGGCCGATGCCGCCGCCGCCAGATCTACCCGCCATTTGTTTGGGCAGTTTAAAGTTTTCGCATTAGCCGTATGACATTTACATTTACCGGGCCTCATGGCACGGAAATTAAGGCGGCCGCAGGACGACACAAAGGAGAGCTGGCTGTCGAGGGCTGGCATCCGCCTTGCGGTATGCAATAAAAAGCAAATGTAACGCAAAATGTTATTACGCATACGCCATGTGTGTCGCTGTCGTGGTCGCAGTCGTCGTCCTGGCTTGTTTGTCTTTAAAGGTTTTGTCGTTCGCGTTTAACTCAGTATGTGCACGGCGAGAAAATGGGATGAGATTGGAAAATAATATAAATAATAATATTTATAATATACGTAAAATATTTTTAAGGGTCTTGAAATAAAGCTTCTTATGAACTATATATACATTTCTTGAAGAAACAGTTTAAGCTGTATTTAAAGTAATATTTTTTTCAGTGCAATAAACTTCCTTTAGCATTTTTTCCCGCCTCTCTCGTGTCTGTCTGTGACTTTGAGGTCGAGCAAAGAGCTGGAGCTCTCGTCCTGCCTGCCCTAAGCTTTTAAAATGCCATTGTTTGCAGCTGCGCTTGGCTTCACCCGACCTGCGACCTGCGACCTGCGACCCCTGACCCCTAGCTCCTGATGTCCCACCCGCTCCTTCAGGCATTTAACTTTAAGAGCCAGCAGATTTTTCTCTTCATTTTTGTTTTATTTTAGTGCACCAACTTCATTAAGAGGCCCTCTTGCCTTACCCTAATTTATGTGTCTCAAAGTCAATTTTCCATTTGGACCTTTTATGAGTTGGCAGCAGTAGTGGCTATGGATGGCGCAGTGGGCGTGGCATTCAACCAATCCGTCGACATATGTTACTGGGCCCCCTGATTGATGCGCTCCCGATGAGGCGGATGTGGCTTGGATTTCAATAAAGTTTTATGCCATTTCAACGACTGCCGGCCGAGGAAAAACTTTCGAAACAATAAATCACCAATGACTGCGACGACAACCACGTGTCCTGGCCCTTGTACATCCTACGCACAGCCCCTGCGGCGCTTTTCCTTAAAGCCGGAAAAATGTAAGAAAATATGACCGGGGAGAGAGGAGTATAAACAGAGAGTCGGCCGAGACTCATACCCTGGGGGGGAATGAGGGTCTGATACATTTGTGACCAAGGTCGCCTTTGATGCATGCGGCCTTATGATGGATTAGCTTGTGTCATCATTTATATACTCAGAAAAACTGTAGTATTTGTGTCTTCTTATGGGGCTTAAACAAGGGCATTGTGTTCTTTAAAGAACAAAACAGAAGCCTAATTCAATTTTCAAAGCCTTCAATCACTTCCGAGGATTATCATGTCAATATGTTTCCATAGCAATTGTGTTACTACTCGGAAAACAGAATTCGAAATTTATACAGAATTAATTAATAAAAATTAAGAGTGGCATTTTCTAAGCTATCAAACTATGTCATATAGCTTTACCCCTTAAATCTTAACTAAACCCTCCCCTGGTGATGAGTATCCTCCTTAAAGAGCATTTCATATTTTGTCTTGAGGGATTCTCGCTTTCTCGCCGCCATGTGAGAAGACATTTCGGATTTGCTAGGAGCTTATGGCTTCCCCTGCCTCCCTCTTCCTGGTGCAAAGTGGGCTGCCGAATTGAGACACTCAAACACACACTCAGAGGACCCTACACACACGCTCACGCACACACACACTTGGAATTAACACCATAAATTTTGTAGCCTAAACTATGCCTGGCATGCTGCCTTTGCCCCTGACTTTCTCTCAAGGCGGGAAACGACAAGGGGAAAAAGGGAAATGGTAGCCAAGTTGTTTTTTGTTTTTCCTCGGTTTGTTTGTTCTTGGTCGTGTTGCCCTGCATTGTTGTTTGTCCTTTTTTGGGCAGAGAGGAGCGCAGGCCAGAGTGCCTTGGCTCGGAGCAGTTGAAAGTGGTTTCTTTCGGTGGCGGCTGTGGCCCGACGACCGCATTTATATAGGCCAAAGTTGCACCCGCAGCAGATTTCAAGTTTTTATCTCCCAGTCTGACAATGATGCCGGGGCCTCCGACTTTAGTTACTCGGGGCTGAAGTTGAAGCCGAAGCCACAGACATTTTAGCCAAGAAGTGGCTTAGCTGTTTGAGGCCGAGACTTGAGCTGCTTTTAATTTATATAGCCAAAAAGGTTGACACGCAAACAACAACAAAATGCGGACAAAGAGTGGCCATAAATTTTCTGTACTTAATCAGCGGGCGGGCCCCCGACGTCTGCGTATACGTAATGTGGACAATGGGGCGTATGAACATATTTTTCTGCGCTTACCGCCGAGAGCGAAGGTAATCACGAGTGAGGAGCTACCTCTAGCAATGAAAGGAGAGGAGGCCATTAGAGCTACACATGCAGAAATGTGAGATTTATTTTATTGGGATAACAAATTTAAAAATAATAACAATTTTTTATAGAAATTTAAATGTATTACAATGTAAAAATTGCTTTATCTATACTAGTAAAATTTTCTCTGCATGTTTTGTAGTCATTCTTACTCTAGCAATATTGTTTTGCCACAACTTCCTTCTTCTCTTTACTCGTGCTAGATCAAAAATCCCATGGCAAGGACAATTAACTGTCAGCGCTTGTTCTCCAATAATGCAAACTAATTTCAATGTCGCCCAAGGACCGCTAGCAGCACAAAAGGACGTTATCCCAGCAGCCCTTACTCCACCCCATCCAAGTCCTGTTAGCTCCCAGCTCCCACTAGCCGCAACAGTGCACGCATATAATTTTTCATTGAGCTGATGCGGATATAATCCCCATGCTGGGAGTAAACAGAAAAACAGAGGAGCACAATGGCCCTTGGTAGCCACTGGCATCCGGCGGCTGAGGCGTCCGTGCTGGAGCGGGAAGCATCTTCCGCCCCCCGCCCCATTAATGCTGATTATACGCTAATGTCAGAGGGCTCCCGGTCGATGGACTACTGCTTACGGCTGCTGGTCCTGTAGTCCTTTAGCCGTCCTGCAACCGCATTGCAATTTAGCTCCGCTTTAAGTGGGGCAAAAAAGTTGGCAATTCGCGAATCGCGAATCGACGGGGCAGGTGCCGCGGCGTGGCGTTCCCTGGGGATAATTATAATGCCATTAGCATGTTTAGTCCACAATCAGATTTGGCTGCCTCACTCCCCCGTGCCCGCTCCCTGGACGGAGTCCGTTTAAATTGGCTGCGGCCGCGGTAATCCTGTCGAGTCCTGCTCCTCCCCCCAACCGACCGCCTTTGCAAATGCAAATTCTAATAGAAAGTTAAATGTTTATTTACGCAGCCAAGGCAGCCGGCGAACTGGATGGGCGTGGCTGTGGTCGTCCTGGTTCCAAACTATTTTGTCGCATTTTGCATATTGCAAATAGCCAAAGGACACCCTCGGTTAACCCTCGGTTTTTTGGTTCGAAGCAATTTCAACTTTCCACTCGAGGACATCGTTTCCTTTTTTTTTCTCAGTTGGTTCCGGCTTTATCCCCACATGAATTTCTAAAGCGGATTTCATTACTGAATGGCGGAGGATCTCTGAATGCTGTTCTAATTTAAGCGAAAGTCAGCAGAAAAAAATGTGTGAGGACGAAGGAAAAGTCGCAGGATAAGTTGGTTATTCTGTAGAACAGATGAGCTCATATGCCGGGAGTTCTGCGTGTACTTTGTACAATTTATAGAAATTCTTTCCAATTTTAAATCAGGAGGAAGCGCCGAACCAGAGAGGAGGATGGACTATAACATTTTAGTTTTTTTTTGTCAGTCTGTGAAAATTTACAGGGCAAAAAGCACTTGAAATTGCTTACTTTTAATAAAAATTTCCATTAATTGTCATTGAAAATGCAGCTGACTGCTTTTTGCTGTGCTTTGATTCTCCGAAATGCTTATTTAAGTGAATGCAGTTTGCCGGAAACTTAGCCGGAACCGGGAGTTTGCCAAAACAATTCCTCACTTCAGCTGCTTCCATTTGCGTTTCCATTTAATTTGGTGCCTGGCCCTGCACCTCCTGGGGCCAAGTGCACTGGCCACCACCGGACTTAGAGTCAGCCGGCTTCCAATTGTTTGGTTTCCGCGTTCGGATTTCCAACACGCGCCAGGGCGTTTCCTTTTTGGCCATTTCGCAGTTTCAGTCCCAATCCCAGTCCCAGTCCCAGGCGCATTTCTCATTTCGCATTTCGCCTTTTTGGCAGTGACACAAATCGCTGAATACCTTCTAAGGAGTGCGACCTTTGTCTGAACTTCAAGGATTCCTATTTATTCGGGTCGGAGCCAAGAATAAATGTTGGGACAGACAGCGGAGGCAAGTTCAAAGGGGAGTAGGAGCCGGAGGAGGGCACTAACTTATTTTCGTTTGCGCAACGCACTTCCACTCGATTTGCAGTCCAACTTTAGTCGCTGCCAAAAAAAAAAAATGATGACACTGGGCCCAGTTTTTTGAAGCTAGGTGGAAAGTTTTACAGAAAGGGAAAAATATGTTGAAGTATGATATGATTTATTATTATGCGAATAAATGATATGCTATTTTTTCTATATTACATTTTTTTCTAAATTTAATTATAATATGAAATTATGTTAAAGTGTCATAACGTACATAGGTGTTCTTGTTAAATAATCTTAATTAAGTTTTTACCTGTTGTTTCGTAATATTCTATTGTACTTCAACTTTAAGGCAGCTATTTGTTCACCAGAGAAAAAGTTATATTAAACTTGTTTAAATGTATTTCACTGATTACTTCCTACAATTATTATGTTTGCTTACATATTTTACCATATTTAAGGTAAAGGATCGTATTAATATCTATCTTTTTTTTCTCTGTGCACCAAAATACACTCCTACGCAAAAAGTATAAAAAAGAACGCTGTGTTTACCCCAACGCATCACTAAACGCGCTGCACAAAAATAAATGTTCACCAAACTTGCAGGTGAACTTCGCTGGCGTCCCTCGTCCCTTTCTCTTTTTCTCGTTTAAAATTAGCAGGCGACAAACTGTTGATTCTACCCGGGGAAATATTGAGGGGGCAGAGGAGGAGAAGGGAATGCAGGGCTATCATACTATATCGAGCGACCCACACACACAAAAGCCTAACCCAGCTCCCGGGGCCATGGACTCATTCAACTTTACGCTAATGTCACATGCTTTGATTACTGCGCCGTGAAATTTTATTGATTGGCCCAGAACGAGTCCCGGGGTCTTGAGTCGAGAAACCCATCCAGCCCCACATACACATATTAGCAGCCACAGCCATATCCACGTCCATATCCAGATTCAGAGCCAGAGCACCTGGCAAGCCACCGCATTGAGTGCACTTGCGGAAACGAGCGACTCGATGATTCCCTGAAAGTGCAGCTGATAAGTGGAAAATGTGAAAGGAGCTAGGAAAACTCAGTTTTCTAATCGATGCTTTATCTTTAAGTTATTTAGCTTAGAAATAATATAATCATTATTATACCTAATAATTTGTCTTCTTATTAATATTTCTATTGCTAATTTATTTTCTATTCTTTTTTTCATTTCAGCTTCCTGGAAAAGGGCAAGTGAAAACTAATTTTAAGTACATTTTTAAACGGATCAATATTAAAATACATTCTCATATTAAATCTGGAAAACTTAAAATTAAAAGCGACAGTCATATGATTGTCCCAATCGAAACCACATAGTTTACATGCCTGGGCGGCTCTTTCTCCTTACTTTGGTCCTAGCGTTCAATTTCACTTACGATGTCCTTCAAACAGGTTGGTTGTATGAAAACACCTGCAATCAAATTAATAGCAGTAGATAATAATAACATAGGAGCCCGCACAGTTTAAAATATGGAGGATTTGTCAATATGTTCATTTAGAAAGTTTCATAAGCTTTAAAAATTCGATGTTTAATAGTGTCTTAAAACATCTATATTTAAAAAATTCGTAAAAAAAACTAAAGTAACGTAAAAATACCGATGTATTCAAATAAAATGTTCATATATTATTTGAAAATATCAAATAATGTTTAATACTTTAAACGGTTTGGCAGTTTAGAACAGCAAGGATCATCCTCAATGTGTTTTTCTTCTGTAACTATTCCTTATTTGCTTTGCTATCAACTTGACCGCACCTGTACATGTCCTTTGTATGTCCGTTCTTTTCCGAGAGCCTGAGTTGGAGGAGCATATTAACCGTGACTGGCTGTCCTTTCCGCCGTGAGTTGTATGTCATGAGTATGTATGAGGACGAGGAGTGTCCTGTTCTGTAGGTAGTTTTTATCTACAGCCCCGCCTGACAGCTGGAGATTCCCCCCTGTGCCGCTGCCCTCTGCTGATTGCTTACAATGTGCTCGTCCTCCTCCCTACGTTTTTTACACAAAAAGAACAAAAAAAATGCGAAAATCCCCGTTTGAAGCCGGCGTTGTCGTCGTCGTCATCGTCATCGCTGCTAAAATTGAATTGGAATTGCTTCAGCTTCAATGGCAGGCAAACGACAGGCAATCTGTTGAGTCTCCTCTGATTGAATGAGGGGAGGACCAAGGTCGTCAAGTGGGAGGAGTCCCGGGTGGAAGAGCGGAACGAATGCGCGTAATGCGCCTGGATGGATGAATCCCGGACCAACTGCGAGTGCGATTTAATGATAATATGTATGTTGTGTGCGTCGACAAGCTCCATCGTCATTATCTGTCATTTTCGGTAAATTCACGGCTCCGAGGAGCGTCTTTGGAGCCGCCACGCGGCCTTGTGAAGGTTGTCGAACGCCGAACGGGTGGAGAAAGGCGAAATAGCGTTTTACTCGGCGGCGTGTGCCCATAATTTTGGATTCAAAATCTCTGTATTTATTTAACTGCGTTTACCCTGCCAATTAGCCGGTCGACAGTTAAAAATCGAAAACATGTTTATTACATTTTATTTTTACAGCTTATTCAAACACGTATACTTGATATGTACAGTGAAAATGGGGTATGGGGGAACTAGGTCCAAAATTAATTACTTAAACACACAGTTTCATTTATATAAATTAGTTTAAGTCACTTTTATTTAAGATGGCTTTCCAGAAGGATTTTCAAACAATTTTTAAATGAGTAAACTCTCTAGCTTAATAATTTGTAATACAATTCTTCCATATCCAGGGTATTAGAAAGTTTAGTCAGAAACTTTGAACGCAGTCAAAGAGTCTTTAGCCATGGCCGCTAGAAAATACATTTTAATCCCTCTTAAAAAATTTCAAAAGCGGTAACATCCTTAAAAGTTTTGAAAATAAAACAAAAATCCAGTTATCTTTAATAAATCAGCATAGACAAGATATTTTTGTATTTTTGACTTGCTTTATGATCGATTTTAAATTCTTTCCCCTGATCCAATTGAAAATGCTCACCCATGCAGCTTGCTTCAGCTTTTCAAAACAAAATTTCACTCTGGTTCTTATTAGATTTCGAAACTAATTTCGAAAAATGTATATTTGAAACCCCTTTTGATCTTTTTATATTCTTTAAAAAATTATTTACTGTACCTGCATTATCAACGTCTGTTTAAAACCAATACATATCCGTCACAAATCGAATTTCTCAGAAATGAGAATGTCAATTAGCGCAATTACGATAAAACCGCAGCAAACATTTCTGCGCCGTGCGTCGATAAGCAGATTCCAAACAAGGCATCGAGCAAAACGATAAGGAAAACATATGTACGCAAAGGTACTATAAATGCTCTGCGGGTATTTCTGCGATATGAGAAATCTGGCGAATGTTGCCAATTTGACTTTGTGTGTGGGCAAATAATTTTTATAAACAAAAAACAAAGAAACAGCGGAAAATACTAATTGACCGACCAAATGCTCTCGCAATAGCAAATTTAAAAGTGCGGTCAAGGCGCTCAGCTGTTTGGCGTTTAGCAACACCGTTTTCTGGGCTCTTAGGGAACTGAAGCGAGAGGGCTGGAACGATTGAGAGAGCAGCTAGGGCTGTCAGGTGCTGTCAGAAATACAACTTCCTGGGACACATTTGATAATAAAAATAACAAAATTTAAATAAATGCACTTATTGGCTTAAATTTAAAATTTTTATTAATCAACAAAGTTTTTATTAATTTACATTATTAGTTATACATTATGATGCTAGCAGTAAATTATGTAATTTCATTTAATAGCTTTCGCATTAAATATTAATTGCATTGGGCTAATTTTTTGATTTAAAAAACTTGTATTTGAAAAAAGGTAGAATATGCAAACATTTATGGTTTCAAAATGCGCACGCTTGGCAACCCTGGTCTTCACTGGCGCCGCCGCTCTCGCCCGCTCTCTTTCTACCGCACACGTCATCAGCTGTGGCCCACTGACAACCAGATGTGTTTTGGTGTTGTTGTGGCTGGCTGCAATTCAATTTCTCGGACTGCAAACGAAAATAAATAAAACAATAAAAGACGGGACATTCCGCGACCACGCAGCCAAATAGCAGCCAAGCAGCACGTGCCTCGAGTGCCGAAAATAGAGCCGTGGGAAAGGCGGGAAAAGCGTTTTCCTCTCGCGAGTGACGCGCTTGACATTGAACAACATTCGCGTACGCGCCGCCGAGCGAAAAATAAAACTAGGAAATTATCATCCACAAATACCAAGAAAAGCCAGCCAGCCCGTATCAGCTGTTGGCCAAGAGCGTGTGCGGGTGCTGAGAATCATCATTACTAATTGTGCCCCAGTCGCGAAAAGGTGCTCCACCTCCTCCACATTCCCCCTGCCGAGGCTGCTGCTAAATTTTCCGAGCTTTTCCGGACAGCGAAAACTGGAAATTGCAAGCAATCGAGAGAGCGAACATAGCATTTACTGCGTGTTGTGTAATCATAGCCAGAAATAAGGGAATATGAGTTCCACAGCGGTCCAGGAGCCACCGAAAAAGCCGGCGACGGCCTCCAATGCCATCAAGTTCCTGTTCGGCGGTCTGTCGGGCATGGGAGCCACCATGGTGGTCCAGCCACTGGATTTGGTGAGCCCCTCAAGATGAATCTCTTAAAATATTAACGTAATAACGCCCAGAGTCTCTTTCCTTTTCCAGGTGAAAACCCGCATGCAAATCTCGGGAGCTGGCAGTGGCAAGAAGGAGTTCCGAAATTCCTTCCACTGCATCCAGACCGTCGTGAGCAAGGAGGGACCGCTGGCGCTGTACCAGGGAATCGGGGCTGCCCTGCTGAGGCAAGCCACCTACACCACCGGCCGACTGGGCATGTACACCTACCTGAACGATCAGTTCAGGGAGCGATTCCAGCGCAATCCCGGCATCGTGGATAGCATGGTCATGGGCACAATTGCCGGGGCCTGCGGCGCCTTCATTGGAACGCCCGCGGAGGTGGCCCTTGTCCGCATGACCTCCGATGGCAGGCTGCCGGTGGCAGAGCGCAGGAACTACACGAATGTGGCGAATGCCCTCACTAGAATCACCAAGGAGGAGGGCCTCACCGCACTCTGGAGGGGCAGTTTGCCCACTGTGGGCCGTGCCATGGTGGTGAACATGACCCAGCTGGCCAGTTACTCGCAGTTCAAGACCTACTTCCGCAATGGTCCCCTGAAGATGGAGGAGGGCATCAAGCTGCACTTCTGCGCTAGCATGCTGAGCGGTCTGTTGACCACCATGACATCGATGCCGCTGGACATTGCCAAGACCCGAATTCAAAACATGAAGATGGTTGACGGCAAGCCGGAGTATCGCGGCACCGCCGACGTCCTGCTCCGTGTGGCACGTCAGGAAGGTGTCTTTGCCCTGTGGAAGGGCTTCACGCCGTACTACTGCCGCCTGGGACCGCACACTGTGCTGACATTCATCCTGCTGGAGCAGCTTAATCAGGGCTACAACAAGTACGTTCTAGGAGTGGAGAAGAGCACTGGCATCTAAGGAACGATCGACGAACGATCAAGGATTATCAATGGATAAAGGAAGATAGAATGAAGGATCGATGAACGACGAACAATCGATGAACGGTGAAGAGTGAAGGATTAACGATGAACGATGAACGATGAACAATGAACGATGCGTGTATATAAAACGTTAAGTTTAAAACCAACGTTGGGCATTTAAATGTCGGCAATTCCGGTGACAATATTACATGATTACGACTATTAGCTTTGGATGTTGAAACAGTTTTTGTAGCGTCATAAGTGTAAAATGAATTCTCAATAAAGCACAAAATGTTATGGTGGCCTGTTTTTAATGATTCGAAACACAGTGGCACTCCCCCAAAGTGATTCTGTATCAAAGGAATTCAGTAGTTTATTAAACATCTTTGATCTTAGCAATAATTTCAAAATATTTTTACTTAGTTTCCCTTTAAAGAATTACTTTGCTGTAATTTGGTAAAAGTTTGTTTTGATTTCTAGAATCCGGACTGTACTTGGCATGTCTGTGACCTTTTAGCTCCCTATCTTTTCTTGAAAGTCACGCAAGTTGCCAACTCCCAAGATTACTGCGGGTGGTGAGTCGCTGTCATGTGTGAGAAGTGGGCGGCGTTGGCGCGCCCATATGTTGTTATTGCATATTAATTATAATGCCGTCGAAAGAGTGTGTGTGACACCTATACCTATTTTTCACATGTGTATTACTACTGTTTGCTAATTCCCCTGATATGCCTTATCTCATAGCTCTCGTAGCGGCTACATGTTTGGCAGTGCAAAGTATAAATCCCCACGATAAACTCCGCGGGGCGCTATATTGCATATTTGTTTTCGCGTTCACCCCCGTCCATCGGCAGATTTCGCTTTCATTGATAAGGGAAAACAGACTGACGATGATAACCTTTGTCCGGGTTGTAGTTTAATATACATAGTGCTGCCGTAAAGTAAGCACAAACTCGGTGGTAATTAAAAGCGGTTGCCATATATCTTTGGTTTCTGATAGCATTCAGTTTTATGGCATAAATAGGGGAGGAATAATTAGCAACATTTGAAACACCTCATTACAAAAAATTGTTTTTGGACCGATATTTAAATTAATGTTTTAACGTTGCGATTTATGTGCACTAGATTAAAATTTATTTATAACTTTTAATTAGGTTATTAATTAATCAATTAGTTTTTTAAAATCATCCTCAACTTGGCTAACTGTGCTTATTTCTTAATAAGTCAAGTAAATACAATTATTTGATATTATCCTACAATTAATCAAAGAAACCAAAGGCCAGGCTTCCGCAAAAATCTAATTTAAATTTCCTCTGGTTAGCCTCTGCCGATTTTTCGGGCTGAGTTTTTATTTATTACAAACTGACCATAAAAATCCCCGCTAGAATTTATTTAAAAAGTTTTTTATGATGCCATAAGTTTGTTAACTGAAGCGTTACAGTTTTCGTGAGGCGGAAGTGGTCCTCGTCGGGCGAGTGGGGTAATAATAAGCGAGAATTACCCCGAAGCCGAAAGCAAGAATCGCATATTAAATTTATTTTATTGGACTGGGATGGAGGGTGGGGGAAGGCGCACAGAGTTCTCAAGCTTACCAAATAGTATTTTGGGTAAGAAAATGATTTTGGCCACCCCGCTTTTTCCCCTCCAGCTGGTACAACAAATCAAAAGTTTATCTCGTAAATAAATGAGCAAAATCTAACTTGACCACAGGGCGCGCAGGCCGGCTCGAAGCTTATATTAAAAAATTTGCCTTCTCACAAAAAGGGAAGCTTCTTTTGCCCCGAGTTTCCTGGCCAAGTTTAAGCCGGCACATGCTTAAGAAGCCGGAGGGATATTAGTTATCCTTTGACCCCCGCCCGCCAGAAAGTACTTAGGGGTAATTAAAGCCGGTCGAAATAAGTGGCTTCGTTAGTCCTGGCGGACTTGCTTTTGGCCCTAAGAATGGGTAAACTAAGAGAGAATAAATAAATAAAAAGTATTATTATATTTAATGAACCAATTTAATGGTTTCGGGTTTCTAAATGAGCTAAATTTAAATGTTCTTTAGTCTGACAAACGGCCGATTGTCAGTTGAATTGAAAACCTTTTCAAATCCTCTTGATTCCTCGGCTGAAAAGCTCGGCATCCATTTAGCTCCCCCAACAAAATTAAACCCACAAATGTCAGCGCCTATTTAACATGCAATTTTTAATTAACACTCAAAACACCATCAGCCAACCAGGAAAATCGAGATATAGAGAGAGGCGGTCGAGGAGCCGTGTAAATGTAATTAATTCAATGTCCCACACGAACGAACAGTCCAGAGCCAATTCAGCCATGGTCTCCATTTCCCCCATTGCCCATCAGCCCACTTCCGGCCACCATTCATCCATACAAACATTCGTTCAAACGAACCTCAATTAGAGCCCGATTCGAGCGGGACCCCATCGACGACTATCTTTGCCTTTGGCCCTGTGGAAAATCGCAACTGATTTTCGTGGAATTCTTTGGCGTCACCACAGCTGCGACCAGCTCGAAAAATACTCTGCACGCGTGGGGGATTTAAGTGAAAGGTGGATTTTAACAACTAATTATTTTAATTGATTTAATTGACTTGCTTTTAAAAATGTATAAATAATTCATATTTTAGGTGTGTGGAAGACATTAATGCAACAATTTTTATTACTAAATTTCAATAATATTTACTTTTTTGCCATACGCGCATTAAAAAACCCATTTTAAACGATGTTACTAATATTTAATTACAAAAAGGATTAAATAAAATCCCACAAGTTTGTTCCACTAGGCGAATACGTAATTTCGTTAACAGCTCCTGTCGTCTTTGTGTTTTGCAATCAAAAATTCATAACAAAAGCATTTATCCTCGTTTTATGTATTTAATAGTTGTCAGTTTATTTCAGTCCAAGTGTCAGATTTATAGTTGAGAAAGCTGACAAATAAATTATATAATACTTAAATTGTTCTTACACTTTTGATAAAGAAATTTCCTTTAAAGAAATAAATAAATGTATGGGTATTATCAAGTCTCCAATTCCCTTTGCATTCCACTCAAATGCTTGTTTTATTTTTCGAAATTTGGCCCGATTGATTTTGGTATTAATGCGTTTTGGGCCCTCCCAAGGCAGCTCCCCAATCGATCGGCCTGTCGGGGGAGGAGGAGAGGATGAGGAGACGCGGTATGGGGACACATGGGATTGGGACTGCCGGCCGCCGAATTGGTTTTGGGATCGGGAGGCGCTGCACGCAAAGGCACAGTAGGTGGGCCAGGACACTGGCTCTCCCGCGGTCACGGCTCATAATTCTGCGTTTTCAGTTAACTGGCTGGTTGGGCAGTTTGGCCTGGTTTGGTTTTCAGCTCCATCGCCAGCTCCTGCTCCTCCATTTGGTGGCCATTTGGCGCTCGTATTGTTTTTCCCGCCCGTCGCTAATTGCAATACGATGCTGATGCTGCGTAGAGTGGAGAGGAGCTCTCGGGCCCCCGAGCGTCAAACTAATTGCTTTTGCAAAACATTTGAAACGCGCAACTTTTTCAATTTATCTATTTAGCGATGCGAACGGGCCCGACCCGCCCCTCAGCTTTGGCGAATATTTGCAGACATTGTCCATGTCCTCGCTGCTTGAGTGTTCAGTTACATGGACGCACATTCATCATAAGCAAGGACAATGCCAATGCACTTGCCATTGACGGCACTGGGGGAAAATTATGGCATATTTAAGCCATTTAAATGGCTAGATTGAATGTATAATTAAATTATACAGCAAAATCGTTTAAAATCTTTCTCAGAAAATAAACGAAAGCAAGGCCTAAGGATACACCTGGCATTGATATTTATATTTAGACTTTAAAAAGAAAATAACATAACATAAATATTTTATTAAATAAATATAAATTAAGTCAAGCTTCCTGCTTCTAGTTTAATACTAACGGATGCAGGCCATTAGGGAGTTCTGACGCAGGAGAGTTGCCGTTGAGGTAAATATTTTTAAAAGGACAACAGCAACTGAAAAGCTGCACTGGGTTTTTATTGAATTATTGGTCTGTTTATTTCTGTGTAAAGCTGAAAGCGAGGGTACACTGGAAAATGTTGCCATTAAATAATACATTTGATATTATTCCTGAATTAAGAAAAATAAAAAAAGAGTCTATCGAGGGTGCTAGAGAAATCATTAGGGGTTTCAAAACTTCCAGATTAATATCCAAATATATGCAAGAAATATTAAGTAGTACAAATAATGGCAGACTTTAAACAAATTCTAGAGATTTCTGTTAACTATTTTGTTAAAGGTAACACCCAGTTTATTTCAGTGGTTTTCCGTTGGCCAAGCGGGCACTGAAAAGTGCGGGGGGGAGGGTAAAAAAACAGCAACGCCGCCAGCGGAAACGGAAATGCAGAACAACTGCTCGCTGTGTTCGCCACGCGCTGTTTCTATATTTTTTCCCCCGGCTGTTGCAGTTGCTTCAGTTCCCTTAGTTAACTGTTGTTGCTGCTGCCGCCGCTGCAGCGTCGCCAACCCGAATTTCCTTCGCAACTTCCGCTTTTCCCATTAGGCGTGGCACGGCGCTCCGCTTGAGATTTACCCAACCAGAAGCAGACAAGTACGTGGTGCGTAGTGCTCATCGCACACACAGAACTTTGTTGAAAACTTTTAAATTGATTAGTTTGTAGCCAGAGCCACTGCAAGGAGTCTTTGAGGGATCTCGAGCTGCATCCAGCCTGGGTTCCAGGCCGTCCACCGGCATTAGCCAAGTGGCTGCGTTTCAATTAACCGGGTGCGGGTCCAACTTCGGGCAAACATGTCTATAGGGGGTCAGCGACGGGACACGGGCCTGTGTAAAGTTTGCCGAGATTCTCACAGCTTCTTGTCTGCTCAATTGAATGCACTGAAATCTCGGCAAAGTGTTGCGTTTCCTTCGCGGTTTCCCCGGAAAATACGGTGGACACAAGAATAGCGGAAAACTTCAGTGCATTGATGTCAAAGTAGTCCCTACATATCCATTATCTACTGTATTTGTCCATAACCCTTGAGAAAGTTGCCCATTTCCTCAAGTAACCCAAGGAGGCAACTCTTTAACCGCTTGCTTAGATAATTCTTCAAGTGGTTTTCAGCCCAAACATTGACTTAGCAAGGTGTGGAAGTCTGTGTGCGCATTTATTTACGTTTCCCTCTCTCGACTTCATCAAGTATACGCCCCGTTTTACGCCAAGTTTTACACAGGATTCCCTGCCCAAGGAAGCTGCCTTTTGTTTTGACGACATGCTGCTGCTACTGCTGCCCTGTTATTTTGTGATGACTTCTACTCGGTTTTTTAGGGGGTTTCCTTCGTGTTTCCGTTTCCGTTCGCCTTTTGTATGAGTTCGTCTCAGTTATTTAGTGAAAATTTTCATTTGTCAAGTTGGCCAGAGCCAGTGCCACGCCCCTGGTAACCCAGAAACCTCAAAATAATATCGAAACTGAGGGAGGGAGAGGGAGGGCTTAGGAGGTTGGAGCAACTTTTCTATTGACTGGCAAAAAAGTTTGCAACATGCTCAGCTTTTATTAATGCGCTCTCAAGACCTTGCACACTCTTATTTATCTGCGAAAATCCCTTTCCCCGCCCAACTTTCCCTTGTTTTGAACTTTCGCTTTGATTTCGTCCTGTAAATTGGCTCACGGAAAGTTGTTGGCTGGATTTCCCCTCGAAAGCAATTTTTAATTCAGTCTTTTTTTTTTTTCATTTTCCACTTGATTCCATTTAACAGTCGCTCGCTCGCTTATGTAGAATGCATTTTAATTTATTTAATTGAATTCAATTTGTTACAAATTGCCAACGAGAGAGTCGCGCGCTCGGCCCTCGGTTCGCGGATTTATTGAAGCATAAAATTTAAGACTTGTAATTTAGTGTGGAAATGGTGGGTTTTACGATGCGGGAAAAGCCGGGGAAATGCGACAACTTACCCAGTGTCAATGTCGTGGGGGCTCATCAGGCTTCCTCCCTGTTGTTTTTCCGGACATGCTCCGTACGTGTGAATGCCGCCGAAGGACAACTGCAGCGAGGGGGGAAGTCCAAGCTCCTCCTTTTTACTCCCCACTGTTCGGGCCTCCGCCGTTTTGGCCAACTGAATGAGCCTGTAATTTGTACTTGCATTCATGAACAGCAGCCAGCAATGCCAGAACTACACCAGAAAATATATTTGAAATGCGTGAATAAAGTCAAAATAATGTGAGATGTTAATAATAAAGTATTTGATCTTGATTTATCCCGCTTTAAGCGCACAACGATTAAACATTTAATTAATTTTAATCTATTTCAATCTCCAAATAATAACTGGCTTACATATTAATACTCACACGTTTTCGCTCAGTGTGAGTGCGTGAAGTTATTTAACATATAGTCGCAGACGCGGCGGGAAAAGAATGTGCGAGGCCTTTGGTGGCAATGTGAAGGCTACGGCTCCGGCTCTGGCTCCGGCTCCGGCTTTGGCAGTCGCTGTGGCAGTGGCAATGGCAGTCGCCAGTCGTGTCGTCTGTCAAGGTCAGCCCAAGGATAACGCAAATTTACGTGCTGTCCTCAAACTTCGACACTTTAGAGCAGCGCCAGAGAGCCATGTCCTGTGTGCGTTGTGTGTGTGTGTGTGCTGGGCTCCAGCGATATTTCATCCTTTTGTTTCGCGTTACTCACTCATGCACACGCTGACACCGTAGCCGCAGACGACGAGTGCCTCGTCGTCCTTTGTGTTGTGTTTTTTATTCAATTTTTTATTCGTCCGCCAAGGGAGAGGGAAGGCGAGCAGGAAATTGCTTGTGTTTATGCTCCTCCGATGTCGGCGATAATCCACTGATGTCATTTGGCCTGCTTCACTGCATATCCTGCTGCTCCTTAAGCTCCTTCTGCCAAACTAAACTTCATATCTCTATCGACAGCTTGGAGTTTGCAGATATCACTTTACGTTGGCAATCTCCCTTTTGGCCCCATTCCCTTGTTTTTCCTACCATTTTTCTGTTTGTCTTGGCTGTTTTGGGAAATTGTTCACGCATCCGGAATTGTGCAGGAGCAAAATTCACGCTTCGATTGCAAATTCCCTGTTTGGCTGCCATTAGATATTTAGAACAATGTGTTGCCATCACAGCCGTCAGGACATCGAGTATTTCGGGTAGCAATAACCCTAACCCAGGCGATCAGAAGCGAAGGACCTCCCACGCCTTCAAAACTGCTCGAAAGTGTGAACCTTTGGCATTGACACGTCGTCAAGTGTCCTGGGTCCTTCTGTTTTTTACAGTCTTTTGATACAGTGATGGCTTACAAAAGGCACCTAAAAACTTTAGAACCCTGTCGGTTGAGTCAAAGACAATATAAGATTCCAGATGAGTAAAGCCAGTATTTTTTTGCTGTCAATTTAACTGACAGAGAGAGCTCACTTATTTTCATTCTCATTCCAAAATATTTGTACAATTTATATATATATTTTTTAGTTTATAAATTACTAAAAATTGTTCTTTCTCCTAATTGAAACTGTATCTATACTTTCCGCTTTACCAAATCTCCACTGTAGAAATATTTTCCTGCTTAGGCTGCTCACTTTTTGGCTGGCAAATAACAAGGACTTATGGCGAGGACATTGTCATTGCTCTGCCCGCCTTCTAGCCACTCACACATACTCTTACATACATAATATTTATAAATGGTTAAATATAAACGCACAATGGCAAATTGGCAGAGGCACCGCCTACCCAGCAGCAGCTCCCTAGCCATCCTGCGGATCCTGAACGAAAATAGCAGAAAATAGCAAAGGCATATTGTGTAGAGATATGGAAAATCGAACCGGGAACGTGGAACACAATGAAGCTGCGCTTGAATTGCCACATCAGGTGGGCCTCTTTATCGCGGGGCCAACGCAGGTCCTGTGGCAAAAGCAACCAGAAGGTCCTTCGCTCAGTTCATTGGGTTTCCACTTGCTGTTTGTTTTATTTCCAGCCGCGCTTTAATGTCGTTTATATTTATACAATTTGGGCGCCAGCCACGCCCCCTCTTCAGGGGAGACCTTGGGCATGGCAAGTGCAAGTGGATGCACTCAAAGAAAACTTTTATGAGGCCTGTAGTCAAAGGTCTAACCACAAAGGTCTTTTTAAAATTATTCCTGGTCGTCGAAAAATGCAATAAAATTAATTTTTAGAGCTTGAAACTTAAAGATATTGTCCCCCAATTTTTTTGTGGCAACCTAATTTTCTCTCTCTGCATGACAGCCCCTTGAAAGTCGCCGGCTTCTGAATGGGCCAGGTCACAAGGAAACACAATGAAAGGGTCGAGCGGTCTCCTTCTTTTTACAACAGGAAGGGAACGGCGCCTTTTACGACAAAAGGCAGTCAGTCAGTCAGCCAGGCAGCCATCCATCTCGTCATCCTCGAACTGTATTTCCTTGGCTTTTCCGCCCACCCTTCCCCAGTGCCGCAGTTCATCAATTTATTTAGCATTTTTATGCGCTCTGTGGCCCGCTCGGAATTGTTTAGAGAGCGGCGGCCGTATTGATTTCATTAGCGGCTTTTAAGGGCCAATAAAGACAGCGTCCGTCGGCCAGACTGCATATTCAAAGGGCTTTCTCCTCGATTTTCGCTAACCAAAAGGGATTTGCATTAATAATTCAAAATTTAGAATGCAATAAATCGCTGTTAGCACGGCGACATATTTCATTAAAGGTTTTTCTTTTTGTGTTGTGTGCCCTTTGCCGCTTAAAAAATTCACAAATGCTCATAAAGAGCAAAAAAAAAACAGCAACACAGAGTCGCTGAACTTTTTACGGCTCTTCATGGCAAATTTGAGCCACAACATTGTGACTTTTTAGCCATTTACAGTGCGGTTCGGTGGTCGCAACGTTGCCGGGAATAAGTGCCTTTTGATTTCATTGCGCCGCTCATATTCGCCCGCCTTGTTTTACATCGATTTTATGATGGCTCCGCGAATTAATATTCCGCTGCATTTGGCTTATTTACCGCTGGTTTTATGATAGTTTTTAGATTTGTTCACTGGTTGTTTGTGTAGCTCAGACGGGGGAAAAGTATTCAACGGATGCATATATCCCAATGACAATGGCAGCACGGGGAATCAAATATTAATATTTGTGATGTGAAATCATGTTGGGTTGTGCATTAAACCAAACAGATTTAATGGATTTCATAATTTTTTCTCTAAATTGAATTACTATAGAAAGGGTTTTCTGTTAGTTTATGCACAAAATATGGCGCTTAAAGCTATCTCTTGGCATTTTCGGCACCCAAAAGCTACACAACTTTATCTTTTTTCATGTGTTTCGTGTGTAATTAAACGCATTATGAGTTGGCGGAGCGGAAATGCCTGCCAGCCAGACGATTTGTAATTGCGGGTGTGTGTGTGAGTAGTACAAAAAGGCCATAAATAGAATCCGATTCCAGAACATAAGCTTCGAGCTGTAATCCGAACAACCGAATAAAATTCTCCCCCTTTTCCCACAAGGTCCCCCGAGACGCGTATTTGACTTTGGCCCAGCAACAAAGTCATCAAAACAATGATTGCAATACATATTTGGAGCAACACAATTTCGCCACCGAAAAACTGGAAGGAAGGAAGGACGAAGGACGAGACGAGTTCCCGTCTCTGCCGAAAACCCCAAAACGTGGGAGACAAACACGCATTTCGGTTCATTAACCAAACCCAACAAAAGAATCCTTGCCACGCCGAGATAGAGAGGGCAGCAGCAGATAGCCAGGGAAATGGCGGAAAACGGGGAAAAATACACTAGTAGCTAACGGAAACAAAATTACCAGCAAGCAAATAAAATGTCGTCGAGGGTTTGACGCAGCTTCAACTTCCAGTGATAAGCGTTGGCGCGGGGACGAAAGGAAGGCGGAAAGAGGTGGGAAAACGTAGGAAAACGGTGGAAATCGGGGGTCATAGAGGAGCAAGGACCTCCCTGAAGGATGAACCAGCTTATTGTGTGTGAGTGTGTGTGTGTGCAGCTTGCAACGTTTCCACTTTTTATTAGTTCCGCGCTTATCCACCATTCCGGCAGTCGTTATTTGGCTGATTACGGGGCAAGGACAGCTGTGCTGGAGCGCTCCTGCTCCTGCCTCAACTACAGATGTTCCGCACAGCGAATACACATCAGCATCCCGGATCCTTGATGTGCTGCGTGTAACCTCTGTTACCTTTTCACCGCACAGACAGACACTACATTTTTACTGCATTTGGCACAACAAAGTTTTGCGGGCAATCGAAGGTGTGGCACTCTCAGATTGGCAACTAAATGTGAGTCCTCCCAGGCAGCACTGCGGGAAATCGTACTCTTAAATGGATTTTCTAGTAGTTATGGTGGTTTTCCACTGAAATTACTCATACGACATATTGGCAAGGCCAAATTTTATTTGCTTTTAAAGACACGAATAGCTGGTTTAGTGATTTTTCTGTTTTCTTTTGTAAATAATTAAATTCTTTGTTTTTTAATAATAAATTGTGTTAATGCATATTTTTTAATCAGTATTTCCTACTTATTATTCTCTGTTCTATTCCTTAAACAGTTTTCTTAGTGTGTTCTTATTGCGTTGCACGGTGCCCTTTGCTGCCTTGGTATCCGTATCTGAGCACTCCGTATCTGTATCTCCATCTGCGATTCCCCATCTCCATTTGTATCGCATCCAGCGGGTTCAACTGTGGTCATTAGTGCGCTAGAGCGCTGCGTAGCTCTGGCCCGACTCGCCTCGGTTTCTTGTTCATTTTCTCATTAGTGAGTCAATACACGTAACACGTTTTGTCCCCACATTGTTACGTCGGACACTTGCACCCGGGGATGTGTCTCTTTCCCCGGAACGGATGCTGCTTTCCTCAAACTACTAAAACGAAACAAAATGGGTAAAGGAAAAAGGGAAAATCATGCACACATGCTCGACTCGAGTCGAGGTTGTTTAAGATGCGTGGCCTGCACTTCGCACTTTGCTGACTGCTGACTGCAGTCCTTGCAGCTGTCTATCCATCTTGGCTGCATCCCTTTTTTCCCAGAGATGAGGTGCACTGAGAAAAATTTATAGGTAAATAATAATTCAGAGTAAACATGGAGAGATAAAAGAAAGAATTTTAAAATCCTGCAGAAAGATGTAGGATGATGCCAGCCAGACCTTAGCTATATTTAGTTACAGATTCTTTATATATACTATACTTACCCCATTTTGTTGCTGTTTTTGCTCTGAGTGTACCCCGGATAGGGGGTCACTGGGCGTGCCTGCTGATCCCGATCCAAAAATGTAAAGTGTAAACTTTTTGCCAGTTGTGTTTGCTGAACTGGCACTGCACTTTGTCTTCTTGCTTGGCTGGCCATCAGCCGTCAAGTGTGGCAGCTCTCATGCCCAGAAAAACCGCCCAGTAAACCCCACGGAGCACCCCCTGGAAGCCCCGGAAAATGAGCTTTTCCCCCGGAGTAAACCGCAAATCCCCCGCTCCAGCTGAAATTTAAATAAGACAAAGTCATCACCGAGAGAGTTATTTTCTTAGCTTGTCGCTTTTTAATCTCCTTGCGTAGTTTCTGTATAATGGTAAGTTACAGTATCGTACATTTATCTTTATTTTTATATCGCTTAAATAAATCTAGGTGGCTGCCAGCTGACAGTTTGCGGCTTAGCCTAATATGCGTGGCAATCAATTGAGTTAACATGCAACATATATGCTTTTATATGTATAAATTCCATTTGCCACTTATAGCTTAGGGTAATGCATTTACACTGACACACACAGAGGACTCAATGGGGAGGACCGACTCTAGGAGCTATGCTTATGTGCTACACATATTCAATATTAATAATTGCCATTTGTTTGGTTTTTCCCGCCGCCTTGCTTCCCTCATTTTCATTTCTTTTCACTTCCTTGCCTTGTTTGTTTTGAAAACAATGAGCAACACATATTTTTCTCTATGATTGGTTCCTACTCCTACTCAGAATGGCGTCTCGCCATTGTCTTGGCCTATCCTTTATTATATCCCCTCCGACCACCACTGGGAAAATCAATCCTAATTGCACACATTAATTATTGCAAAGCCCATCCGATGAGGGGAACCCTTTGAAGGATTAATGCATTAGGCTCCTGCCCCCGACCGAAGCACATTTAACATTCACTCTATATGCGTATTATTGCTATATAAGAAAGTTGGGGTCCAGAGAACGCAACCGAAGATGGGCGACGGGTAACTGGTTCTGAAGCCTGTTTGCTGATTGTGTTCGAGTCGTTTAGAGAGTCGCTTTAAATTCATATTGCACCCGTAGCAGTTTCAGTTAATTTTCAGGGCTCTCCGGCTAGTGTTAGAGCGCCGTTCAAGCTATATATGTACACAGAGAGAGTACTTGGATTCGAGAGTCAGGTACTTGGACAGGTTGAAGACGTAGCTTTCAATACTCAAATAGTAGCTAGACGTTGAGACATTTACAGAACGGATCTACTTAATGGAAGATCTAAGATATGACAGCTAACAGCTAGCACTATGCACGACACTATGCTGAAACCCAGAGAGCGGTTTGCGGATACATGTTGCATAGTGTCCTCTATCACCGATCGATAAGCTAATGACTGACTAGGTTTATATTTACACACTGAGGGGGCGCTATGTGGGTTTTTTAAGGAAGGTAGTTAGCTTCGGACAATTGCGGCTTGCTTTAAGTATAAATATTAAATTAAATAAATAATTTCACAAGTAAAAATTACATATTTGGGAGATTCTAAAGTTTTTAAAGTTGGGTTCAAAGATATGCAATGATTATTTGATTATTATTTTTAATACACCCGCATAAGGTTAATAAAAAAATTTTGTTTAATAACAATCTATAAAATGAATGAATGAAATAATAATATTCAGTAAATTTATTTTTAAATTTCAACAATATAAACCTTAGAATTGTCCAAAGCTCACTCCTTCCTGCCTTAAGTTTTCTTCCAAAACAAAACACAGGCAAAACACTTAAGTACTTAGTTGAATCTTAAAATCTACTTCTCAAAGTTGAAATTTGTGCCGAGTTTACTTGACCGAGGAGCTGGAGGAGCTGCTCGCCTCCACCGGCTGGCTCTCCAGCTGCAGCGTGGTCTCCACCAGGGCCAGCCCGATGCTCTCGCTCTCGCTGTCGCTGTCCTCCTCATCGTCCTCCACATCGCCCAGCGTGGTGATCTGACTCTGGACACTCTGGCACTGCTCGAGGACCCGGTGGTGGTGATTCCTATGCTGCAGCTGCAGCGGCGGCTCCTCCCCGGCATCGATGAGGGAAGGCGCCGAGGTGGTGTCCGCCCCGGCACCGGCCACATTTGCCGTGGGCGAGACCAGGGAGGTGTTGGAGCTGCGCAGACGCTTCATGCCCGTCATGGGCATAAAGGAGACATGGTGACCCGACGAGTTGCCCGAGGAGGTGGGTCCCGGCGTGAGGGCCTTTAGGCTCGGCGCAAGCGGGGTATTAGCGCCGCTCACCGATCCGCCGGATCCGCTCATATTCGGCGGCACCGAGGCAATGGTCAGGGTGGACACCGACGAGGGACGACCTCCGGCGCCCAGATGCAGAGAGCTGGCCGAGGCCGCAGCCACTGGCGGAGCCGTGATGGTGACTATCGTCTTGGCCACCGCACTATTGACCGCCGACGTGGAGCTGAAGTCTCCGCGCAGTTGCATCCCCGAGCTGCGGCGCCGGGAGCGATGGTGGTGACGATGGAAGCTCTGGCAGCGCGTGCAGGATCGCTGCGAGGACGAGGGCGTGGCCGTGCCCGAGGAGTGGTGCTGGTGATGGGCGGACCGGGATCCGCCGCAGTTGCTGCCGCCGCTGCAGGTGCTGCAACTGCTCAGCTGTCGTCACATGAGCGTCCTGTCCAGCTGGTTGACCGAATGGTAGCCGAAGGATGTGGACGCCGCCACCATGGCAGCAGCCACGTGGCACTGTTTTGGGGGGGAGAGAAAGAGAAGAGCAGAGGGAAAAAAGGGGGAAATAGTGGAAAATAATTTAAATTAGGAGAAATATGGGGAATAATAAAGAGAAAATATGTACAAATTAAATATAAAAGGCAAAGATTTTAAGAAAAATATGTAGAGTAGAGCAGGGAAAATATTTAAATACATAAACATTTATTTAAAAATTAAAAAAACAAAGAGCACAACGTAATCAATGAGACACAGAATTAAACAAAAAAAAACCAAGGAATAATAGTTGAAAACAGAGACATAGAAAAAAGGGTTCAAAGGGGACAAAGAGGGGGTGGAGAGGCGAGGAAAAAGCATTTAATTAACATTTTGTTGTCTTATTTCTTTTTCAAGTGTTTGCATACAATTTGCAGGCAGTGTTTTCGGGTATTTTCTGGGTGTTTTCTTTGGGCTTTTCCGTGTTTTATTGGGGGAGAGTGTGAGAGTGTGTGTGTTGCCGTTTCAACGCAGCAGCGGCAGCAGCAGCCAGCCGGCAACCAGCAACAACAACAATCAAAAGCAACAAGAACAACAAGAAACAGCGAGGAAAAACAGCCAGAGCAACATTAACAACAACAAGAACGAGAACAACAACAACAAGGTCGGAAAATTGAGGGGCGAAAAATGTTGTGGGTGGGGACAACATCAACAACAACAACAATAATAGCAAGAACAACAAAGAGAGAGAGAGAGAAAGCGAGAACTGTTGCGGCTTTGGTAGCACAGATTTCCACTTGATTTTCCAACCATTTCCCCTCCCCCCTCGGCATTTCTTCAGTTTTTCATTTTTCCACTTTTCCGGGCTGCAGTAAAAGTCAAAGCAAAATGCATGATTGAAAACAACACAAAGAAAGATAGATAGAAAAGAGCAAGAAACACAGCCAAAACAACGAAATAAAATAGGGTGACGCTGGAAAATGGGCTAAGGAAAAGCGGTAGCTGAAATTTCAATTTCAAACATTTTTATGGTGCTTTTTTTTGGGATAGTTTCTCTCTTGAAAGCGAAGAATAATAACAAGTAACAACAAACATTGAAAGGAATAAAACTAGGGTCAGTTTGATCTCTTTAAATATTAAATATTTCCTTTTAATTAATTATTCATTTTTTGTTATTTGGTTTGAATTATTATTGTTTGCATTTTTTAAACATTTATTAATTAGAAAAGATTAATTTTCGTACAAAATATTACTTCCTTCATTCAATATTTATCTTAAAGACTTTATTTTCATATTAAAAATAAATCAAATTGACCCTCATTTCGTGTGAATTTTCTTTTTGCGGTGTGTGCAAGTGTGTTCATGTGTGTACTCTCCAAGTCCAAGTCCTTTTCCTTGAAAATCCTTGCAAAATGCAAGGCTCCTGCCATGAGCTCCATTTCCTAACCCGATTTGGCCACCCCCCAAGGACCCATCACCTTCTTCTCCTAGCTGGCTGGCCAATTCAATTACAGGCTTAAAGGACAGAAGGCGTTGCCTTCTTGAAGAAGAAGCCTCGTATAAAATTCTAAAATCCTCGCCCATTTGCGTACAGTTTACATTGCGTATACGCCGTGTGGTTGCTGGTGCGAGTGCGAGTGCGGCCGCAATTAGCTTAAAGAATTGAAGAGCCAGACCGGATGGCCCGCTTAGCAGACGCCCCAGGCAATTGGGTAATTTGCAATTTTTATAGCCCCCCAGGATAACCGAAAATAACAGCAGGCCAAGTTTGTGGGTTTTTCGACTGTTTTCAGGTTGTTATCGCAGCAAATAATCATAAGAAACTTTTCGATAAACACCAGAGTCCGTCTGTTATCCTTTATCTATTACAATTGCAGAATTGGCTGTTTAGAAAGTGAAATTAAGTATTCATAAAATGTTTAAAAATATAATTACAGCATGAGGTGAGTTCTATGTGTTTTTCTTTTCTGAGAGAAACTTAAGAGCGTAGTTTAATTAATCAAAAACAAAAACTTGACTCAATGAGTGATTAGCAAAGCATGACTGGCTTATATAACAAAAAAATAAAACAAAGATAATTATAATTTTCTTAAAACAATGACAATCAAAAACTTGAACACTTGGCACTTTTTAAGTCAGTTTGACCAATTTTATCCTTGATTTGGCTGCCAATTTCCTGGCCTTTTTTGCGTGTCCAAGGATGACTTTTCCTGGAGTATTTTTTGTGGTTATCATGACTCACAAGTTGGCCCACGGGGCTTGTCCCCTAGATTAGAGCAGCGTAAAGGTCAATGGAACCTGCAAATGGGCGGCTTTTCGCGCACGAAAATGGCAAGTTGTCGCGGTGACGCCCCCTTTTCTTCTTTCTCTTTCTTTTTTTTTTTGGTAATTTATTGCCCGGCACTCAATAAACCTCACCCGGGTCGTGGGACCCCGGGACTCGGGACGGCACCCAAAGTTTCTCAGGGGCTAAGCTCCTCGGGGGCCAGTACCCTATCCCGGGCAAGGACATTAAAAGTTACATGGCGGCGAACACAAGGCAGCTCGAACTCGGACTTCCGCCTCAGCGACTGTGTCACATAATTATAAACGTTAATTTCACGTTCACAGTCAATTAGGGATAATTGATGTTTGGCCAACATTCGTGGTAAATTACATTTTGATGTCCTGCCCCAGAAATGAGCCATTATCGACTCTACCCCTGCATTCTGTACGAAAGTTACGAAAGTATTTGCTCTGCTCGGCGGAATGGAATGAAATCAGTTTGATTAATCGGTTAAAGCATTTTGTTTTCGATTTCAATTTCGGCATTGGTTCCCATAAATCGCTTAGCTCGGCCAATAATTGATGCAATTAGCAGCGATTATGCCAGCAACAGGGGCAGCGGCAGCAGAAGCAGCAGCAATATTAGCAATATATATATATACGCATTCCATTAGGGTTTGATTAAAATACATAATAGTTGCCTGGATATACACAGTATACGCCATGTCCAGCTCTACTCGAAGGCCCCGAACCGTAGCAGATCCGATGTGGGCGTGGCCACCACCACCACCTTGGGCTTCCTCTGCAAACATCAGAATTCTGGATTACAAAATGACGGCTTTACAAGCTTACAAATTTATGCTAAACTGAGAGACCCTGCAATGTGTGTGGGTGGTGTGTGTGTGGGGGGTGTGTGTGGGGTGTGTGTGGGGGCTTCGGTCTGACTAGCTGGCATTTTCAATCAAAACATCTTGGTGAGACAATGCAGGCACCGGGGGAAATTTATATTTATATTTTTTCCTATTTCTTATCATTACATTTACTTAAATTATGTTATTTAGTGTTTTTATTATGTCGGAAAATTAGAAAGTATATAGCTTTTTGTAAACACTATGTCTAGAATTTTTAATTGCTGTATAAAGGCTTGAGAATCAAGATTAAATATTTGTAACCTCAATTTTAAATAAACATTTTAAACAATAAATAGTAAAAGTGTTTATAAAACACTTTATACTTCTAAAAGTAAATGTTTCAATCTATTCAAAATTCGAATTTTTAGTACTTTATTATTAAACAACTACAATATACAAGTTTCTTTCACCTTAACTTTTTTATCGCATCTAAGTACACCTTATATCAAACATTTTTGCATTTAGATTCAATATACCCTTAGAAAAAATATAATATAAAGTAAATGTCTCACACTGATACCTTAGTTTATGATATTTTTTAACAATTACAATGACTTTCCATCCAGAAAACCTATTTGAATATGCAAAGTACCCCATGGATATGACCTTTTTCTGTGATTTTTTTTCCATGTGCACGACTACTAAGTATGTGCCAGTGGAAATGCTATGCAAATTGGCCTTGACAGGATATGTCAGTGTATACATGTGTATGTGTGTATGTGTGTGGGCGAGTCCTGGGCTGGGGGGAATCCTTTACGGCTCATTAGGACAACCAGTTGGCGATTAATCACCATGAGGATTGGAGTGTTTGGGTGCATTAAAGTTGGCCCGGCGTGTCCTACAAAGTTAATTTTAAAGTGTCGACAAAAGGACCCGCAAGGACACACACAAACACACAGAGAGACAGACAGCTGCAACTTGCGGCTGACCGCAATGGGCTTGAGGTGGTCCTAGACTTTTGCGGGCGGAAATCGAGTCCTTTGGCAGCACCTAAGCCTAACCACACGTCTGCAATATCCTCATTGGAGACCAGAGACCATTTCCCCATTTCCATTTGTCGTTCAGCAGGCAAATTGTGGCTGCCGGAAGTCACCTCATTTGTCGGCCAAAAAGACAGAGTTCTCTTCCTGAACAAAGGCCTTGCCTCAAATTAGACAAATAGCTACCGTTGAGGATATAGGTAGTGAAGGAGAGTAATTTTTAAGGGTCAGTTTGTGATTAAACAGTTTCTAAGTTTGTTTGGAAGTTTCCTTTATTCTAGTTTTAAATTCATTAATGAACAAGAAATTAAAGCGGTTTAAAATCCACTTAATTTCTCATCGATTTATTTTATTCAACATTTAAATACGCATTTCATCGCTTAACAAGACAGCTCTGAATGCGATAAGCCCTAAGCTTATTTATTGTGATTGTGTATTTATAAAGAAATCGAACAATGCGATGAAATGTAAAGCATTTCACTCAAGTATGCTTGCCGGACTAATCCTGCCGATTGAAGGCTACACTTTCGAATCGAATGCGAACCGAGGCAGTCGTGCTCGAAACTTCACATCCGCGCCCGTTCGATTGGCTGTGGAAACACTTGGCAAATAAATTGGCATGCTCTTGGGTGTAATTGATATGATGACAGACACACATGGCCGGGAAAAGAACCCCGAAACTCCAAAGGGAACGGATCGGAAAAGGCACAAGCACAGGGCACAAGTACACAGGCAGCCGTAAACTCACATCCGCATCCGCTCTTCCGGCAGACACATATTGACTGTTGATTGCTGTAAATAACATTTTCATCAATACAATTACATGTGGTGTGTGCGTCTGTGTGTGTGTTATCGCTGAGGCGAAAATTGAGTTGGAAATTTTTAAGTGCAAAAAATGTTTATGGTTCACTTGATAACACTTCTCGAGTGTCGAATGTGCGTGACTCCTTTGTGGGTTTCCTCGACCTCAGAGCATTCGAGTGTCGAGTGCGGTTGGCCAGCCACCGATAACTTGGCTCAGATGGCAGGACTCAAGGAAACAAACAGAAAGGGAAAGGGGGAAGGTCGAGAAGGCCGGCAATTACAGTTACCAGCTAGCAGGAGAAATCTAAATTTAAAAATAATAAACAAAGGAGTGGCAGGAAGGTTCATAAAATAAAAAGAAATGAATGAATAAACTTTGTCACAAATGTTCTTATTTACCAGAAAAGTCTAGAAGGTTTCGTAAAATGTTATTTATTGCTTTATTTTTGTCAAGGGATTCTTTAGGTAAAATTAAACAAGAAACTTTGAGGCCTTACATCTGTTGAATTCTTAGGTTCTTCTCTTAATTGTCACCTTTTCACGTCTCTCTCTGGGCAACTTTAATTCTGGGGTCTCAGTCTATATTTAGGCCCTTTGTCGACTGGCCTTAACATATACTTCCTTAAATGCTATATAACATTTTTTTTTCGGGTATGAAAAGATCAACAAACATTTTATTAAAGAGAGACGGAGGGAGTGAGAGCGGCTCAGTGTTTCGGTTTTCCCCTGTTTCCCACATTGTGTACACTGCGAAAATCTTTTGTGAGTGGCGACAGGCATAATAACAGCAAAAACAACATCGACAAGAGCGGCGACAACGGAAACGGTGACAAAAAACGATGAAAGGACATTGTATCCTGCCTCAGTGGTTGTGTGTGTGCCACCGGAGACTTTGTGGAAACTTTCGATTTTCGCTTTTCTTTTTGTCGGTTTTATTTCCTCTATTTTTTTGTGCTTTTCTTTTTTTCATACGAAAAAACAACATCATCAAACAGACACAGGGACTCAGGTGTTGTTGGTGCTGGCACAGGGACATTTTTTGCATGGAAGGACATCTTTGTTTGCTTCGTTCGAGTGTGCGTCTGTGTGTGTGTGTGCTCTTTTTGTGTGTGCGCCCAGTGAGAGCCTGTAAGTGTGTGTGTGTACAGGTGCAACACATTCAACAGGTGCTTGAATCAGAGTTCTGTTTTCATTTTCGTGTTCTTTTGCAGCAAAAGTAAGCAAACCAAGGAAAAAAATACATATAAGAGGATGTTCCTGGAGACGCACAGAGCTCTTAAAGCGATAGTTTTGGTGCCGGAAAGTATGCCACGTTTTCTTTACACTATAAGTAATTTGTGTTTAATTTTTATCAAGAATACAATATGACTTAAAATAGAAAATTCTTATTTTTTCTCCAAGAAAAATCATAGATAACCTCAAATTAAAAACAAGCAATTTTAAAGCATACTTTTTAGCACTGAAAATAAACCGTTGCCTTTCAGAGCTCTGTAGTTCTGCAGGAACTTCCCTGAGGGAGAAAAAAACAAACGGAAAAGGACAAAAGCCGAGTCAACAATCAGGCGTGGGAGAGAGTGAGTGAGACAACCGACCCAGTGCCAGACAGAGACGGCGAACAGCGAACAGTAACGGTAACAGTTAACGGTAACAATAACAGATGCAGTAACCGTAGATGCTAGTGTGCGTCGCCCGCAAGCGTGTGTGCGCGTGACTTTGAAAAGGACAGCGGGAGGACATCGACACAGACACAGACAGCGGCACACGCGGACAGAGACGCCGGCGAAGACGACACGAAGAGAGAGATAGAAAGAGCACTGCTTACCTTTGGGGGCACAAAGGGACTCGGGGCGGAGAGGCGCTGACGGGTGCCTGGGAGCCTGTGTCAACTAAATCTACGCTAAACTATATGTAGGTCTGCTCGCAGGAATTGTGCCGCACGTGCTGAATGCCGTGCAGCGAGCAGGTCGAGTAGCAGCGTCGCGTCGCGAATCTCTGCAAAATCAAGAAACGCCGTCGGAATCGGCAATCAGCTCTCGATTCTTCCAAACAAGCCAGACACACCGCACACAGATACTATATATAGAGGTCGGGGTAATATATACACGGGGGACTCCCGGACCTTGTCCTGGGAGGGAGGGGAGAGGCGGCAGGTAATGACTTAAATGCTGTGATGACATGCGCTATTTCTGGCGTACGGGACAGGAGCTCTTCTCCGTGACACTTAAAGTGTTTCTGATGGCTCCGAAATTGGTTTCTTTTACGGTCGAACTTGCCTAGGACGAACCTTAGATTTTACAGAAGAAATTCAAGTCTGCCATTCAAAATTATTGTGCCATTAAAATAGATTTTTAATAAAAAGAGATGCCACAAAAATGGTAATACCTTTAAAAACGAATTTGAGAGGTGTCTAAAATATGTTTTAAAATATTTATAGATCAATCTTCTTAGTAATTTCCCAATTAAATTTAGTTTGCTTACTTTTTTGCGGCATTTGTACAATATTGCCCTAACTATATTTAAAATATCTTAATATTACTCATACGCATAGGTGGCTTTTGTTTTCTTTATTGTAATTAAAACGTTCACACTAAACTCTTGTGCTAACTTTACTTTAAGTCTTTGATTTAATATTTATTTAGTCCATTAAATTTTTTAATATCCACAGCGAGTTCTGACAGGATTTCTAATAATACACCTTAATATTACTCATACGCAAAGATGGCTGGGCTCCTAATTTTTATTAAAATTTGTATACAAAACTCTTGCACTAACTTTAACTATAAATCTTTGATTTAATATTGTATTTCAACCAAGACAAGTTCGTCTGTAATTCCCCACAAAACTCTGGTAGACTGCAGTTTGGGGTAATTACTCAGCGAGACCCATTGACAGTGATTACAGGGATGAGGTGGGACTACAATGAAGATGCTCCTCCGCCAGGGAAGAACATTGGGTGCATTGCTCTCAGCAGAGCAGCATCAACAGCAGCAGGTGCAGCCCGAGTTGCCCAAACATTAGAAAATTATTCATTAAAATCAGTCAGAGGTCGGTGGGGGTCGACAGGTTGAGTGATGCGCACCCGCCAGATGATTTATGCAAGGATTTCTGGTGAGGATGCGGATGTCAGGAAGTTTTCATGGCTGTCTGCCATGTGTGAAAGTGAGGGGGCACGTGGGCGTGGTAAATGTCAGTTTTTTTTTTGCATATTCATTAAATTTGTAAATTAATTTTAACGTTCGTTGAGTTTCATTTTTGGAGCATACAAAAGTGGAGGCGGCCAGCGTGATTCATGGAAAAGTGTCACGAGCCACGAGTTTTATTTTTTGTTATTTTTTCGCTGCTAAAAAAGTGAATGCAACGGCGACTCAGCGAGGGGGAAAACTGTGCAAGAGTTTCCCAGACCGTTAACAGGAGAAAGAGAGTCAAATCGAGTGGCTGTTGGGCATCACACATGTGGAGGGGAGCCTGGGATGGAGGACACTCACCTGCGACTTGGACCGCATCGTGGGCTGGTACTTGCGGCGGATCTTGCGAGGACAGCACATGCACAGCAGCCGCACAAATGCCCTGAAAATGAAGAGGAGGAGAGAAGCCCCGAAAGGGTTAAGATTTAAGGGGTTAAGCCGCGGCTTCCGAAAGCCACAAAAGCGCAGCCAAATAATGTTCAAATAATGTTTTCTAAGCTCGAGAGCCGGAGTGTAAAAAAAGCCTTGGAAGTTCTTTAAATAAATGCAATATAAAGTATTTATAATTTAAAGATTAAAGAACTCAAGAAATATATAAATTCTATATATTTTAGAAATCCATATACGTTATTCTCAACTGTTACCACTTTGGCTACGTTTATGCGGCTTTTAAAAATAATAACTTCAATCCACTAGTCACCTGCGAAAATCCCTGCTCCAGCAGGCATAGATCACAGGATTCATGCAGGAGTTAATCCATCCGAGCCAGGTGACGATCGCGGAGACAATCTCCTCGTGCTCAATGCACTCGATGCAGAAGCCGGACAGCAGGTTGACCACAAAGAAGGGCAGCCAGCACACTATGAAGACGCCCATCACGATGCCCAGCGTCTTGGCGGCCTTCTTTTCCTTGGCGAACTTGGCCAGTTTCCGGGACAGCGAGAAGTTCTTGCCCATGTGCCCGCGATGCCGGGCCAGGCCGTTGTTGTGCAGGGCGGATAGGGGCTCATCGTCCGGTTCCTCCGGCGTCGATGTGGTCGTTCCGCCGCCATGATTGTGATGGTGATGATGCGAGTGAGAGTGCGAGTGGCTCAGGGAACCTCCACCACCACCGCCACCCCCTCCTCCGCCGCCGCCTCCGCCAGACACCTGATTCGCCTGATCCCGAGTGGTGCCGCCGCGATGAATACGCAGAGTGAGCTGCAGCTCGCCGGAGGCCATCAGCACCTGCTTGGTGCCGATCTTCAGGGACCTCGTCTGGATCACCGCCGCCCTGTAGATCCTGCAGTAGGTGAAGACCATCACCAGGAGCGGCAGGTAGAAGGAGATCGTCGACGAGAAGACCAGGTAGCCCAGGTGCTCGGTGAAGGTGCACTTGTAGGCCGGCATCTCGCCATCCCGCGCCGCCCGCCACCAAACGATGGCCGGGAAGCTGATGGCGCTGGAGCAGATCCACACGGCGGCTATCAGGCCGGCGGCCCGCTTCACGGTCATCCGCATGGGATAGCTGAACGGATCCGTGATGGCCCAGTACCGGTCCAAGGAGATCACGCACAGATTCAGGATCGAGGCGGTGCTGAAGAGCACGTCCAGGGAGCGCCAGATGTCGCACCAGTCCGTGCCGAAGAACCAGGTGTTCTCCAGCACTTCGTACAGCGCCGAGAAGGGCATGACCACCAGACCCACGAGGCAATCGGCCACCGCCAGGCTGGTAATAAAGTAGTTGGTGGCCGTGTGCAGATACCTCTCCCGGATGACGGCCAGGATGACCAGGGAGTTGCCAAACACCGTGGCAAAGGAGAACAGGAAGAGGAAGGCCAGCAGGCCGACGCGGTCGTTGGGCAGCGCCTCCAGGAACTCGGAGAGATCGGGCTCCGGAGTGGTTGTGGGACTCTGACTGGTCGTAGTGCTGGTGGCGGTGGCATTCAGCACCAGCTCCGTGCTCGTGGGCAGCAGCCCATTGAAGTAGAAGAAGACGTCCTCGGAGATGTTGTAGTTGCCGAAAAGGGGCGACGACGGCGGTGCAGTCTGCATCTGGATTTGGGCCTGCGTCTGATTGAGGCCATCGCCGCGTAACAGCGCCAGGAGGGGAGCGGCTCCTTCCGCTTCCGGCGACCCATTGTCCTCCACCATGGCCAACTCAGTGCTGTGTTCCTGCAGCTGACGCGACGCCGAGTCGGAGTGGGAGATCCTTATCCTGTCCCAGTTCCTGTTTGTGTTCCAGTTGCAGTTTCTGTTGCTGTTGCTGTTGCTGTTGCTTCTTCCTTGCCCCCTCAGACAGTCTGCGGCTGCCAGCCAAATTAATGAAGCGCATTTTCACGTCCTGGGCCAGGACTTGCCGCCGGGCTGCCAAGCTGGAAAAAAGGAAGAGAGAGGGATAGAGATGAGCATTTATATGCAGTCAGGCACATTTTTGGGAACTAAATTTGAAAGGCTCTTTACAACGTGTCGTATACGCAATATTTTGTATCGCACAATTATCGCGTATACGCCCCGTGTTAACTATTCTTTAACAGCCTAAAAAAATACCCTTCTAACGTTATACTCAACATTCTTTAATGCTTGTTATTTGTTTACATACTACATAAATATTATTTAATAGCTGCCAAAGTCCTATACTAATTTAATAAAACTCCAATTAAGCCGCTTGCATGCATCTCAAAACCCCCAGAAAGCCACTGTTGCCACGACAAAGTTTTTGATTTCGACATTTAATCAAGTTTAGATTATGTGAGAGTAGAGAGCCACGCATCCTTTGCATCCTATCCAGCCTTTCTTCGGCGTAGAAGGTAAAAAACTTTTCGCCAAAAACAGCCTCTAATGAAGCTATTGTAATTGAATCGCTGGCAGCTCGGGCTATAAATTTCATTCAATTAAAATGTTGACTCTCCTCGCATCGCAGCGAGTAACCGAGTTAAGCAAATTTCCACCGGCACAAAAGCTAAACAAACACATTAATTAGAGGATTTTTTTTTTTTTGGAGGGACTGCCGCCTCACCTGCCTGCTCAGCTGGCAAAGGTGCGCAATTAATTGGCAAGCTGGAAGAGGATTCGGAGATTCGGGGCTTCGGAGGCTGCTGCTGCCACACAAATAAACAAATTAAATTACATTTCAAGTGCGCCGGCAGGATGGCAGGAAGTCGAGCGTGCGACCACTAGGAACTTGAACTCCTCGGGAGGCAGGCTAAGGGACCAAGCTCCCAGGACGGGACTTGACTCGGCGGGGGAAGGGAATGACAAAGTGGATGGCGCCTTTGTCAACGGAATTTGACAGAGGAAGTCAACAACTGTGCAGCGCATTATTCAAGAGTTGTTGCTCCTGTCAGCGGGTCTTGATTGCTAAGCTTCGTACTTAATGTAAACAGCCGAGTTTGAGTACGAGTTCGAGTCTGAATGCGACTCCTCTGGGGCAGGGATTACTCCGCGGCCTCAATGTTCCCGCTTGGGAGTGCATTGTGCGGGGAGGTTGCAGTTTGGGTTCTTCTTAAGGTCTTCATTGGCGCTCTTCTTAGAGAGATTTTATTTAAGCTTTGGAAGTGCATGAATAGCCAGGTAATTGCCAATTAAGTTTGGCTTACTTTCTGTTTTAGCAACTTTGAGTTATCAAAAACAGTGAATGAGATGTTTATTTGGAATTATAAGGTACTTTTTGTAGAGCTCTTAAACTTATTAGAATATAATTAAATCAGAAATAGTAGGCCAACTTAAATCTGAACTATTTAATGTATTCTTTACAAATTACAAACAATTTCCTTTTACAATATAATTTGCATCCCTGAAATCCAGTTCTAATTTGTAGTAAATCCTCCTCCCATCATCCTCCTAATTTGCGCCTTTAAAAAGTGACTTAATTTAAAAAATTCTACTCCCCTCACTGCCATTTCTCAAACGCGCGTTCGTTACTTAGTTATGTTTATGCTCGTGTTCCTGATTATCACCTGTCAGCGCCAGGACACGAGCCGGCACAGGATCTGGTTGGTCTGCGGCCAATCGAGTGGAGCCAGTGGAGCGGCGAGAAGAGGTCCTTGCCACATTCTGGTTGCTCATTTCCGGGTCGAGACGCGTTGCCTGCATGCCATAAATCGCGTCCTGCCTGCTGTTGTTGGCTTATCTGCTCCTGCCTCTGCCTCTGCCTCCGAGGGAGGAGAGGACGGGCAGGCGAGTCCTGTGTGTGCTGACACGTTTATGGTTTATGTTTTCTTTAGCCACAGTGCAGAAATGGCAGAAGCTGCGTTGTTTTTCGCATTTTTTCCCTTTTTTGTTGAGCTGTTTAGCACAATTTCCTGGCACATTTCTCACTCGCAACGGCTAAAAAAGCAAACATTTTTTTCACTTACCCGTCCGCCTCTGATGAGGCTGTTGATGTGCAGTAAGTCAAAATGTGAGCTCAGGGCAGGGCCAGGCCAGGCCTGGGCGATGGCGTAAAAAAACACAGGCCAAAACCAAATGAGAAACACGAGAAATATGTGTACACTAAGAGAAATTACTGCGAGAGAATTGGGAAAGTTCAAGAATTTATATGTGTTCTTTTCTAGACTGAAAGAACTCCAAAACATTTAATGACTGCATGGAATATGCTTTAAACAAAGTGTACACTTTATCCTTTCATCCTTTTAAAATATTTATAACTCTTAGATACATTTATATAAAATTTAATTAGGATTCTGAAAAATTTATAACTCTTTGACATAAATTGTTCTTTTTCTGGGTATTGAAGTTTTATTTTGGGATATGTGAATTCAAGACTAAAAATATGTTTTAAGAAGGAAAAATTGTCCTATAAATTAGAAAAAATTTATATTTTTAACATTAAACAATTTTCTTCCTAAGCAAATGTTTATGATTTCATGTTTTTCCTTAAGAATCTGGCTCTTTTCCCTCTTAAATCCCGAAATCTAATCCCACAATTAATTCTCGCTCTCTGTATGTCCAAATTCATATAAAGCAGAGTGGACTTTCCCCTGCAGCTTTCTGGGCTTTTCCTTTATTTCTGTTTTCTGATTTTTTTCTGTTTTTATTTCGTGTGTCTGGCCCGAGAAAATTTAATTGAGGCAACCTTTAAGGTTGCTGCTAGCTGCTGGAGGGAGAACTGGCCAAAGTCGCTGGGCCCGGCTGCAAAATGCCTTTCGACCAGGCCAGCAATTTGTATATGTGTGAAAAACCTTTTGACCCTTTTCAGTTAGCCCGGCTGGGGGGGCTGGGAAAAGGGCAACGGCATGGAAATGGTTAAGTCATTGAATGGCCTCATGAAAGCTGAGCTGAACGGTTTGTATGCTGGCATGGCCAACGCTTTGGCGGCTTCCAGGAAAAGCGGTCCGAAAATCGTGATCAGCCCGCCGGCGTTGGATAATAATTTTCACTTGAATTTCACAGCATCCATGCTGCAGAGAGTATTTCGAAAATTAATTCCCAGCAGTACGAGCCAATACACAATTGATATTGATTCGGGGGGACATTACATTTTAGATTCACAGAGAGCGCCCAGTGCTCATGGCCATGTTTGTATCGATACATCGAGTATCCGTATCCGTATCTGTATCTGTATCTGTAGCTGAGTATCTCGGCTGTCACAGCTGCAATAACAGTCTTTGAATTTAAATGAAAGTCAAAATCAGAAACGGAAAAACACAAACGGCAATATTCTCTGGCCCAACGACTGACACATTCAATAGAGAGTCTGCCATTGCCGCCGCTGGCCATTTGTTGGATTTTTATGTGAACCGTAATTATGTGAAGCGATTTTCCATGTCGTATTGTTGCCTATTGAATTATTAAAAACTTCCGAGACACAACACGGGGCGATGTGTTTATTGAAATTGCCTGCCAACTGGCACCCCGACGAACGACAACAGAAAAAAGCTTAGGGAAATGGGAAACCCTGGGCAGGGGACTACTACAGTCCGGCTTCCTTTGTCCACGACTCCAGGTAATTTAACTTTTGGGGCAACTTTTTTGGGAACTTTTTTCTGGGTTTTTTTTTTTTGTACCAGAAAAAGTCTTTAAAAGTGAAATAAAAATATTAAGTTGCGTGGACTTGAACAAATTATTTGGGGCTTTTTAAGATAAATTGAAAATGGAAAGGGTTTCAATGTTGTGAAGGGAAAATGTACATTACATTTAATTTAACGAAATCGTGATAAATTTAAGTAGTACCTCTTTTCAACCGTAAGGCTCCAATTCGTGGTAAATACTTTCATTTTAAAATATAATATCATCTTAAAATCCTCCTTATTTAAGTCAACTCCGCGATAAATATTTACTTTGTTGATTTCCTGAGGTGCGACCTGTATTTCCCCACCATTTCCTCCTAGAACTGCCCCGCTTAGTAGGCAACACGATTTTTACGGCTCCGTGAAGCACTCCCCCGAAATCAAGCAATATCAGCAGTGCCTCTCACGAGGCCTAATGCCAGAATTTATTAGTGCTCGCCTGTCATTTTTGTTCCCGTCGATAAAGAGGCCTTCAAAGGCAAAACATGTGCATGAAACTGGGGCCCCTGTATCCCCGGCCTACCGATCCCAACATCCATTAATTTCCGTGCACTATCACGGAATTGGAATCACAAGAGCCGCATTGACATTGAACAACCTTTCTTTCGGGGCTTTCGGGTATTCAAATTAACTTGAGGTGAGCCGGCGGATAGACTGTGCTATCTCCTATCTCTCCGTGGCATAAGTACAAGTATCGGGATACGTATCGGTGGCACCCACTCAGGAGCTGGGCGATAAATCGCCGCCTAAAATCTCCCAAATTGCTCCCCGAGCGGGCTGGCTTTTCTTTTTCCCTCCTTTTTTTTTGCGTTTTCCAAGATTTCAGGTAAGCCAAGCGAAACAAAGTGAAAAGGTTCGACTTCGAGTGGCTCGGGCTCCCAGTTGGCGGCCAAATCTTTGACAATCTTAATGCGAATTCAAGTTAAACACACGCACTCTACAGTGGTTCGCATAGGGAAAAGATACTTAACAAGATACTTTGTCTTTGTAGAAAAATTCAATTAAATAATAGAGCTAACAGGGATTTCTAAAAGATAAATAACGTAAAAAAGAATCCTTGGCACCCATTACTACACATGTTTTAAATTACTTGAAAATTCCTTTCAAATAGAAACCATTTTCGCCCCACTGTGGATCCTCTCGGAGGAGAGGGAGGCTTGGCTTCCACCGACTAACCGGAGCGAGGCGAGGCACTAAAACGACGGTAAATACGGCGAGTTAAGGACTCACTGTATCCAGGACTCAGTCAGTCAGTCAGTCAGTTGGGCTCCGTTTTGGTTGGGTCCACAAATGAAATTTAATCACGCGCGTGGCAGGCTCGCGCCGGCGTCGATGTTTGCTTTATTTTCGGCTTTGTAACCGGTGCCCTCGACCGATTTGGATAATGCCACCCCTCGATCCTCACTGCCCCATATCCGGAATCCTGCTGAATTCCGCTGCTTGGGGGGGCTGCTTAATTATGTCACAAATATTTACACCGGTGGCGCGGAGTGTCATGGCACGCAAGGAATCTAGCCCGAGCAAACAGAAATCAAACGAAGCCAGGTCCTTTTTGGTTTTTTTTCGGATATACCCTATACTATATATAGTACATGGGCTGGATTTCTTTTTGTTTTTGTGCTCGCTAGTCGAGGCAATCAAGGACAAATAAGGACGGCGGCCGGCATGAAAGTGGATTCCGTGATAATGGCTGGCATTAATTTGCGGCGCACAGACAGACAGCCTGTCGGGGGAGGCGAAGGATACAATAGAGACGGCATCGACAGGATGGCAGAGCAGGATTGGCACCGTAAAAAAATCGAATGGAGGCAGCGACAGTAGGCAAAATGGGAAAAGGGATAATTTTTAGATAACAAAAAGGAGTTAGAAATTCTATATTAATTTGTATATAAATTGCTTGTCTCTCTGCCTTTAAACTATTTATTTTTCAAGAAATAACATAGACAAGTAAAAAAATTTATTATTGTTTTCTCTTACACTCAACCACCTTGAGTTTGTGTTACAATCTCTTACAACTAATTGCCTTTAAATCCTTTTATATCCCTTTTTATTAGCCAAATAAATATATTTTTTTTTTTTTAGTGCCACGATGCTCCCCTGCTTGGGTCCTGCTTATTGTTAACTGTTCCCCGTTATTGTTGCGGAAATACCTTTGGCATGTTAAAACTTATTGCCGACTCTCACACACACACTCACATGCTGCCTCGTCCAGGACACATTTAACGCGCTTGTCACGCAATGAATAATGATTGGACAGAGCGACAGCCAACAAGGACAACTACAACGGACGTACAACCTCCAGCGAGCAAGGAACAACCGGCAGCAAGGTGACTGACAATCAGGCCTTCGTATATATATGTTGTGTATATATATATATCTGCAGATATCAGCGTCTGTCGCCTGTCAGTGAGCCAATCGAGCATCGGGCATTACTTTAAGTGGCATATTGCTCATGCGACGTGGTGTCCCCAGCTCCAGCCACATCTCCTTCGGCATCCCTTCTGCTCCCCGGAGAGTCGTGATAAATAATTAAATATTGTCACAAATGGCAAGTGAGCTGGGATCTTGGCTGTGCACCGAGCGAAATACAGAAGTCAATGGGTAATAAATATATAGGAGGTAGGGAAGTGTTTTAAAAATATGTCATGCTGACTTGCCGCAAATACCTCTTACTTAAATTCTCAAAAAAAAAAATAAATAAACGTAAGCCACATTGACAACCAATATTTTGTGACATTTACCGCCTCTCGAGTCCTTTTTCTGTGAAAATAAGTTGGCCAAAAGGAACGCAGAGAGCACGGAATGTCCTGACAACCGGAATGCAAAGCAAAATGCGGAGAATGGAGAAGGAAATCAGGTAAAAAGCAGAAACCAACCTGACCTGACGTCATGCGAGGGCAAAAACGCTAACTAATCCAAAACCAAATCGGAATCGTGAGCTGTCGAGCTCAGCACACATGAGCGAATCATTTGACCAAATATTTGCATAACTTGAAATCAATACGAGTTCATCGGATCTCGATGCGGATTATGATTAATTTGTTGCCAGCGAACGAGTGAGCGGCGGGGTCCGAGTCTCGAGTGCAATTGAGAGATGAAAACGCTGAGTTTTCCCGCTGCTCGGGTATTCTGTTTGCCTTTGCTGATTTTCTCCCCATGAAAACTAACGAACTTCAACTCCAACTCCAACTCCGGCGACTGCCTTTCAACTCTCGACTTCTGCTCCAGTGACTCCAAGGATATAGGTTCGCTTTCATTCCGCTTTCAGGACGTCACAACCCGCACGCACGCACGCACGCACTCATTTCATTTCCCCAAAGGACATATTTAAAGTTAGTTTTTGATGAGTTGGCATGAGTTTTATTAGCGGCGCCCGAACTTTCCCTTTGACGCAAACTCTAGCTCCTCACATGCCGAATGAGGCAGCTCAATGAGCATCGCATCGCGTCGCTTCCAAGGGGCAATAAATTAAAAATGTATCATATCGAAGGTCCTGGGATCCGCTCGTGGGAGGACGCCCGGTCCTTCCGCCTTCCGATTGCCGAAACTTAATGGGTTTTGCATAATTTTTCCGAGGGACGTCTTCGCGCTGGGAAATGAATTCCAGTCACATGACCAAATGAGATATGTTTGTGTGTGCGCTGCCTAATATCATAATAACATAAAGAACTCTGTCAGCGGATCCTCGGGGTTCATGGGCAAAATACAAATTGTCTGCACGCGCCGTCCTCCGCCAAAACGGGAAGCCGAAGCCCCGAGACCCCGGCAGTGGTGTCAATTAGGGATTCAAAAGGCAGCTGTGGCTTGTAATTAAAAAATAGCCAAGGATATGGGCAAGTTTTCGTTAATAAATGGGGAGACGTCAGTGATTTAAAATCCTTTAAGAAGTCTCAATTTTTCTTCAAATAAAACTCTATTTAGTTATCCCCAAAAAACTATAGAGAAGTTAAAGACTTGGAAACTGCAGAACAATTTTCAGATTTAATTAAAGCATGGCCCATTTTAAGAAGT
>VNJU01003676.1:0-12887 GCA_008042675.1 Drosophila seguyi | reverse complement strand
CCGGCTGACAAATGATCGCGCTCTGTGGTTCTGTGGCCGCTCGACAATTGCTTTTTATAGGCCGTACCGGGGGCCCGAGCCCAAAAAATCCGATCCAATCCGCGCAGCAGCCGCCTGCTACAGATATTTATGCAAAAATAAAAAATAAATAAGAAAACGCAACAACCGAAAACAACTAAAAAGTGCGCCTGCGCATGCGTGTGTATGCGAAAAACGAAAAAAATACTGCCATCGATCGCGACAAATATAAAATAATTCATTTTTCGCCGCTGCCCATGGCAATCAGAGGCGATGCCGGATGAGGAGGAGGAGGCGGAGGAGGAGGCTGAGGCGAAGGCGATGAAGGAGGGGCACCAGTTCACGCATGTCTGGGCGGTATGGGAGGAGTGAACCACTGGACAAAGTAAACTGGTCGTCGTCGTCGTCGTCGTCGTGACAAAAAAGTTCAATTCGAAAGCATAGACATAGACCACCGTGGATCAGGTGTGTGTGAGCCTGTGTGTGCCTCATGTCCCCATGCCGCATGCTCCATGTGCCCATGTACACAATGTACCCATGCACCCAAGTCCCGTGTCCATGTCTCGGTTTATGGCCACCAGATTGGGGCAACGCTGCTCACGCACCCAGCAGCAGCAGCGGCGGCAGCAGTCGATTGTTGAAAGGTGTGTTTGGGGCACAGCCTTCGAAACTGGCTGGCAGCGCTGCTAGCTGCGCCCACCCAAAAATCCCCGCCAGACGCTGTCACTGCACTGGGGGAAAAACTAGGTTCTAAGTGAGGGAATTTCAGGAATTTTAAGATTTTCTTTGTATGTAAAGATGCATATTTTTCAGGTTAGATTTTAGAGACTAAGTTCAGAAGACAAGCTCTTAAAATATGCCTTATTATAGTGCATTTATACATTATTATAATTAGATTTGATTAAAAAATTAAGTTCACAATAAAATTCAAAGTACACAGGAAACTCTGAGCTAGAAGATTAGAATTGAAAGAATTTGTAAAGAAATCTATATAAAATCTTTTGGAATTCACCATTGGAACAAAGGGATATTTAAAAGATTTTTTATTCATATTTCATAAAATATTTCAAGAATCAATACGTATATTTATTAAACTATTATTATTTTTATGATTTACTTTCGTAGTGTTAAAATTGATTTATTTATTTATTTCGCCAACAGTATAACCTTAACTTACCAACAATAGATTTAATTTTGTGGTAATCAACCTTAATTCAGAGGTCACTGATAAAGACTCTGAAATTGTTCAACTATTTCTAGTATATAAAAAGATTTCCCAGAAAAAAATTTATATCTTGTGAAAAATTAAGGATTCAGATCATTTCTGTGCTTAATTCACATTTTACAATTTTAGTTTATGCAATACAATCTAAAAACAAATTACATAAGCTCTCTTTTTGTGCTAAATTTCCCCTCAGTGTATGGTTATAGTTCTGTTTCGCTGTTGTTTCTGTTGCCATTGGGACAATTTTGCCCATTATCACTAATTTTCAACGCGTACTGCCGCTTGTTAGGCGTTGCAGTCGCTGATGCAGTTACTGCTGCTGCTGCTGCTGTTGCAGTTAGCGGCGCAGTTACTGCCGGCAGCCAACATCTATGGACATGGTCGGGTTGGGGCTTTGCGTAATCCAAAAATTGCATCTCGTGCCGATTTTTTACTTTCAATTAAGCTATTGAATAATTTTTTGAGTGCGTGTCGAGCCCAAGCGAGTGAATGTGTTTGCCGTGGAAGAGTTCTTTGGGCGTGGAGCAGCTTGAGGGGAGATTAACACCAAAGATTGTAAGACTGGCAAGATTGCAAGATTGCAGGGTTTCTTATGCAACTTGGCTTTCTTTGGGTGGTATTTAATTTATTTTATGAAGCTAATAACATTATAAAAAGCAGCTCAAAATCACATTTAATTTTTATAATAACTTTTTTCTTACCTTTTTAAAATCTGTCTTAGTTTGTAATTAATGCAAAGCTTTGATCTTGAAATACTATCAATCAGCTTTAAGTATCTTGTTATTCAACTCGTATTTTGTGTATGCTTTAATTTAGTTCATTATCAATTACTGAACTTAGATATGGGGCCTTGAGCTTGCTAGATCAACTCATTAATTAATAATATGGATAGCTGTAAGTGTAAACTAGTTTTGATTTTACCAGAAAGCAATTAAAAGTGTGTGTGGAACAAGTAATTGAGTCATTCCAGTGGTTTCTCACTTGAATATTATTAATTCTTTGGCTCACTGAGTTTATTATTAATTGATTTACGCGACTTTACAAACGCCTTAAAGAGCAGACAATAAGTTATGTACTAGCTAGGATCCAAATATAACCTAACCAAAAAGAGGAGCTGGTGCGGCGGCCACCAGGGGACGCGGTGCCACCGGCACAGGAGCAGCGGCAACGGGCACAGGTCCCCGCTGCACCACCGCATTGAAGCCATTGATGGGATCGGCGGTGTAGAAGACAGTGCGCAGGGATCCGTCGGCATCCACCACCGAATAGGAGCCCTTGACCACATCACCATCGCGCACCTCCTGCTGACTCTTGCTGTCCCCGGTGAGGGCATCCTGTACATTGTAGGCGAAGGCGTACTGCGGATGCGGATCCACCTCGGTGTTGAGAGGAACTCCCACGGGAACTGCTGCCGGCAGCAGGGCGCACTCGATGGTGGCCACGAGAGCGCAGCAGATGAGGGTGATCTGGGCAGAGATTATCCATTAAACAGAGAGCTCCTTGTAGCTGTAATCCTTGGAACACTCACCTTGATCAGGGCCATGACTAAGTTTGCTGTGTATTGCCGGTGGTGATGGTGACTTGACAACGCTGTTGGAACTGTCTTTGGCTGCCCACGGATCCGGGGTTATAAAGGGCCACCACTCCGGTGTGGTGTGGCAACCAGCCACTGCCAAAAGCGATTCCACTCGCTGACGTAACGTAACCCATTTCGGGCTTAGAGCTAGAGGTTTCCCCAATGGACGTGCCAGCCACTCGCCACCGACTTGCACAATTCAGTCATATGAATTGTGATAATAAATATATAGTTGGCACTACGTGATTGGCATTCTTTTATGGTCTGGACCTGCCCCAAAAAGTGATTGATTGAAGCACTCAAACAGAAAAATCAAAGAACTCTTTCGTATTTCTTTTGTACCGAAACTTTTATTCAGTAAAATGCAAAAAACTAATTCACTAAGTTGCCGATCCCCAGAACGGTGTAACCCTAAACGTAGTCAATGTGGAGTGGGTCCAATCGCAGCCGATCGGAGAGTGGGTTCTGCATCATCATCATCATCATCTGTCGGGGGCAACAGCAGGCACGTCGGGAAGAAGAGCGGGTTAATCGGGATAGTGATAGTGATTCTTTAGAACTATTTAACAACGGTCCCAGTCCCAGTCCCAGTCCAGAACTAGGCCACAGAGTGTTTGTCAACGGTTGGCCTCCAGGTAGGAGTTACCTCCTAGTGGTATCCGCCGAGACTCAGACCGGGCGCGGAGGCATATCCAATCTTGGTGATGGCTGGAACTGCGGCAACGGCCAGGGCGGGCTTGGCAATGGCCACCGCGGCCACGCCCTTCTTCTCGACGACCGCATTGAATCCATTGATCTTGTCGGCGGTGTAGGTGACCTTGCGAATGGTGCCATCGGGCTCGGCCAGGGAGTAGCTGCCGTGGACGACGCCATTGACCAGAGTCTCCTCCTGCTGCTTGGAATCGCCGGTGTGGTGATCGGTCACGCCGTACGAGAAGCTATACTGCGGATTGGGATCGTACGGCTCCGCCACGGCCACCTTTTGCACGGCCACAGCGGGAGCTGCCAGGAGCTTGGGAGCAGCATAGGAGATGGCAGGAGCGGCATAGGAGACGGCAGGAGCAGCTAGCAACTTGGGGGCGGCATAGGAGATGGCAGGAGCAGCCAGGAGCTTGGGGGCGGCATAAGAGATGGCAGGAGCAGCGTACGAGATGGAGGGAGCGGAGAGTCCGTAGGGATCAATGGGAATGGCCACGACCGCGGACAGGATCAGTCCCAAAACGAACAGAGTCTAACGAAGCAGCATAATCAGTTAACCAAGGTAATCCGCAATCCTGGCCACAAACTCACCTGGGCAAACATGGCAAAGGATGTGTGACTGGAGGACTGGAGGTGTCTCTGGTGTCTGCACGGCGAGAACTCAGCTCAAGTGTGAGATGCATTGGACGCCGGCTCTTCAGTTTTATATATCGCCAGCCGAATTCCTCCGCTCGAAAAAAACTGGACAATCTAATGGGCAGAGTGACAATTGCGGCTTCTCATTTGGCGACTAGCTGCCCCGATCTCGATCTCGATCTTGCACCCCAGACCTCATCGCGGATTTCGTGTTTCTGGTGCGGATTTCATCATGACGGCTGCTGTGCTGCAGTGCTACTTTGGCTTTTCTCAATGGAATAGCTCCACTCCACTCGCCACTCGGAGCCGTTCAAGAGCGCCGCTCCAAGACGCCGAGTCACCACCGAGACACCACTTCCAGCACCAGACTCGTTTTCCGCTGCCCAATCTGGTTTCGTTTTTTTGGTTGCACTTTTTCGGCACATTCTCAGGTTCTCAGGCCGAACTTTGTCTGATGTAATAGCTGCCACATGTGGCATGGGGCAGAGTTGCAGTTGCAGTTGCCACAGGAAAACTAAATCTAACTGAATTTTTAAATTTTTTTTTGCTGATGTAAGAAAGGTGGTGTGTCATGTAATATCAAGTAAAAGTTCTAATCATACTTGAGGAATTAGGAATTAGGAATTACAATTAGGAAGGAATACTTTTTTTATAGAACCCTTATATTACTTATCCTGAGAGATTATTGTAACAGTTAAGTTATTTTGTATTATTTTGTATTATTTATTAAGGGTTAAGATGAGGGCTAAATGCGGGATTTGAACAGACTTCAAAATACGTTTTTGGTTTAAAAAAAATCGAATGTTTTCCATGTAATTGTATATTTTGTAATTATTCCAAAGATAAGGAATTATAGTTAGTAATAATCATTAATATTTAAGTTTAATCTTTTGAATCAATTTAATTATAAAATCTGTTAAAATGTGAGCTAAATATTACTCATACGCCGCGTAGTCCAAGTACAACGTGTCGTATGATTAATCTTCACTGAATACTTAAATCATATTGAACTGTGAAAATGTTTATTATTTTATTTTACATTATATTTGAATTTATTTTATTAATATAACTTTTAAAACAATAAAATATTTCCCTTTCTTAACCCCCATATCATAGTCATATTACCCACCTTTTTTTTAGAGTATCGAAACAAGATCAATCGTTTGCTGGCCACTCGTTTAATTAGAAAACGAAAATGGCAAGTTTTCGTGGGTTTCTTTGTGAGAAGGAGGAGGGAATGGGCGGTGGACAGTGGTCACAGCGACGTGGCCCGGCGCAATTACGCACTCGCACACGCATTTGCTTCGCTCCTCACCTCACCGCACCTGCACTCCCCAGCAGCGCCCACTTAACCACCGTAATTGCCTCGATCGGGCCAAAAGGCTGCTGCCGGCAATTGGAAGCTTTTAGCGCTGCAACGACGACCTTGCCCACAATTGGTATTTCGTCTACTTTTAATTAATTCTCATCTCGGTGCGATTGGGCAAGGAACTTGGGCATCTACGGCAGCTGGAGCATTCCATTGGTCAGAGCCAAAATGGAGGCACCAGTTTCCGGTGGTTGATTAAGCCAGCAATTCCAGCCTGCTCTCTCTCTCGAGGGAGAGAGACTTCTCCAGTCTTGTCTCTGCGGCTCTCTGAAAGTGAGCTGTGTAGCCAACAAGTCGCAAGGTCGTTGGTTGCATTTTGGCAAAAGAGTCACGAACCCACGAGCCAGCCACCAGTTACAGCATGGCATCGATGGGGAATCTATAATCAGTTATAGAGATGGGTTACCACGGCTTTGGCCAAACTCCAAAGTTGAAGACTCAATTCGAAGTGAATTTTATGGGTTTGTTTGTGGAAGAAATAGGAAAAGCAGCTTCGTTAAATGTTAACATTTTACCTTTTTAAGAAAATTATTGATTAGTAATCAGAAGAAAGAAGAATTTAATCTTAGAGAGATTTATTATTATTTATGCTGAGAGATTATAAAGAATATAATAGTTGAATAATTATTTGCATAAGTTAAAGGTAGTTACAATCCACTGTTACCCAGAATCTCCAGGGTTTTAGAACCTTTTAAAATCATCTAACATTAAATAAAGCATCAATAATAAAGCTTGTTAATCAAAGGATCATCTAGAGTTATTTTTCTAGGTTAAGAAAGAAACATTTGATATGTTTCATGAATATTTAAAGTTATTACCTTGACTTTCTAGTACCTATTTTTGTTATTTTCCAAAATCTTCAGTAAAGACCAACATTCAAGAGTAACTTAAGAGATATATTAAAGTTATCATCTTACCTTCTATACAAATTATTCATTCCCAAACCCCTTATCGATATTCTTAGCCCACATTGACCCAGTTTCCCTTGACCAAGTGAAACCCCAAAGCAGCCTTATTATGTGCAAGTGGTTAATCATTAGCATTTGTAATTGTTAACCAATAAAAATAACTGTATAAAAAACTTTCCAACTTATTGTAATGCCACCCAAGTCAAAATAATTATATAGAAACCCGAGAAAGATCTGCGAATTAGGAACTTATATTGATTTTAAGAGGAAAATATAAACCCATTAATGCAGTTTTAATTTAGTAAATTCACTAAGTTTCGCTTTGGTTTAAAAGAAAATGAAATCTTTGCCATTGAATACTGCCAGCATGACAATTACCAAAAACTACTCGAATCCGAAATATAATCAAATCGCATTCACTTTCGATCCGAGCAAGGCGAAAAATAACTAAAAAAAATACAGTGGCAACAAATAAAAATGAAAACCTAAAGCAGCCGCGACAGAAAATTGGACTACGTGCCGAGAATTTGGATCAATTTTGAAGAGAGAGAGAGACGCTCTAAAAGGTAGGAAGCGACCCCAAAGGGGAGGAAGACCAAGAGGAGACGACGGCGGCGGTCAGGAGCTCGGGCTCCGGCTTCCATACGCAATTGGTACGCAATATTCCCTCAGCTCAGTGGCGACGCATGCAAATTTCGCGAACGCATCTGCTATATAAAGTCGTCGTTTTTTTGGCCAAGGCATGTCAGTTCATTTTCGATAATCGACGGTGACAATCAAACCCCAAACCCAAGCGGCACAATGAATCCTCTGACGGTTAGTACAGGATTTACCGTCCGGATTTACCGTCCAAGAGGTTGACATATCTCCTCCTCCTCCTCCACACAGGTTGTTGCAGTTATCTCCTCGATGGCCCTCTCGGCTCAGGCTGGTCTGGCGCCCTTCGCCGCTCCCCTGGGCGCTCCTCTGGCCTACTCCGCACCTCTGGGACCTGCCCCGTACTTTGCCCCGGCCGCGTACTCCGCTCCCCTGGGCTACTCGGCTCCTCTGGTGGCTGGACCCGCTCCCCTGGTGGCCAAGACCTATGCCGCGGCACCCTTGGCTGCTGCTCCCTTCACTCCATTCGCTGCCCCAGTTGCTGCTCCCGTTGCTGCTCGTTTGGCTGCTCCAGTTGCAGCTCCCCTGGCTGCTCCAGTTGCTGCTCCCCTGGCTGCTCCCGTTGCCCCGGTTGCTGCTCCTCTGGCTGCTCCCGTTGCCCCAGTTGTTGCCCCCATTGCCACCGAGGTTGTGGATGCCTACCCGCAGTACAAGTTCGCCTACGATGTCCAGGACACGCTGACCGGTGACTCCAAGACCCAGGAGGAGACCCGTGACGGTGATATCGTTCGCGGCTCCTACTCCCTGATCGAGCCCGATGGTTCCCGTCGCATTGTGAGCTATTACGCCGATGACATCAATGGATTCAACGCTGTGGTGCAGAAGGATGTGCCCGTGGCCGTTGCCCCCGTTGCTCCAGTGCTGGCCAAGACCGTGGCTGCTGCTCCCGTGGCTGCTGCTGCTCCAGTTGTGGCTGCTGCTGCCCCGGTGGCTCCAGTGTTTGCCAAGACTCTGGCCGCACCCATTGTTGCCTAAAAAGGGAGAAGGATTCGGAAGGAGAAGGAGAAGCAGAGACAACTCGACAAAGGACTTTCATCTGTACATATTCGATTAATCATTGTCGAGCTCAAAAAATAACTTTCATCGCAAAAAACACAAAAAATAAAAAGAAATTTTTGAAAACAAAAGAAGAGAGTAATAATTTTGTGAGAGGGAACAAGGAAGGATACTTCTAAACATAAGCATAAGATCTCGAGAAAGTATATCTTGAAATTCCTTATATTATTGAAACAATCAAAACATTTTTAAGCTTTAAAAATTAATTTCTTAAATAGAACTGGCATCTTAAAGTTTCAAATCTTCAACCATCTTTCCAGGGATTTGGCCGAGGAGTTCTGGAAGCTGTCTCCCCATGAAAATGTGGCACGAATGCGTCTGAAACTGGAGCCGCAGCTGTATCCCAACAAGCACGAGAATGCTGCCAATCTGCGCGACAATGCAACCAGCGCCTATGACACCAAGTAAGCTTAATAAAAAACCCTTGCAGAGTTCAATTTTAATAAACCTTTTCCTTAGGGAAATCTCCGAGTTCGATTCCACCATTAAGAATGCGGTGGTGCGCGATTTCCTCGCCGACGATGAGAGCTCCCAGCTGGAGGAGGAGCTGCGCCAGCTCATTGACACGCAGGCGCAGCAGGATGTGGCCCTGGAGAAGCTGGTAATGTCGCAGGACTGTGAACTTATAACACTGATGACCAAGGTAAAGGGTCGCATCGAGGTCAACCAGAGCGTGTTCACCTTTGTGGACCTGAGTCCACCCACGGAGGATGCCTCCAAGCACGACTTTCGATTCTCCACGAACAAGATACGCGAGGTGCATCTGCGGAAGTACAATCTGCGACGAAGTGCCCTGGAGATCTTCCTGGTGGATCAGACCAGTTACTTCCTGAACTTTACCACAAAGGTGGGTGCATCTTTAAGGGTTTTAGATGGGAAAGGTAATAAGTTTTTGTTTATTTTGCAGACGCGCAACAAAGTCTTTACCAAAATCGTGGGTCTACCGCTGCCGAATATATTGTATGGCTCTGGAAGGTCACCGGCTGAGCTGCTGAGGGCCTCTGGCCTCACCCAGAGATGGATCAATCGGGAGATTTCCAACTTTGAGTACCTGATGTACCTGAACACAATCGCAGGCAGATCGTACAATGATCTGAGCCAGTATCCCGTCTTCCCTTGGATCCTGGCGGACTACACCAGCGATGTGCTGGACCTGACCGATCCCAAGTCATTCCGTGACCTGTCCAAGCCCATTGGATGCGTAAGTTTGCTTTAGAATAGCATTACTATTCAATTTTATTTACAAAATATCGCTCTCTTTCCCTAGATAAACCCCAAAAACGAGGCTGAGGTGCGCAGCAAGTACGATTCCTTTGAAGATCCCTCGGGTGCCATACCCAAGTTCCACTATGGGACACACTACTCCAATTCGGCCGGCGTCCTGCACTATTTGCTGCGCGTGGAACCCTTCACCTCGCTGCACATTGATCTGCAGAGCGGACGCTTCGATGTGGCCGACCGACAATTCCATTCCATACCCCAGACATGGAAGCTGCTGATGGACAATCCCAACGATGTTAAGGAGCTGATTCCGGAGTTCTTTTACTTTCCGGAGTTTCTTAAGAACATGAACAAGTAAGGGATATGGCCAAACTCTTGTTTCGTGACATTTATATCTCCCTTTTTCAATGCAGATTCGATTTGGGTCACTTGCAAATCACCAAAGAGAAAGTGGACGATGTCATACTGCCCGCCTGGGCCACCACGCCCGAGGAGTTCATAGCCATTCACCGGCGAGCCTTGGAGTCGGAGTATGTCAGCCAGCATCTGCATCACTGGATCGATTTGATCTTCGGTTACAAGCAGAAGGGACCCAAGGCTGCGGAGGCTTTGAACGTCTTTTACTACTGCTCGTATGAGGGTGCCGTGGATCTGGATAAGATCACAAATCCCGTGGAACGAGAGGCCGTGGAAGGTGGGTATATAATCATAGCTTTCTCTTACCTTTGCCTCACAATGCCTCGTCTATTTCCCTTAGGCATGATCAACAACTTTGGCCAGGTGCCTTCCCAGTTGCTAAGGGAACCGCACCCCCGACGCCTCACCCAGGATGAGACCGCCTTGAAGTTGGTTCGAGCCGAACTGAGGCGGCCGGATCTTACCCAGTTCTTGGACAAGGTGGTGCAGTACTACTGCGAACTGTCCTCGCCCAAGGATCCCATCGTGTACCTCAGTCCGCCGCGCAGTCCCCCGAGATCCTTCTTGCAGCTCAGTCCCGATGTTCTAGTCAGTATATCCAAGTCCACCATATTGGGCTGCAATTCGTGGCTGTCGTTCGACAAGGATCAGGGTTTCCTGTTGGAAATCGATGCCACCACAGCTAACCTGAAGTAAGTTTATACCAAGCTTCAAATATTGAAAAATTGCTAATTTTCTGAGCTTTCTTGAAGGAACCGCAAGCGCGTCTTTGGACCCTTCCATGCCTCACAGCCGCCGCACTCGCAGCTCTTTGCGGTAAGCACCGATGGCAAGCTCCTGTACGCCGGTGGCATTTGGGATAACTCCCTGAGGGTTTACAATCTCAACAAGGGCAAGGCGGTGGCCTCTGTGACCCGCCACTTGGACATCATTACGTGCATAGCCCTCGACAATTGCGGGTCGTATCTGGTGACGGGTTCGCGGGACTGCACCTGCATTGTTTGGAGCATTCAGGCGAATCAGCAGGGTGGCAGCGGCAGTGGTGGCTCCACCAGCAACATACCCGTGCACGCGCTTACTGGCCAGTCGCACCTGCAGGCCATCACGCAGCTGAATACACAGAATAGCTACTCGCCCAAGCCCCGGACCGTGCTCTATGGCCACGACGATGCCATCTCCAGTGTGGCCATCTACACTGAGCTGGATCTGGTGGTCTCCGGTTCGCTGGTACGGATCTATAGTCCATTTTCTGGGAATTATGTAAACTTATCGTTGATTCATTGGCTTTGCAGGACGGCACTGTGAATGTGTACACGCTGCAGGAGGGTCAGTTTGTGAGGACACTCAAGCCCATTGGCTGCACCGAGTCCTGTGTGCAGATATCCTTTGTTACTGTCTCCTATCACGGTGAGTTGTTAGGTTAAGGCTTTTATTTATTTTTATAAAAATTACCAGAGGACAGTTTGAGAGGCACTGCCTTCGCAGCGCCTGAAAGTATGCCACTGTTTTTTAAGCTGTGGTGAATTTTCTTGTCTTTCAAATCTTTATAGAATTTTAATAAAACAATTTGAGGATTCACTTTATATAAAAAAAATTGTTTATTTAGCTTTTAAGATATATTAAATATATATTTTTTTATTTTAAAGTAAAAGTTAGGAAGGTAGAAAAGCCGAAAAACTTACAATATTCAAATTCTTTAAATAGAAATTAAAAAAAAACACATAACCAAGTTAAAAAGCTATTAATTTTAATTTGGAAAGCTTTTTTATGTTTGTTTTTATATGGTAAATATGCCTTTTTCATTTTTAAAAAATTAGTACATTTCTTTTTAACTGAGAAAAATTGGTTAACATTCTAATTAATCGAATTAATTTTATTAATCGATTAAGATTTTAATAGCGATTAAGAATATATATGATTTTTGGCAATTACTGGCTTTTAGGTCATTTTAAGCCATCAAGAACACTTGAAAAATTCAAATTCCTTGAAACGCAAAATTTATATTAAAAATGTTGACAAATCAAAGTTAAAAAAACCATAACTAAGTTAAATAAGCATTAATTTCAATTCGAAAAGCTTCGCTTTGTTAGTTTTTACAGGGTTTATAAAACTAAAATCTCAATTTAAGATTTTAAAAAATTAAATTTTTTTTTTAATTTTTTTTTAAATTTTAACGATGTGACCCCTTATAAAATTTTGAAAAAATTAAAAAAATTTTTTTTCTGTTAGTCATGTTTATATGAACTCCGCTGTTGATGCTGATCAAGAATATATATGATTTATAGGCTCGGAAATGACTCCTTCATTAAGTTTCAAGGTTCTGAATGAAATCATAATATCCTCCACATGTTAAAAAAATACTATATTTATTGCATAGGTTAACAGATATTAAATCGGACTTCGTTTTATTTTCCCTAACACGTTTAATTATGATTCATTTCTCTTAATTAGTAAAGTTTAGAAGGTTTATAATTAAACACCAAACTAATTATTAACGCTGCATTCGTATAGCTTGTAAATTCCTTATTTAGTTACCAAACTAATTAAACTTTGTGTCTAGTTTCACCTTTGGAGCGGGTACTCCTCCTGCAAAATCCCCCAAGAATCATAAACCTTCATAAACCTTGTCAATGGTCGAAATGGAACTTGGTGGGGCTGACTCATTAAGTGGCTAGTTTTTGGGGTGACAACATATCGCCACCTGTGCCCGATAATGTCTGCCAGCCGGCCGACGACTCACTCCTTCCTGTCCAACCCACACACTGCCAGTGCCCCTAATCTGCTGATGGGAGCAGCAGTAGCTGTAGGAGGTGGAGGAGGAAGAGCAGGAGGAGGAGGTGCTGCCCTCACGTGCTACTCCCGCTGCACGTATATACGTAGTTGTCCTATTATGTTTAAAGAGCGGCAAGGCAATCAAACAATTTAATCATTCCCTGACTATCGGCAATTGCCACATAAGTGAGGCGACGATGAGAATCACGTGATGGCTTGGCCATGTGCGTCGTCGTCGTAGATACTCCTCCTCCTCCTTCTCCTCGTCGGACGATGTCCGACTTTGGCCCATGCAGCCGTATCTTATCGCGCCAGTTGCAGTCAAGAGGCAGC
>VNJU01003675.1:0-68638 GCA_008042675.1 Drosophila seguyi | reverse complement strand
TAAGGGGTTATATCGTAAAAATTTAAAAAAATTGGGAAAAATTTAGAATTTAAATTTTTGAATGCAGAAATGTTTTCCTTTGAAACCCAAGAAGAAAGAAACAAACCGGACTGAAATCGATTGAGTTTCAGCCAAGTTATGATAAAAAAAACAATGCGATTTTTGGGACAAACAAAATTTAAGGGGTTATATCGTAAAAATTTAAAAAAATTGGGAAAAATTTAGAATTTAAATTTTTGAATGCAGAAATGTTCTCCTTTGAAAACCAAGAAGAAAAAACCAAACCGGACTGAAATCGGTTGAGTTTAAGCCAAGTTATGATCAAAAAACCATGCGATTTTTGAGACAAACAAAATTTAAGGGGTTATATCGTAAAAATTTAAAAAAATTGGGAAAAATTTAGAATTTAAATTTTTGAATGCAGAAATGTTCTCCTTTGAAAACCAAGAAGAAAAAAACTAACCGGACTGAAATCGGTTGAGTTTCAGCCAAGTTATGATAAAAAAAAACAATGCGATTTTTGAGACAAACAAAATTTAAGGGGTTATATCGTAAAAATTTTAAAAAATTGGGAAAAATTTAGAATTTAAATTTTTGAATGCAGAAATGTTCTCCTTTGAAAACCAAGAAGAAAAAACCAAACCGGACTGAAATCGGTTGAGTTTAAGCCAAGTTATGATCAAAAAACCATGCGATTTTTGAGACAAACAAAATTTAAGGGGTTATATCGTAAAAATTTAAAAAAATTGGGAAAAATTTAGAATTTAAATTTTTGAATGCAGAAATGTTCTCCTTTGAAAACCAAGAAGAAAAAACCAAACCTGACTGAAATCGGTTGAGTTTAAGCCAAGTTATGATCAAAAAACTATGCGATTTTTGGGACAAACAAAATTAAGGGGTTATATCGTAAAAATTTTAAAAAATTGGGAAAAATTTAGAAATCAAATTTTTGAATGCAGAAAAGTTCTCCTTTGAAAAAAAAAAATTTTTTATTTATTTTATTTCTTATGTTGATTTGGTGGGAAATTATTTAACAGTCTAAAGAAACTGAAATAAGCCTCAGCAGGCGAGCTGATTTAGATAATTATGTTTATAAACATGTTGCTCTGCAACAAAGTTCATTTGGCAACCTCCTTTGATATTCATCAACATGTTTCTAAGAGAAATGTTCCCAAACTGAAACTTTGCAACATATATTGATGTTGCTCAACATGTTTTTAAGAGAAATGTGCCTAAGCTAAGTCTCTGCAACATATATATTTCTCAGCAGGAAATTTATATTGCTCAACATGTTTCTAAGCGAATTGTGCCTGAACTTAACCTCTGTAACATACATTTATATTTATCTACATGTTTCTAGCAATATTGGCCCAGTAAGTTTTTTCTTGTGGATTTCAGAATGGTAAATTGGTGTTTTTATGTCCCAAAAACTAAAATACATAAGAGCATTAATCGAAAATTTAATTTAGAATTTAGAAAATTTTTTTTATATATTATTATGTGTTTTTTTTTCTCCCAGAAACATATTTAATTTTAAGCTATAAGAACAGAAAGCAGCAAATTTATTTCGAAAATCAAATATATTTTTTATAGTATGTTTTATATTCACATTAAAAAAATTTTTTCTCAGAAATTTAATTTTTTTAACTATTTAAAATTTTATATAAATTCTTAACTAGATTCCCAAGACATTATTAATACTTTTCTATATGCTTACTTTTATCAGCCCCCAAAAAAAAACCCTAAATCACTTGAAACCTTTTTAAAGTCCCGCTGAAGTGTGAAGAAAATTGAATTTGAATCAATCTCCAGCTTCCAGTGGCCAGTTCCCACCCTTTTGGTCCCAAACTGGGACCCCTTTTTGTGGGGTCTCCGGGACATTAGATGCGCCTGCTAACTGCTCGGAAACACCTGCAGAGTCATCATCTTATCGCTGCTGCGGGCCCTCGGACTCACCTCTGTGCGTAATTAAAACAGATTATATTGGCTACCTGGAACTGGATAGCTGGAAACTGGGGCTAACCGCATAGTTGACCCTAATTTTGAACTATCAATAACTGCGCTGAACTGACCCAAAACAGAGAGAGAGAACTGAACAGAACAAAGCGTAGATTTCGATCGTGCGCACAGTCAAAACAATAAAATTAATGTCTCCGCTTGGGTTCACGGGGTTCACGGGCGACGGGGACGGGGCCGGGATCAGCGGGTGCCACTTAAGTGATCCCTGAAATGGAATTCCACTAAACCCTAAACAGGTAGCAGTTGTTAAGAGTCGTTGAACAACAACAAAATGGAACCACGTCAAGACGTTTTCAAGGTGCCTATGAGCATCGAACGAATATTCACACATGGAATTTGGATTCTGGACTCTGGGAACGAGCTAAAAGTGCAAGCCATATCCCTGAATATGGGTATATGGCGCCCACTAACATATTACAAGGTGTTGTAAGTGGTAAGTAAGTGTTGAGTCTCTTTTAGAAGAAACTATACCCAAGGAACTCAGCTTTCTGTAAAGGAATTTGTGAATAAATTGGTATAGGCACTACTAAGGTTTAATAGTGTTTTATAAATAAGAAATTTAATTAAAAAATAGTAAATATATCAAAAAATATATATTACAAAATTAAATAAAATAAAATATAGTCTGTAGACTATCTAGAAATAATGCAATAGTTATAGCAGAGTTAATTTATTGTATATTCAAGTGTCTTGTAAAAGTTTCCCTTACTTTTCTTCTGATCAAATGTCAAAATGAAGACGCTGATGTCCAGTGGCGTTCTTTATAATCCCACCAGGGATTGTTTCTCGGTTAAACTTTGTAGTTTCTCGAAATTTTCCCAGTCTCGACATTCGTAAGCTGCTAAATATCATTTTTCAAAAGCAAACACTTAAGACCCGGCGGGCACCCGCAGCTGCCCCGGCTCTCGGGCGACACACATGTGCGTCGATTGGTGGGGGTAAATGGATGAGTACCCTATGCACACACACACACACACACACACAGACACAGACATATAAAACAATTATTATTATTAATAAGTTAGTTTTGCCCCACGTGCCGGCACAACAAGCACCCCTACATACCGATTGCCAGCAAAGTTGCCCTGGAATTGCGCGCCATAAGATTAAGCATGAAAAATGTTACGAATTTCGTCTCCCGTAATTAATCTTCATCTGGGCGCTATGCTAGGCTAGCTCCTTCGTGTGGGGCGGATAACATGCAAAAGAGTTAAATAATTATAAGTACACACTACTCGCATGACGGTAAGGGTAGCAGCACAACCCCTTTTGTACATGCATGCACTTGAAAAAATATTGGGGTAGGTATTTGAGATGGAAATATTTTGAGAGTAAAAGTCTAATGTATAAGAAATATTATTTAATTAAGGCGCTTCTTATTTTAGATTATATTAATTCGATATATAAAGGAGAATACCAATTTATCGATAAATAAATATTGATTTCCCTTTAAATATCGATGACAGCCAGTGGGTATGTTTTAAAAATAAAAATAATATAACAAATATATAAGGAAAGGAATTAAAAATAATATACCTATAAAATATCATATAATAAAGTTATCTTTATTTTTTATATATATATTTTATACATATTTATTTTATATATATTATATTTTATAGTATTATTTTTTTTTATTGTGTTTTATCTCATCTTATCCTAATCTTTCCAATTCAATGTTCCAAAAAATATTCCAGATTTTTTCTTGCCGTGTAGCTGCTCCTGTCCCCCCTCGAAATGTCGTTTTTAAGCTCTACAAATAGTTGAGCAGCTGTGTCCTGGCGAATCAGAAGGATATACATATATGAAGATAGTGAATCAAGGAATTACCTTGCTAAAGGCTTGTTTGGTCACCTGTAATTCTTACAGAAATCTTCCATCATAAATGTTTTCATTTATTTAAAATTTATTTTTGTAACAACAAAAATGACAGCCTCAAATGTTTCTTATAAAGAACATGATGAGATCTCGTTATGTTAAATATTTACAATATCATTTATATACAGTTTTATACAGAAATTCTTAAAGCTTACTTTTAAATATTTAATTTTAGTACTAAATATAAAATAACAAATTATATATATACATTCCACTTAGGAATAAATATCAAAAACAAAATTCTTATACTTTTAAGCTTTTTCTGAAATAACACCTATTTTTTACCTCCTATCAAAACCTCAAGCCCTTACTTTTGGTCTCTTTAGTGCCCGAATTGCATGAATTGCATAAAAAATACATTTTTTATTAATCGCTTTATGTTGCCATGCACACATAGCCCTTGTAAAAAAGTTTAATTGAGAGAATTTAATTAAATTGACCCACAAAATAATAAAGGAGTAAGAAAAAAAGGAAATCCCAACGCATTTTGTAAAGGGATTTTTTTTTGTGATCCCGAATTATTAATGAGCTCAGGAGCTTTGGGAGTCGCAGTAATTTGGAAGAGCTTAAGCAAATATTAAATGCAGTTTCTGGCTGGGCAAAAATAAAAATGTTTCGTTCAAAAGGAAAATGCCAGATGGAAATGGAGAGATGGGAAATTTGTGGCTGCTCGACGGAGTGAAAAACAATAAATAATGCAGCCAATTAAAACTTTGGCTGTTTGGCTTCAAATTCAACACCCAACAAGGCAACACCAATAACAACAAGAACACCAACAGCAACACCCAACAACAACACCATCAACAACACCAACAATAACAAGCAATAACAATGGCAATACGTGTGGAAACAACAAAATGCAACTACAACAACTAATTGACAAACAACAGCAAATTGAATGCAATAAAGCACATGGCATGTGGGTTAACTTATATGCAGCACTGTGCCGATAACGCCTCCCCCCTCCCCACATATGAAGATATGTACATACATACATAAGTGTATCGAAAGCACGCATTTACCCATAGATACACAGGCGATTGGATATATTCTCCCATATATGTACATATATGCTCATCTATCTTGTATCTGGTCGGTGTGATGTGATGGACAGACAACAATCAATTACAAAAAAACAAAAAAATAAAAAATAAAAACACCAATTAATGTTAAATGAGATTGTTTGGACGTTGTAATGCCCTGTGGTGGAATATATTATGTATTATATGGGTTTTATTTATATTATATATAGTATTTATTATTTATTTAATTTATTAGTCTTTATATTATGTATTATGTATTATATGCGTTTAATTTATATTATATATAATATTTATTATTTATTAAATTTATTAGTCATTATATTAAAAAAAAAAATTAATAGCTTTAGTTTCATATTTTAAACGTTGCTTAGAATTTATTTTAATTTAATTTAGAATTTTGTCTAGGGATCTTCAATATTAATATTTTTAACCTTTTTCGTCTCAAAATTCGTATTTGGGAATTTTAAGGGCACTCTCTGCTGAAACTTCATAATCTTAATATAGCTTAATGTTAACTGTAAGAAAATTCTATCTAGTATATATAGTTAACTATACACTATAAACATTAATTTTATTAAAATTAAAATTAACATTTAATTCAAATTATATATTTTATAAAATTAATTTACTCAAAATTAAATTAATTATATTTCAAACCCTTTAAAACAAATACGCACACATTTCTAGGTTTTTTTAAAGATTCAAGTTCAAGTTTTAAATATTTTTATTAAAGTTTCAAGTACTTTTATTTTTACTTTAATAAGTCCAAGAGCTTATCCCCTTTTTTCAAGTTCTCATTTTCAAAGGGTATTGAAAATTGTCAGATGCCAGTATTTTACGGCAGCAGCACGCATCCGACCGAGAAAAGGAAATAAAACCAGCTGAAAACTCGGACCCGGGCCCGTCGTCCAGCCTCTCGGCTACTCGAAATTATTATTATAAACTTCTTCACTTTTAATGGAATTGTTATCAAAACACATTAAAAAGGACAGGCGAGCGGAATGGCTGTGTAGAGGGGCTCATGGAGCTGGTGGGGGAGGGGGCAGGAGGGGAACTGAAACGGGGACACGCAACCCGAACGCATCGCATCGCATCCCAACGAGAGAACCAATCAAATGCACTTTGTCAATGCCAATTCACACAATAAATCTACAGCCAGATAGCAAAGTGCCAGACAAGGCCGGGGAGGGGGCTAGGGGGAGGGACTTTATTGGGGGTTTTTCGAGATGTGCACTGAGGAAAAAATTCCGAGAAACTTGATTTTATTATCAATTAGTAATGGGGCAAGAATCAAAGCTTCTCAGGTTTTGAGAAGTTAAGAAAATCATTGATTATTTTGTAAATTAATATTAAGAAACATATATTGTACCGAAAGTATGCTTAATTGTGATTTTTCTTAATTTTTAATATTTAAAGAATTTGTCATGGAAGCTTAAAAAATCAAAAAAAATTTACTTATTTAATTTTTTTAATATAAAAGTTTAAAATGTCAAGCAGAATATTTTTTTTTAATATTTTTATATTGATTTCTGCATCATATTTAAATACATTATCGATTTTTTTTTTGCCAGGGATATAACAATGATTTTACTAACTAATGTAAGTTATTTCTAACAACAAGAACAAGTTTTTTTCTGAGTGCAGAGTGAGCTGGAGGGCAAGGGAGAAATGGAAGAGAGGAGCTGCTGCTTTGACAGTGAGCAGAGCAACAAAGGAGCGAAGCATGAGAAACGACTTGGTAAGCAAAAGGCTTACCAAAAAAAATTAAGGCTAACTTAAGGCACTTAACTTAATCCTTACTAACAAGTTTATTAGGTATAATTTAATATTTAACCAGGAAGAGTTAAATTTTAAGAATAATCTCTCAGTTTACAATTGGATCCTTAAAAATTGGTTAATTTTGGTAACAAGAAAATAGAAGCTATCGGAAAATCCATAAAAAATATTAACACCTATGCTAAAATAATTCGAATTTGATCAAATTTTAAGAATTTATTAGGTATAGTTTAAAATAAATATATTTTCAAGTTTGAAATATATATTAAAAGAATAGTTTATAATAATGCAAGTATATTACCTTGACTATTATTATAATACATTATTATTTTTAAAATATTTATAATTTAAATATAATTATTTTAAAGGATATTAAAATAATGTTTAGAATTCCAACAAAAGCAAATTATTAATAGGCAAAATAAAGCTAGAGTTGATAATTACAAAGGTAAGTTGTCATTAAGTTTCGCTTGCATTTAATTTTTATATTGCATTATTTATTTATCATAATTTTTGTTTTGTTTTTAATGCACAAATTCCCCCCAAATAAAGGTAAATAAAGGCAGCAGCTTTCGAACTTCACAATTGCCAAAATTGGCAACCGCAAGAGGGGATCGTATTCTTTAAGTGGCTCTCTCTCTCTCATTCTCGCCCTCTCTCCTACAATCCACCTTCCTGAGCAATAAGTATTTATTTCAAGTACAAGAGAGCAGAAAAAATGCGAGCGCGAAGACAGAGAAAGTAAAGGATAACAAAAAAGAGCAAATAGTGTTGTCTCACTCACCCTTACATAGGTTGCTGCTGCAGATCGAAACGGTGAATAAGTAGAAGCAAAACGCACACACACACACAAGAAAAAAAGATGAAAAAATAACCTTGAAACTGTTTTGAAGGTACTTTTAGGCACAATATTAAGCATTTTCTTTATATTTGTTGCACGTTCACATAAACAAAAACAAAAAAATTAACTGGGCAAACAAAACGCACTGATTTTGGCTATAAATGCCACCGAAATTGAACAAAAAAAAAACGCGACAGCAGCCCGGGCTACCATTTGGGGGCTCTTTTCGGCCTTTTCCCCACTGCTTTTCACTTTACACACTTTTCACTGCAGCGGTTCGCTGTTTTTCCGCACTTGTGACACACGGGACTGTTTTTCCGCCATAAGTTTTCCGATTTTCACGTTTTTAACCGATCTCCTGGCGTGGCAAAGTTTCCATTTTTATTTTCCTTCTTTTTTTGTGCCATTCCGGCCGGCGTCGTTGAAGTAAATGATTTGCAGCGGCCACCGGGAGAGTGCGCTTAGCGGCACTGGAAGGCGGCGAGAGAGCGGGGGCACGGCAATGTCGCCAATATCAGCTGGACACTTCCAATAAACTTCCATGTTCGACCTAGCCTGGAAATACGAGCCAATTTTTAGTTAATCTGTTGTGTAACATTTTTTTCTTATCTTATTAAATAATAAAAAATTAATTAATAATATATAATAAATAGTTTTGGGATTTTGGAAATGGTTTTGCATGATAAAATATTGCATAAAATAAAATAATGAAGTATTTAGCTTAGAAAGTATTTAAATTATATATATTATTAATTGTTATTTATAAATAGTCATTCTTAATTTATTACAATTATTAATTATTAAATTTTCTACAAGAATTAAGGTTTTATCTTTAAAAATGTTTATTATATCTAAATTATTATTTTGTATATATAAACGTCAATATTACTATATAGTAATACGAACAATTACTAATTATTCCACAAACTTAAATAATTTATTTTTTTACAGTAAAAATTATTTAATATATCGAAAAGATTTATTTTTATTTGCATTATTTATTATTTTCTCTATACATTAACTCGCCATAATTGTGTCTTTTTATAATAAATACACCCAAATTACCATAGATTCCCTAAAAAAAAAACTGTTCTCCATAACCACCGCCAGTCGTTGACCTCCAAGGCAATGATAGCCACGTGCCCCCAAGGTTAAAGGGAGTCCAGGGAATCGGGGACATGGAGACGACATGCAGGGTGGGGCGGGGGCAAACAAGGAGCAAGCTGGGGTAAAGAGGTGACTGCCACATGGCATGGATCCCAGACTGGCAAGTGGAGCTTGCCTCTACCTGAGATCGCAACCGAATAAATTGCGGCCACGCCCCGCAGCTGGGGGAAGATCAGCCTGCTGACACCTAACTTTATGGGGCCTCGTATCATCGGATCCCCAAGGGGGGGTGCAGACGAGGAGCAGCCAGGAGTGGGAGAGAAATTCTGGAGACGGGACAGCTGCTGCCATTAGATCTCATTATGACCACTTTTCGACCTTATTTCCGACACTCTGTTGATTTCTGCACTGACATTCTGTGGATTTTGCACTGACCATTAACTTTGACTCCTACACTCTTCCCTTGTTCCCCAAAAAAAAAAAAATTAAAGAAAAATAAAAAACGATTCAAGAATTGGTCACGCTTCGTCGCCTCGAGGCAGAGACAGAGAATTGTCTCTAAATTAATGTTGAAAATTAAAAACTTCACACGCACCTACACCGTGGGCAATGTCGGTGAAAAATGTGAATAGAAAATGTGGAAAGTGGGCAACTCAACGAAGTCTGATAAGAGCCGTAAACACACGGAAACTGATGAACTGACGGCGGTGGAGTGTGTGGCGGAGGCAGAAGGCCAAAATAAGGGAGAACCTCAAAAAAAAAAAGAGAAGAGAAACGAGATTGATATCTAAAGTTTAAGTGGAATCACACAACACAGAACTTTGCAGACCCTTCATTAGACTGGTTCCCAAGGTAGTGGCAAGTGTTTAGCGGGAAATGCTAAAATAACTAAAAGTGAGACGATTTTTAGCATATATTATTGTTAAATTCATTTATTATTATATATTTAACTATTTTAATGGATATATTATTTATAGAATTATTAGTTGAGCCAACAAGAATGTCAAGAATGCCTTTACCACAGAAAAATTACGATATGAATTGTGACCATCCAAAATTTACATATTTGGTATTTATGTATGTAAAATCAGAGGTAATTATTGGTTATTTTTAGTATATAAAATCAGTGGTATTTATATGTTTGTTTTCTACGTAAAATCATTATTAAAATTATTATTTTTATTTACATATTATTCAAATTAACATAATCAGTCATAACAATAATCAAAGATTATTATTATACCTATAATTTTCGATTATATGCATTATTTGTATTATTTATATTTTCTTTAATTATTTTATTTTGTTCTAATTATAGTCTTTACATTTAAACATTATTTGTTTATAATTATTTTGTAAAAGAAACCAGACTGCCTCAGCTTGGATTTACCTACGTTATTGTACTTTGATATAAAAGCTTGTCTTATTGATTCATCTTGTTACTAAAAAAACTATTAAAAAATAATAAAATAAAATATACATATATACAGTGTCAGAGATGATCAATAAAAAAATAATTTTTTGTTTTGGGTAAATATTAAAAAATAATAAATATAATTAAAGCAAATGAAAATTATAATTTTTTTTATAAATATGGATATAAAGATTATATTTGGGGAATTTTATTTGAATTGCTTTTGAAAAAAAAAATTAATGAATTATTAAATACAAAAATATTTCTTACGAATTTTTTTATACTTGTTACATTTTTTAAATATTTATTTTTTATTTATTCAATATTTTGTATACGTCTTTATTTTTCCTTTATATTTTTCTGTGGAAGCCGAAGGCTTTTTCGAGCTTACTAATTAAGCAAATCGACGCCAAGTGCGTGTTCCGCGTTCACATCCGTCGATGGAGGAGTGGGAGGAGAAGTGAGCGAAGGAGGAGGTGAAGTAGGAGTAGTGGTGGTGGTGCCGGTGACCAGGTGTGGGGCGTCATGCGTCAGCGGCTTAGAAGCGAGGGGCAGGGGGAGGGAAACAATGAGAATGCGTGGCTGATGAATTACTTGCGATGCGGAGTGTGAACAAAAGGGGGGTGAGGTTGAAAAGCGGCAGATCGAGTGGGGGGTTAGAGTTCGGTCAAGTGCTACGTCCCCTCCCCCTCCCCCCGGCTGTGACGAATTGCCAAGCTGCCCCTGAAAATGCAGCCTCGGCCCTTGAAAAGTGCAACAAAACGAAAAGAGAAAAGGAAGTAAAAAAGGAAATGACGCGGGTCTTCTAATGGTGATCAATCTTGAGAGCTTTGACTGGCATCTATATGCACATACCAACATTAGTTAATTTATAAGAACACCCTTTTAAAAAGCATATGAATTATGTTGAGTGTTTTTGGATATTATTTAATATATTTTTCTATTGAAATAAATGTATTTCAATACCTTTCCTTTTAGTTATTTTTAATGAAAACATATTAAAAATAAACTTGAATATTTTAAATATATTAAATTTATGTTAAGTAACAAATAAGTTACTAAGAATAACTTTTCTTTGCCTATTTATTTACTTTTTAATTGCAAACTCTTCTTTTCCTACATATATCACATGTCCGGCAACGCTTAATAATTTGACAGCTCGCTTGACAGATGGGCGGAAAGACAGAGACGGAATTACCAAAAGAAAAGAGTCCACGCTCGCGAACCCTCAATAATAAATTAGCTAAGAAAAAACGAGACAGACGAAACCAACCAAATTGTAAACTGTAAATGGAACAAGAACTCAACGAGCGACAAATGCAATTTGGGAACGCATTTCAGGCGAGGCCAGGCCGGGCGAGGACTTCGTCGGGCCCAATTCGAGTTTTGCAGTTTGCAGTTTTGCAGTCAGCCTTAATAGCCATTAGCTGGGCAATTTTCTCAGCACCGAGCACAACACAGCACACACACTCGGCACACACTACACACTCTGCCAGACCGACTCACACATGGATGAAAAATTGGCAGAAACGCATAAAAAAGAGTGCGAGCAAGAAGCAGAGCGCTTTTTATTTCGGACAGGAAACGGAAATGACTCGAATTGGTTGACACTGTGCAGTATTATATATTTTAAAAGCAGCAATTAAAAATGCCTTTTATAGGGTGTTTCAATTTATTTTTAATATATTTTTTATATATTTTGAGGTAGATTAGTTTAAGGCAAATCAATCAAATTGATAACGTTTTTCTTTGAAAACAAAGGGAGCAGGTACAGTCTGCTTTCCTTTGCAAAGCTTGACAGTGAAATTCGATAACTATTTGAATTGGCGATGACAGAAAGTATCGACTGGTTTACTGTTTATTTTAAATAAGATTTATATTAGATGGGATGGTAAATATCGATTATCTGTTATAGTATTAAAATATTTCACTTGAAAGTCGATATATAAATCAATATTTTAATAATGCTATAAACGTTGCAATAAATCGATATTGTTTTTGATTAACAGGGCCATGTAAATAATAATGAAATAAATAATAAAAACAATAATTAATAAAACAAATAAATAAATAACATTTTTAGGTAATCGGAAATATGAAAATATCGATATTTTCAAGTTAAGTGCAATATTTTGTATATTTTAAAATATCTATATATAAAAGCATACGATATATCTTTCGATATACATCTCTAATCACAATTAAAAATATCAGAAGCAATATAACAGCTTGTCTTATATTTCAGACTTGTAAATTTCCATCTCACTTTCTTCAATAATTATTTATAATAAAATTAAATAAATTGTATAAAAATTTGTATAAAATGTATATAGATTTTTTCCACCAATTCCATTTCGATCATACCCCTCTCAGACGCCTTATTGGGTATCGAAACAGTGTTGGGGCAACCAGAAATCCTCGACCAGCTGCAATCTATCAACCGACAAAACGCCTGCAGACAGAAACAGAAGGAAGCGAATTGCACACAAAAATACAAAACAAAACAGAAACAAATAAATACCCAAAAAAACATATATATATAACGAAAAAAATAAAAACAATATAAGATAAATAAAAGAAACCAAACCAGCGGCGACCCGAAAAAAAAGCGTTGTGGGCAACCAAAATAAACGAAAACTGAGCAGAAATGGATTTATGTAAATATTAATAAAAAATTCGGCCATAACAATTTGTATTCAGCGTTCATCTGTCCGTCTGTCCGTCCTTGTGTCCGTGTGTCAGTCTGGGCGAGTGACAAATATACCAATTAAATAAATGCCAAAAAATAAAGGGCTTAATGCCAGAAGAATATGCAAAAAAACATTTATTAAGCCAAATCACGCAGCACAAATAAATCGAGTAGCAAAACAAAGGACCATTAAAAATTGAACGATTTCTGAAAACGAAACATATTGCTCATAATTTTTGATTTGTTTTTTTTTTTTTGTTTTGTTTGTTTATTTATTTATTCAATGTGTGTGAATTGGGAGTTTTGTTGTTGTCTTTTTAATGTTCTTTTATGATTCTTTATGATTTTTAAATGCAATGCTTTTATTAGTGTTTTATGAGTCAGTTTGGACTAAACGATGGGAGTTCTTTATCATTTTTAAAGGGAAAATGTTTGAGTTTGTTTTTAAATTATTTTATTTATATATAGCCTATAAATCTGTTCTAGTTTAAACCTTAAATATATAATATTTGTATGTATAACTCACCTTCTTAAATCCATTAAAGTTAAGGAAGTTCCTTGGCTCATCTTTTCCCCATGTCAGCATCTTTTTCTATTTATTTTTTCTTTTTTTGCTGCAGTTCATTAAAACTCAACTTGAAGCCTTTTTGGCCAGTATCTGGATCTAAGTGCGGCTAAAGTCTTGGCTATATCTCTGTGCCTCTGTGTGTGTGTGTGTGTGTCATTTGAGCGCCATTTATGCGGCACATTCAACATTATCAGCATTTATTCGCTTCTGCTCTCAGCTTTTTCTAGGTTCTTTTTTTTTTTGGTTTGCTTTTTATTTCGCTATTTTTCCAGCGTAATTTCATAGCCCAGTTAAAAGGGTGACGAGGGGGAGGCGTTGGCAGGAGCAGGAGGCGAGGTTTGGGTGTGTGGAATGACAAGTGTTGTTGTCTTTGGTGTTGTTATGGCCGCCAGCGCTGATAACAATGTTGGATGATGAAAGCCATTGATGTGGAGAGCTGCACCAATGATGTTCATGATGATGATGATGATGATGGAGATGATGGAGATGATGATGGAGATGATGATGATGTTAACTGTGATGACACTGAAAATGATGATCAGGTTTGCAAGTCTGCAATGATGATGGTGATGGTGCTGATGGCCAGAATGATGACGAAGCTGATGTCTAGTTCAGAAACACGCTGAAAAAAAAAAAACATAAAAAATAAATCAGTAATTAAATAATTTATATTTATTATAAATTAAATAAAGTATATAATTAATTTTTTTTTAATATCCTATTATTAAAAACACAAAAAGTAATTAAGAAATTACAAAACAATAGCAAACCTTCTATTATTAACCTAAAAAAAAACCATCTTAATTCAATATTATTTATTATTTTAACTTTATAAATTATATAAAATTATTTAATATCTAAAATCATATTTGTTATATTTTTAACTATATCTTTCACAACTTTTCTCCCAGTGCTCACCCATACAGACGCCTATAAAACCACATAGAGCTTCATATAAAGCGTATAAAGTTGCGCTTTATCAACAATGTGTCCAATTTATGGTGGACAACGAATGGCATTCCGAGGGGGGGGCCTTGGAATGGTGGCACTGTGGACATAGCCCCCTCCTCTCTCCTCCCAAAGCGACGAATCTCGCACTCCTTCGGACGCCCCCGTTCTTCTTATTATTTTTATTGCTCGTCGGACGCACTTAGGCAAAGTGCAGTAACCCTGGAGCCCGGTTCGGGGTTCCTCCTATTTCAGGTTCTGTGGGTGAGGGGTAGGAGCGGTGTGAGGGGCACAAGAAGACCCAAAAAGATACGCGAGAGCAACACGAACCAAAAAAAACTAAGAAGAAAATTCTGATTTCATTGTAATTGATTTCTTTGATGAGCGCCTGGAAAAGCAAATGATTAAAGTTGCCACATAAAGACTTTTGAGATACCAAGTATTTAGTTAACAAAAGCTTAAAAAAATACTTGTATATATAACAATTTATATATTAAGGTGTTATATAAATAAATAATTTAAAAATAAAGCTGTATAAATTAAATAATTGGAATGTTTTAGATATTTAACAAGAACATTAATTATAGACTCTTGTGACTCTTGTGAGCGTTAAATAAAATATAAATAAATAAATAATGCATAGATAAATATCAAATTAATTAATAATATATAAGTAAAAGTAAATTAATATAAATAAAATAAAGAAATATAAAAAAATCAATATCAAATAGATAAAAAAATAAATATATTTGTACTACAAAGATTCGCTTACAGACACTTGTCTTGTAAATATTACATAAATAAATATAAAATAAATAAATATGAAACAACTAGATACAAAATAAAATAATATTAATAAGATTAGTATAAAAGTATTATATTGAGAGATATTATATTACACATTATTAAATAAAATATATATTTAAAAACATTTCCAGCATTGGGTTACTCATTTATCTCTGCAATTTTTGACACAAGATTGGCATTCTTTTAAAAGTAAACAATAATATAAATTAAGTATTATATTTGAAAATTATGGAAAATTTTTAGCAAACTTCCTTCTAAGTTCTCTTATGTGTCACAACCAAAATACCCTATAAATTTAAAGAGTATCGAGGGTATGAAAAAGCAGATGTAGAAACGAAGGTGGGGTACTTTACACCTATTTTTTGTGTGTGTTTTTTTGGGTTACAATTAAGAAAGACACACTAAAATTAGAGCAGCGACAGACGCCTTCGCTTTTCCTGCATTTTCCTCATTGTCTCTCCCTCTATCCCTCTCCCTCTCTCTCTCCCTGTCTCTTTCGAACGCGGCTGCTGCGACGCCGACTGCAAAGTCTGACAGATGCCGATGGCAGTTTGTCGTGGCTGCCGCTGTCAATTAAGTCAAATATGATCGAGTGCGCGGCGTCATAAATCTCATACAACTGTCAAATTTTAGACAACTTCAGACTGCGACACAATCCGCAGTTTACACGGTGAGAAAATCATAATCGAATATATATGTTTACATTTATATATTTTATTTAAATTCATTTTACTAATTTCATTGTCTAAAAATATTTTTCTATCAAATAAATGAATAAATATAAATAGCAATAAATTGTAATATTTTTAATAAATTTTATTTAAATAATTTTATCGTTTCGAAATATTTTGTTGCAGTGCCCACAAAACGCGGTGCTTGCCCCAAGTGTGCGAGAGTGTGTCCAAGTGCAACACCCAACTATGGGCAGGCAATTGCAACTGCGACTCGAACTGCAGCCGCACATTTACAGCAATTAAGCCAAGACATAATCAAGGGTTAATGGTTGGGGAGGGGTTAAAGGGGGGGCGGGCAGTGCTGCGCCGCGGCTGTGGCTGTGGCAGTGGCACATATTGTCTGGGAATCGAGCGAAGAATGTTTAATTGTTTGCCTTTGATTTATACTCGCCGTGGAAGCGCATTGCAAATGCCGCTGGCAGCCCCATTAAAAGGCCCGAAAAAAGGAGGAATAATATATGAAAAATATTATTTACTAATTATAATTATAATTTATATACATATTATGTAAAAATTTATACCGTAAGTGAACTACAAATTTAAAAATAACTAAATATTTATATAAATAAATTGCTTTGTAAGGGTTTTCTTATTTATTTCATTTAGGTTTCTGTGTTGGTTTTGTTTTATAATTTATTTAATTAATTTATTTGAACTAAATAAATTTATCAATATTTTTATGATGTATAAATAAATATGGTTTTATATTTCATTAATATTATATTTATTATATTGAAATTTTATTATTATATCGTTATAAATATTAATTATCTTTGAACTTTTACTCGTATTTTTGAACAGGAAAATAATATTAAAAAACAATTGCCTGGTTTTTATTTAATTATAATTAAGCATTAAAATAATTATATTAATATGCATATTAATAATTTATAAAAAGAAAACTCTTTCTACTTGATATATTTAATTTTAAAATTAATTAACATTAATGATAATAATAAATACACAACGTTTTTACTATCGGGTATTCCACAGTCGAGTATCTCTCTTTTTTTTTTTTCATTTTTCAATTTATCATTCTACTCACGAACCTAAAAACCAAACTAAAACCAAAAATAAAAAAAAGAAAAACACCTTGTCGACCCGTGTCTCTCTATGTTTGGTATATGTTGTTTTTTTTTATTAATGTTTTTTGTTTCCATTTAGTTCCATTCACTAAACCGAATCGGAAAGCAAATTTTGGTGTTGCTCGGAATGAAAAAAGAGCTCAAAATCTCCCCCTAAAACCCCCTCTCAGTCAGTCTCAGAGTAAATTATACGATTTAGCTGATAATCATATGGTGGGATTTGTGGGCGTGACGAGTGAATGGCATACAGGTGAAAAACCAGGAGTGAGAGTCGAGCTAAGTGAATATTTGCATTGAATAAATCAGCAGTTTATTCTGGGTGTTTATTTATTATTTATGCGTGTTATAATAATACATTGTTGTTGTGGGGGAAGTAAACAATGTTTTTTTCGTTTAAGTTTTGTGTTTAATTGGTTGCTAACAGAAATTAGGTATTTTTATTTGGAGATTTTATTTGCTGAGAAGCGAGAAAAATATTTCTGCTGCAGGTTTTTTAAGAAATATTAAAGGGGGCTTTAAAAATAAACAATTATTTAGTATAATAATAAGAAACTAAGGTATTATTTTATATATATATATTCTTTATACATTTTTTATATAAATAAAGAGAAAAAAACAAAGTTAACCCCTTGAACTTTATTTATTTAAATAATATTTTGACTGTGGGTAAACGATATCATTCCAACACCTTAAAAACACGTAGTAAATTTCAAAACTAATATTAAAAGGTATATGTATGGGTAAAGGTATGTCTGTATGTATGTAAGGGCATGTTTCTGCGGTGACAGGAGGTTTTTAGCCAAGCAACGAGGCCAAGATCACAGCAGCCACGATACCAATCGGATCGACCAACTGAAAAATCCAAGCATCGGAGAATGGCCAAGACAGAACTCAGAACTATAAACTCAGAACTCGGCTCGAAATGCGATGACCGGATTGATTGAATCGCATTACACGACCCATAGGAGTGCGGAGCGGAGGGGCGGGGGATTCACAGTGGTGTTTGGGGCAACCTAGAACCTGAACATGACCCACCGAAGGTGCTCCGAAGACCGTCAGGCAAACGTTCAAGTGGTTTTTTCTTAATTATATATGATTTAAGTGTGACATTTAAGGCTTTTCAGTCGTGAGTTATACTTTTAAAAAGGAAGATGTATTTTATTTTGAATTTGATTTAATATTTATTAAGGTAAGAAACTAAGTAAAATTTATTTAAAAAATAAAATAATTATAAATAAAAAAAAAAAATAAAAAAAATAAATTGCAATAAATGATTTTAAAATTGTATTAATTTTATAAATGAACCTAGAAATGCTAAAAACAAATGCAGAACTTTATTTAAGGTAATAAAATAAATTAATTAAAAATTAAATAAATTGAAAGAACGGCTTTTAAAATTGTTGTCTATTAAATGATCTTATAAAATGATAAAATTTGAAAAGCGTAATAAGAAGTAAAAAAATAAATAAATTATAAACTTAAAAAAAAAATTGAAACAAATATCGATTAATTTGTATTTAACTTTTAAATAAACTTAAAAATGCTAAAAATAAACGCAAAGTAATAAAATAATTGAAATATAGGAGAATTAAATATTAAATAAAGAAAGTAATTGAAAAAATGTGTAGTTACCTTTAAATGTATCTAAAAATTCTTTAAACTTTAAAAACATAAATAAAAGTAATACAATAATGATATTATATATTAAATAAATTTTATAAAAATGTTTAAATAAATTTTAGTTAACTCTTAATTGACTTAAAAATTATAAAAATGAATGCTAAGCCACCTAAAATAATTTAAAATGTATTTAGTTAACTTTTTACATTAAAATAATTAATAGCAATAAAACCTCCTCCCCTGGTGGCCTTAATACCATTTTTGGTTCAACTCTAATCTGGTTTTAAGTGGTTTTATTTTGTCCAAATACCCGATTTTGTCATCGGCTCTTTGTGTTCAAATTTATCAACCTAATTAGATTTTCAATTTGTGTGTGTTTTAGTGGGTATTTTTATGTTATTTTCATGTTATTTCCATGTTATTCCAGCGGTTATTACAATTCCCTCTCTGCTTATTTTGGGAATGTCTTTTTAATTTGTTTGGCAGCCCACTGTGCCTGGTTAAGGCCACAAGCCGAGTGGCCAATATGCATAGATCCGAGTTCCATATCCCCCAAACCCCGATCCCTGAACCCCAACCCCATCTGCAACCCCGCCTCCAAATACGAATACAAATACTTTGCATCCAAAAATGTTTTGTAGATTTCTGGCTGTGAACAGCGTGATGCCATCAGCCGGCTTCGAGTTGGACTTGGACTCCGACTCCGACTCTGACTCCGGTTGGGAATCAAAGTCGGAGTTGGATTTTTGAATCGGAATTATCGCGGTGCATTACTCAGTGGCCTTCAGTGTCGACCAGGCCCAGACTCGGCTCAGAAATGAAATGAATTGTGGCCAAGAGAGCGCGTCGAACCACAAAAGAAAAGTTCTACCATGGAGTATGGGGAAGGTACTTAAAAAAAATATAAATAATATAAGAGATACTAAAAAAATAATGATTTTAACATTAAAATAAAAGAATAAATTATAACAAGTAATTATTAAGATTATTATATTGTAATAAATTATAATTATGAATTATAAATATTAATAAATAATTGTAAATAATCAATAGTTATACATCATAAAGATAATAATAAATTGTAAAAAATAATAATAATTAATAATAAATAATAATTAATAATAATTAATAATAATTAATAATAATTAATAATAATTAATAATAATTAATAATAATTAATAATAATTAATAATAATTAATAATAATTAATAAGAATTTATAATAAATAATAATAATCAATAATAATTAATAATCACTAATAATAATTTATTTAAAGGTATATATAATTAATAATAATGAATAAAAATTAGATAGCTAATAATAGATTCCTAACGAAGACCTGCTTTCATTGGATTTCACGAAAAAAAAGTAATAATAATAAATAAATTATAAATAATAATAATAATAATAAATAAATTACAAATAATAATAATAATATTGTTTCCAGTGCAGGGCGAGGTGGAGCCCTCTCAACCTGGTGTTTGGAGTCAAGGCTCCGTTATCGCCACGCATATTTGCATGGCTGCATTTTCTTGGCATTATATTCTGCGGCTACATATTTCCCATAATTTCCCAACAACTAACCATATCTTTTCAAAGGTTTTCTTTGCATATTTCTAGAGACAAATATATTACATTCCTCAAGACAATAAATAATTAAACTTAAATATTTTATTTCCCTATTAAAATTAACATATTGTGTTACAATTTTTGTTGCCTGACTAAAAGTGAATAATTTGCTGCAAGTATTTACAATTCTGTGTGAATTTCTTAATGGATATAAATAAATGCCTCGAGGGACCCACATGATTCACACTCCATTGGCATGCCCAGAGCAATTTGCATTTCGCTTTGGAACAATTGACAAATGATTCATAGGCTCGACTCTGAGTTCGAGTCCGAGTCTGAGTCCGGTGCCGATCGATAAGCGTTTCAACGGGTTGTGGTGGGACAGCTTCAATCATACCCTGTTAACCCCTCCCCCCTTTGGGGGTGGGGGTACCCTTAAAGAGGGACACCAAAGTGCCCTTGAAAATGGCAAAAACACATGCTCCATGGTGCCTGGAGCTGCAGCCATCCATCGATCCATGGCTCTTTTGTGGCCAGTCGCCAGTCCATTTGAAGTTGAAGTTGATATGAATGTGAGTGTGAATATGTGAGTGTGAATGTGTGAGTGTGAATATGTGACTACTCTGAATGTGAATGTGAAGTGAGCTAAAGTGAAGTGAGTGGCACACAAAAGATGCCTGGCAAAATGAGCAGAAAGCAACAAGTAACAACCAAAATGCAAGACAATGAACAGTGGTTTAAATTAATTAAATATTATTATAACAATTTAATTTATTTAAATTTAATTTAACAAAGTTTTAATATAGTTCAAGAGTTTTTCTAAGCTTTTCTCTGCTTAAAAAATCTCTTTACTTAACAAAAAATTTCGTTCTTAAATGTTTAAAAAATATTCAAATTTTCCCTTGAACCTGTAATATTTTCCCATCTTAAAAAAAACCCCTTTCCAACCACTGTTCACTGTTTCTGAGGCAGAGAAAAAAAAACCACAAAACGGCAATTACGTTGCCACATTGCCACATTGAAGCGGCGTATCCGTTGGGTCACAAAACAAATACAATCATAAATAATATGATTATGATACCGCATAGCGCGCTCCGCTCCGCTCTGCGCATGCGCAACCTGCATTCTAAAGAGCCTCTGAGGAGGGACCCCAAATAACCCAACAAAGTCGCAGTCATTTGACAAAAAAAAATAAAGAAAAGAAAACAAGCCAAGATGAGGAATGCCCCTGCGTGGCTGCACGTTCGCTTTAGCCGGGGTTTTTGTTCAAGAGAAACTATGCCACATAAAGTCACATATTCTAAAACTGGTGGAGAGCATCAGAAAATGAAACTTGAACTTTTAGGAAAAATTAATGTAAGTAAGAAATAATACAACAAATTTGTATAAGTAATATTAAGAGGTTTTAAAATTCCTTAAAATTTATATAGCCTCTCCTGATAATCCCCAGGAAAATAGTGATAAAATATACAAGCTTTAAAATTTCATAAAATGCAAATAACTTTGACATATAATACACAACTATTTTTTAAAATTACAGAACTTTTAACTGGAAATTTTAAAGAAATATAAATATGCTCAGTAAGACTACAGAACATTTTATTTTCACTATCCTGCCTTAACTATGCCTTATAAAATCACATATTCCTTAACAAAATCGGTAGAAAGCTTAAGAAGAAGGGACTTTTCTAAGAATATAAATATAAAATAGTTGAAATTCCTAGAAATACTTTAAAAATTTCTTAAAATTCATATAACCACCATTTAAAATGCCTGAAAAATATTTTAAATTCAAGAATATATGACTGGTAATTTTGTAAAAATATGAATATTTCTGGGAGGGTATTGAAAATGTTACTTTAATTATTGTGAATTAACTTGTTCATGAAGAGTGACATATTTTTCTTAAAATAAAAAAAAAAGAAAGCTCAAAGTTAAAAATAAATATATATATCCAAATAAATTCCTATAAATAACAATAATTACTTTTAAAAATTCCCAAAAATTCATTTCAACTCCTCTGATCAAAAAAATAATTATACCTTCTTCGAGAGAGTATGGCAAATGTTATTTCATTATCGTGCCATGACAATCAGTCAGCGACTCGGCCTGGTCTCTGGGCCCAACTTGAAATCAACTTTGGGCCGCTCGATCGCCGCTGTTCGTCACGTTGTTCTTGGGTGTTAGCTATGCTGTTCAACATGATCGTTCGGGCCAAGAGCCAAGCCATGAGTAATATTTGTTCAACAACACACGCACACACACACTCTGACTGCGGCTGCGGGACAGCAACGCCCTTTTTTCTCGGCCCGCCCCCGCCCATTCTGGCCAAAACGAACCGAAAACTAAAACCGAAAAACCAAAAACCAAAAAGAAACCCATGCCGAAACAGAAAACTGAAAAGAAATATTGTATATGGCCAAGTTGAGCGGCGAATGAGGCCCATTAGCAAAGTCAAGCGCCGCCAAAGTCCAGACCAGAAACTTAGAATTTATAGCTAAGCGCATTTTGAATGCCCTTTCTGGAGGGTTTAAGTAATTATGTGGATTAACTTTGATAATTTCTATATATATATTTGATTCGTTTTATTTTATTTATTTTTTATTTGATTTATTTTCTATTTTATTCATTTTTTTAGATTACTTATTTATTAATCTTATTTTTCAAGTGCTACAAAAAAATGTATTTTCAAGGTTCATTGGTTTTCCCTTGAAGAAACCATAGTGTTTCAGGGATTAAATATATTTTTTAATAATCTATTAGATTATAAATTTTTAATATAATAATTAAAAAATAAATGTAATTTAAATACCTCAAATAAATTTAAAAATATTACAAAAGTACCTTAAAAAATTATTTTATGTAAGAGATTTATAAGGCATTTTAAATTTATATTAGGTTTATAGTTTAGTTTATATTTTCTTATCTTTTTTCGTTGTGTAGATTTTTCATTTTGTTAAAGTTTTTCGGAAGGGTAACACACATATTTACACGTAGAGCCATTAAAATGGGTTTATTCCAAAGAAAACAAAAGCTTTCACTGATGAAACCTTTTGTTGGTAAATAAAAATATAAATAAAATGAACAGTATAAAAATAGTTTATAAATAGTTAACATTTTATTAAAATAAAGATAATATAAGGATAATTAGTATATAAAATGTAGTAACATATTAGTAATCTATAGACTTAAAGAGGATAGTAATTTTTTTAGGTTTTTATTATTTATTTTTTGTTTATTTTATTTATTAATATTAATAACGCAAAATATAAATTTAATTCATTTTATATTTTAATAATACTGTATATTTTATATTTCTCTTCTGGAAAAGGTTTAAGTTCCATAAAAGTTAAAAACCATTTAAATGCTTCTATATCTTTGCAGAATTTCCTTGTTTCCACTTAAAATAAATTGTAAAATAATTAAGACCTAGCTTTCTAAATTAGAGTATTGCTAATTCTGTACAAAAAACCTCCTCTACTTAGCGCCCGCACTATTTAATTTGTTTTTTTAGTTTTTTTCATTTGCGATTTTCAAAAAGGGGGCCTCAAAGCGCAGCAGCTGCTGGCCATTGTTGTTGCTGTGGCATTTTTCAAATTTGCGCATTTGTCTGCGCTTTGCATAATTTTCGTCTTATTTATTTTGCGGTTTTTTCATTTTCATTTTGTTTATTTTGTTTTTTGCTGTAGTTTTTGTTGCTGCCGCTTGTCTCCCGCGTTTTGGGTCATATTTTTTTGTGTTGCGCAGCAAATTTGCCCCGAAATGCCGAGTGTTTTGTTTGTTGGCGGCTTCTAAGTGGCCAAAAGAAAAAGAAAAGAACCTCCAGAGTCAATAGGAAAATACAAAAAAATAAAAAACAAAAAACCGCAGCAATAAATGAGGCTCGGGTGATACGAAAATACCAACTGGCGACCGGCAGAGACAATAAAGTTCAGAGTTCGGCCACCAAATGGGGGCCTAAATGGTCACTTGTTGCAAGTTTTTTGGTTTTAATAAGGCTTGGGCTTATTTTTCATGTCATTATAATAATTTTTCATAGTTTTAAAGGTTCAACAAATTAATTAATTGGTCAATTTGTATGAGATTTAATATTGAAGTAAAAAAATAAAATAATAGTAAAGATTTATGATTATGGAGTAACTCTTTCAAAGCTAAATAATTTTACAAGATATTTTTATAGACCTTCAATTTATTACAATTTTAATTAACTCTTATTTTTAATTATTTGACTTCATATTATGCAAATGACCCTAAATTATACGAATTATATGGCTATTAGTCACCACATTTAGTTCAAGCTAAAGTTAATTTAACGTTAATATACATTTAATAGGGCTTGAAATGATATGATGATATATTATATTAAAATAATTATTTTAAGCTCTAAGTAAATATAATTATTAAAGTACTAAACTTTTGTAATTAAGACCACAGAATACATTAATTTTGCCTTAAAAACTTTAACTAAGCTACATGCCCTATTTTTAAGAGAATTTATAGGAAAATGCTAAATTAATAGAAAATTTCTAATTACTTAAATACATTATTAATTAATTTGTTAAGATTTTTAGACCTTTGAAAATATACTATTTTGTATACTTAAACCAAAGGTTCGTATTATATTTATTTTTTGTTCGTTTTTTATTTTTCCTAGATTTATCAATAATTTAATATAAAATTTATCTAAAATATAGGCACCTTAAAAAAGAATAAAAAGGACTTTCTTTTATTTATAATTACCAAAAACAATAAAATTTATGTGCTTATTTAATTGGTAACTCCTTTGGTTTACCTTCAGAGATCCTCATTGGTTTTCTTTATCTCTTTCTTATTTCTTGTTCTTTTTTAATTTTCTGTTTTTTTGTTTTTTTGTTTTTTTTTGTGTTTCTGGCATCCGCTGATTGCTTCCCACCCATTTACCATTTTTGGGGTGACTCGAGCAGAAGTCAATTCACCTACAAAAGTTCGCGAACCCGCAACATTTGACCCCATGTCGCTCGCTCTAGCTATCTCTCTCTTCTCTCCCTCTTCTCTCTCCCTCTCTCTTTCTAGCTCTTGTGGTGTTTTCGTGTAACAGTAATCCAGTTGCAGGCTTCAGCTTCAGCTTTTGTTGCAACACGCTTTTGTGGCACGTTCGTTGCTTGAGTCTTTTGTTTGCCACGCAGATTTATGTCATTCCTTTTGGTTTTGCTTTTGTTGCTTCTTTTGCCATTGCCACTAGGGGGAGGGAGGGAGCTGGAGGGTGACAAGCACTCCGACTGACCAGGCTTTTAGGGGTACAGTAAGGCTGGGCTAAGAGTGAAAACAGCTGTTGGTTTATGATTCTTTAAAAAAAACTACGACTTTAATTAAATTTAATATATAAATAATATGAAAAATATTACTTATACTATGTAAATATTATACGGATAATTAATAATTATTTTTTTCGGTTTATATTTAAAATTAACAAGGATAATATTTATATATCCAGTAAATAAATTAAATATTGAGAGATTAAATGCCTATAATACATTTATATATTAATTTTTTTTTATTTATAAAATACCTAGAAAGTATTTTTTGAAATGTAAATTTTTAAGACAAAGAAATTGGATTTTTTCTGCATTGAAAATAAATTATTAATAATATTTTAAAATTTTTTTTAATATAAGTAATAGTATTTTTATTTATTTTACAACGTTTTTAAGGACTATGGAACCCTCCCTGTACTTCTTCAGTCCAATGCCTTGTGAGCCTCTTGCTATTTTTTCCCGCATTGCATTTTGCTGCTGTTTCTGCTGCTGCTGTGCTTTTGTTGTTGCTGCTTTTGTTGTTGATGTTAAATTTTTTGCTTTTTTGTGCATTCCTTGGGCGCACGAACCTCAACCGGTTTATTATTGTTGCCGCTCGCCGCTTGCCATTTTAGTTACATTTACGAAGCAGGAGCAGTGCCTGAAATTGTTGTCAGGTTGGTTTGCTTTGGCTTTTTGCTTTGTGTCTTTGCTTTTGATTTTTGCTGTTGCTTTTGCTTTGCTTTTTGCTCTTTGCCAAACAGCGAAGCGAAGAGAAACCGAAAAGAGCAACTCCTCCGAGGAGGCAACTCCTTTTTTTTACGTTTGCTTACGTTTTGTTTTGATTTTATTCTGCTTTTACTTGGCTTTTATATTGTTTTTATTGCTTTTATTTAGTTTTTATTTTGCTTTTATTTGGCTCTTATTTTGCTTTTATTTTGCTTTTGTTTTGTTTTAATTTTCTTTTATTTTGCTTTGTTTTGGTAGCACTTCTGGCTCTGGCTCTCCTGCATCCTGTTGAACCGGTCCACAGCCGTCGTCAACTCCTGCCAAGAAGCAAAATAGAAGCAGAAAACCCGATACGAGTCTCCGAATGCCCAGAATGCACAGAATTTTCCGACTTTTGGTCAAGCAAAATTGATTTTTTTGCTGTTTTAATCATTTGATATTTGCAAAATATATAATTTTGTACAAATAAAATTTTAATTAAAGTAAAGTAAAGTTTCTTAAATAAGTAAGAGATGTAGTTACTAAATTAAAACGAGTAAATTAAATATTTAAAGCCGAATAATTAGTTCTTAAAATACTAAAAATATTAATTTCAAACTCTTTTAATTGTTTTTCAGTTTAAAACCAAGAGTTTTTTTTAAAGATTTTTTAGAAATATTTAATTACATAAAATAAATTATAAGTTATATTAAAATTAGAGACTTAGTAATTTAAATACCCAAAAACAATCCCAAAATGTAAGTAAATTATTATTTGCCTTAGAAGTTCGAGCCAACTTCCAACTCGAACTCAAAATTAAAGTGCAGCCCGAACTTGTTGCTAACATAGCTCTGTTACGTGTCTTACACTGCAACATATCTCCAACATGGCCTTAACAGAATGCAAGAATGTTAAAATTCGGAAAATCTTCCATTTTCCACAGAGCAGTTAACATGAATGCGGATCGTTGGAGCGAACTCCGTTCGATGTTCGATGCTGGCAGCTCCGTTCGCTGTTGGAGTTCGTTGAGTTGAAGTTCGAGAACTCAAGAAGCCGCTCAGGCCGAAGCGATAATGTTGCACTCAAACAAGTTCCATTTGCAGCGAACGTGCTCGAGCCCATTCGGCAGCCTTCGGCTCGGCTCGGACTGCGGCGGAAGCCTATAAATACAAGTGCAAGCGAGCCATTTGAAAAAAAAAATTTTTTTGAAACAAATTTCGAAGTCGCGCGGCCGGCCGGATGGAAAAATATTTGAAAAACACAGAATCGATGTTTTAGAAACAATTATTTCGAACGGTGCTCGCGAATAAAAATCGGACGGATACTTGATATATTTTAAATCTCGATTTTATGGCAAATATTCGGTTGTTTTTCGTCAACGGGCGCGTGTGTGAGCGAGTGTGTGTGTGTGGTTAAAGGAGAAATTGTAATAAAAACCGGTTCCCGCACTTCTTGCAATTGCCAGCCTTTTCCCAAAAAAAAAAAAAATCCAACACAAAAATAATCCAAAATAAGAAGAGTAATAAAAAAAAAATAAAATAGAGGAAGGAGACGGAGACGGAGAAGGAAGTAAATAAAATCGAGAATCGCTCCCAAACATCATCCGAATTCGGCTTGTGTTTTTCTTCCGTTTGCGTTTTTTGGTTGCCGTTGCCGTTGCCTCTTCCCGTTTGTTGTTGTTGTTGTTGCTCCCGTTTCGTTTATTTCGTTGCTTTTTTTGGAAGGATAAACCATTTTCTGCGGGATATAAAATCTCCCGATCGCTGCATTTTTTTCCTGTGCCCCCCAAAACGAAGATAATTCGCTGAGAGAAAAAGTGAAGAGCCAGTGCACAAGAATAAAGGCAAAGCGAAGCATCAAAGCTAAGAATTAAGAGTCAGTGCCAAAACCAAGATTAAGTAAAAAGTGAGAAATTTGAGAAACAAAACAAAAGTTGCAAAATTTACAAAAAAAAAAATCCTGCCAAACACAAACTACGAGAAAACATAAAGCCAGGAAGAAAAGGTAAGGAAAAGTGAAGTGCAGTAGGGACAAGGAATGAAGCGGACGAGGAGGAGAATATACAGTAAAGGCCTAGCATTTTCGTTGTTGTTGTTGTTGCCTGCTGCACCATTCACTTGCATTTTGCGCAAGGGAGATGGAAAGCGGTCCAGCGAACTAGAGGAAGAGAGAAAGAGAGGGGAAGAGGGAGCGAACGAGATCTTGCCTACCTGTCCCTGCATCTGTGTTTGTGAGTTGGGATCAGTCTTTGCTCTCTCTCTATGGCGCTCCTTCTCCTTTGGCAACTCTCTTTATTATGCATTTCTCATTACAATATTGCTGCCTCTTTTGTGGTTTTTTTTTACTAACAAAACCCTATTTTGTAATTGAGCATCCCTCTTCCAATCGCACCTTTGCGACTCGAAAAATATTCCATAAAATTGGGTTTTAAAACTGGAAATTTGAATTTAAATTATGTTAAAGTCAGTTTATAATACAGATTTTTTATATATTTCAAAGGCATAGCAAAAATAAGGGGCTTACTTTGACAGTTTTCTTATAAAATGATTAGAAATTTACAAAATTTTCGTAGAAAAGTTCTTAAAAATGCAATATGAAGGACAAACAATAGGAGGAAAATGTATGATTTATGTTTATAATGTTTTAATTTAAATATATCATTTATAGAGGAAAAATATATGATAAATTTATAAAATGTTTTAATTTAAATACATGTATTATTTAAAAAGGGAAAATATATAACATTCATATATCGTGTTTTTCAATTAAGATATTGTGTATTTTTGTATATAAAGTTAAGCAAATCCTTTTTGTTATTGGAATTTAATAAAAAAAATTAAATAATATAAATTTGTGTTACTTGGAAAGTATTTTGTAATGCTATTTCCAATGCTAAATGTCTTTAAAAAATGTTTTAAACTTTGAAATTTAAAGGTTATGGCCTCAAATTATACAAGAACTCGAAGCGAACATTTGTGAGTTCAACTTAAGATTTATTTAGCTTAAAAGTAACTTTATAAAGTAGGTTTTTAAACATAATCAATTCTCTTGTTATATAAGAAATAAAATATTTGTAAAGCTTCAAATATAATTTAAGAGCTCAAAGAATGAATCTACTTATGTTTTATTTAAATTTCAAATAAAGTTTGTATAAATTCCATTCCATTTTGAACAATTGTCAAAATGTTACTCCTTTTCCTTCGCCCCACAAATGATGTAATTATATCAAATTGTAAAACCCCATTTCCAGTTACAGAAAATTCGATTTCTGGCAACTCCGGACGGACACCGTAGTTTCGTTGGTTTTCAGTTTTAGTTTTTAGTTTTTTTTTTCTAGTTTCTAGCGCGCCAAGTGCATGACATTTAAATGGCCTGTCTGTTGGGGCAGCGGAAAAGTAGAGGGAAAAATCGGGGAAAACCGGGGGAAAACTGACATTGTTAAGTGCCTGGCAATGTGTTGCCATTGCATAAGAGTCGACAGGGACCGGCAGCAGCATCCAATAAAAAAAAGAGGGGCGGAGGCGTGGCGGGGGCAGGGCGGTTAATGAGCCACAGGCTCAATTTGAATGCCAATTAAGTGGAATCTAAATAAAAATTTTGCAATTTTTGCGGTCTAATTCAGCAGCAGCAAAGAGAATGGTCAATAAAATGGCAAAGTTTAGAATATATAAAAAAAAGGGACAAGGAAATAAAGTTGAAAAAAAATTAAGGACATAAAAAAGAAGTCTGAGAATAAATAAGGACGGTTTAAAGATAGTTAGGAGTTCAAAAATAAATTATACATCTTAATATATCATTTTAAAAATACTATTTATTTCAATTAAGCTTTTCTTTAACTTTAAAGTATAAAATAAAAGGTATACCGAATTTCCTTAATTTTCTAACTTCGAAGAACGTTACCATTCCAAAAATAACAACTTAACCCAGGAAGGCAGCTTAAATAATGCATATTAAATTGTTTAAGATGTTCAAATAAACAAGGCAAAGCCACAAAAATGCTAGTTAACAACGCCATTAACTGTAATAAGAAATTAAAAGAAAACTAAAGAAGGCCCCAAAGAACTATGTGAACCTAGACGACAGGCCATAAAAATAAGAAAAGTCGTGGAAGAAAAACTATATAAAAGAATCAAATGAACTTGGAATGGATGGTAAATGTCGCTGAGAACAATGTGGCGACAAAACAGAGGAAATCGAAGAGAAGTCTGGGAGAAAGATATAGTACACAGAGATGATAGATAAGACAGGGAAACTCCCGAGGTGAGAGTCGGAGATAAAAGTCAACTATATATAAATAAACTGTTTCCAGTGAACTTTGGGAACTTTCAAGTCTTCTTAACCAAGATTTCAACAGATCTCGTAATTATTAATAAATTTCAAGTTTTCTATTTCGAATCTCTGAGGGTTTGTCTGCTTAATAGCCGCGGGGCCTCAACTGGTTTTCATTTTTCCCTCTTGTTTATTATTATTTTAATTTTGTTTTCTTTATTATTTTGTACTGTTTATTCTTGTTTTGCCTTTTTTCTGCCTTCTTTTCTTTTTTTTTTTTGCTGTGGTCTCTTCCGCTTAAGGTTATATTTATTCAACTTTTATTGCAGTCGCCGCGTGCGACAAATGAAAATAAACGGAAAATAAAGATGAAAATGTTATGAGACGTCAAATATTCAAATTCAAATAAAAAATGTGTCTTGAGTTGACTTTTAAGTGAGTTTGAAGTTGATTTAAAATATATTATTGCTAACTGAGGAGAAGGAGATATTGAACTTTATTTATTTGATTCACTCAAAGTTCTTTAATTAATTGTTTCTATTTTTAACTATAAGTTTATAAATATCTCTTTCCCTTTTGTATTTATTTATCTGCTTCTTTTTATTTATAATTTGTTTAAATATTGTATTACCAAGACCATTTTTCCCAGCCATCTGTAAACGATAAATACAAGTTTCCCAAGAATAAAGGCACCTTGCTCTGGCTTTATTTTTTTTTTTTTTGTACACATTTTCTTGTAGTTTTCCTTGGTAGTTTGTCTTTTTAATTGAGCCAGAAAAAAAAATAGAGGAGAAAAAATACAAAAAAATGAGGATATTAAATTTCCAAATGATTTTTCAATTTGTGACTGGAAAAAGCCGGGGTCTATTGGTAACTTGACTTTGATTGCTTTGGACTGATAAACGTTTGAAAAAATTCTGACTAAACGCCCGTGACCGAGACCTCCTCTCCCTGAGCCCCTCTTCCAGCCACCTCCCCCTCCCTCTCCCCCCTCTATATTTTTTTTACTCCATCTGACAAGCGACAAATTGTTTTGTGTGTGTGGCAAACTTTTCTATACAAAAAAAAATAGAGAAAAAAATTACAGAAAAACACTTTTGTCATGCTCTTGCCTCATATGACAATTGTCTCGCAGTGGTTCACAGTTTTCCTTTCCATTCTTGTATACAATTTTCCTACTGATTTCCTTTTTTTTCCTTTTTTTTTGCCCATTCACGGTCAACCACTTGACCTGGCCAACAATATCCACCCTCCTCCCCCTGCCCCCCTGGAAATTAAAACATGAAAAATGAAAAATGCAAAGGGGCGATGTTTACTTCGATGTTGATGACTTCATGTCAGCAAAGTTTGCAACATTTTCTCGAATCGTTTTAATGGTGGAAAATGAAAAAAAGGCAAATGTCAGCCGCAATTATCTTTCGAAGAAATAATTCTTTAAATTTTGATATGTCGCCGACAAGCTGGGAAAACCAGAAAGAACTTGTCACTTGACTGCGTGTGAATATATATATTTTTCAGAAAAGTTTCCCTGACTTTGAAGTGAAGATGTCAGAGATTTCAAGAGCTTAACAACACTCAATAAATATTTAAAGTTTGTCTTGTTCTTTAATCTTATTTTCAATCTTTAAACGTTTTGTTCTGGAGCTTATTCCATAATTTTATGTAGCTTATATTAAAATGAAAAAAAAAATTCTAAAGCTGAAATCAAATCAGAACTCAAATCGATTAGCCCAAAAATGGTAAATGTTAATGAGAAGGGCGCTCTTGGCGCTGCGTGATATTTCGCCCGACTTAATGTCATTCCATATGAAATCTCAGCAAAAAAATAAAGAAAAGAAAAAAAACGAAACAAAAAACCGAAGCACAGCAAAAGTAAAAAAAGCGAAGAATGAAAAAAACCAAAAGAACTTGTCCCTGGCCAAAAATGACTTGAGAGAAATTCGGTAATTTGGAGCGAGCGAGCGTTTAATCATTTAAAAAGCATCTTTGTAAGAAAGTCCTCAAGGACTCGGGGAATATATATTTGGTAAGGTATCTTAGGGATTTGTTTTTTGTATAAATTTAAGGAATATTTTTCAAGCATTTTCTAAACTAAATTTAAATAAAAATATAAAAAAAAATATCTATACTTTACTGATTATATTATATTACTTTTTTTTGTAACCAAAAACTAATACACTTTTCCCAAAAACAACAATTCGTAACAACTTCCTTATAGGGTATCAAGAACTTCGTTTCCTTAAAATTCTTTCCTTTACATTTGGTTGTGTAAAACAGTAAAAAATTTTCGTTGTTGTTATTGCTGCTGTAGAGGAAGTCACAGTTGGCCAGATTTCGCCTCTCTTGACCCCTCCACCTCCATCTCTCCCCCCACCCAACCCCCGTTCAGTCACGCATTGAACTAAAGATTGAGGTCACCAGAAAAAGCTGAGGATTTTCAGCGGAAAGCGGGAATGTTGGAAGGAAATGCGTCGCAAGTAGGCGCGTGGCGCCTCAGTTTTTTGGTATCAGTAGCAGTTTTTTCTTCTTCTCTTATTTTTATATATATATAATTTTTTTTTTCGGAAGCCTCCACCCTCACGGATGTCAACCCCGCAACCATCTTGCCCCAAAAATTGGCTTTGCCTTGCCAGCGGGCAAAAGTTACAATAACTTTTGCCACAGTTTTCGTAGCTTTTATATCTTTTCTTAGCTTCTTTTCTTATTTTTCTCTTTCTTAATTTTTTTTGCGCATTTTTTTCTTCTTTCTTAAATGGGGGCGGAATGAGGAGGCGTGTCAGTGTCATTGCTACTCGAATGCATTTTAATTCGATTAAGTAGCTCACGCCGTTTTTCAGTTGAATTTTCCGGGCTGAGATTCAGACAAGGGGTAGGAAAGGGGAGTTTTGGTTTATAAATAAATATTACTTTATATTTTATTATATTTATTAATTATACTTTAAAGAAATATAATCTTTTCTTGATAATATATTTATAAATAATAAATTACATGCCAAATTGGGTATTGGTTTTAAATATAAAACTAAAAACGGAAACAAATTCAGCTCAAGAACAATTATTATTACCAAAATAATCAAATTCCTTCATCATTTGAGGCAAAAACTTTAAGAAAAAATAGCTTTAAACTATTTTTAATAATTCTCGAATATAACTTAATATTCAAGCAAGTTTAAAACTTAAGGTATCAAAGCCTTTAGACATTCAGAAAGCCTCTTTTTTTATTAGCTCTTAATTTATATTCTTTTTTTCCAATGACTACAAAATTCAGCCAAGGCTAGGAAAAGTTTGATCTTCTTTTTCTGTCGGCTGCCGCATTCAACTTTATTTACTAGCTCTTTTTTCCCCGACTTTTCTTTTTTTTTTTCTATAGAACAAAAGAAAATTGAACTTGAGGCAAGTTTGCAACGGTTGAACCAAGAGAAAGGTTCAGCCAAAGCCGGGGTCATGGTCCAGGGGATAAACCAGGCGAAAAAAACTAAATGAAAAGGCTTTAAAAATGGTTTTAAAAGCAGCAGCAAAAAAGTAAAAATAAGAAGAGATATCCTCCTGTCATCTATAAATCTCAGCTTGTGGTCTGGCCAACGGCCGTGACTCAGAAAGTTTGAATTTGAAGTCGAACCGAACTGGATTGTCCACATAAAAGTGTTAATTTGGCAAGTTTTGTAAATGAAAAGAATATAATAAATATTCATAAGCGCGTGAATCATTTGTTAAATGAGTTGAGACTGTCAAAATATGGTGGTAAGCTACAGAATAACTATAAACTATGTCCATAAAATTATGGAAATTACTAAGTGTATTATACAGATGTTTTTTAAAGCATCAAATTATACTATTTTTTGATGCTATATAAAAGGGAGAACCTTATACGAAATAGATTTCTGTTAAATATTACAAACAGAAAATCATGGAAATTATGAAATATATTAAAGAGATATTTAAAAAAAATAAAAGCATTTGTTTTTATGATACAAATTAAGGGGCACTCCCCAGGCTTTATAAGAAATAGATATAATTTTAATATTACAAACAGAAACGGTCATAAAATCATGGAAACCATTTAATATATTATTTATATATTTTTTAAGACATCAAATCATACTTTTTTAAAGCTGAAAAATTGGGGGAACTTATAATAAATATTTTTTGTTAAAATATTACAAATACAAAATCGCCATAAAATCATGAAAATTATTAAATATATTATACAGACATAAAATCATACTTTTTTGATGGTAAATTATAAGGAACACTACAGGCCCCATAAAAAAATATATTTATTTTAAATATTACTAACGCAAATGGTCATAAGATCGGGGATATTATTTAAGATATTATATCAGATACTTTTAAGGCCATAAAATTATATTTTTTTTAAGCTAAAAACTTAGGAAAACTGCAAGCTATATTTGAAAAATATTTTATTTAAATATTACAATTATGGAAATTATTAAATATATTATACAGCTATTTTCAAAACATAAAATCAGACTCTTTTGATGCTCAAAACTTAAGAAAACCTCAAGCTATATTTAATAAATTTTTAATTTAAGTAAACTCAGCAAACGTCATGCCACTAACTTGACTTGAATTTTAAAATTAAGCGGCAGAGCCAAAAAGTTATCGAACCTCTTCAATTCACGCAATATTGTTAAGCAATTTGCTTGGCTATTATTGTTTACATTTCGGAACATTTTGCCCAGACCTCTAACTCTCTTTGCAATCTTTTTGCAGCAGCAGCAGCAGCAGCAGCATAACTTTGGTAACTTTGGCAACTTGGAGCGCATCTGTTGGATGCAGGGCATAATAGAGTCCAGCTACGGACTCTGTGGACCAGGTGGAAAAACAAAGGTAGCAGCGGCTGGCAGGGAGTAATTGAACGAAGAACAACAACTGGAGAGCATAAAACATAAACAGACACAGGTAAGTGGAGCCACCTGTTGTTGTCAACTGGGCACACCTCTCTGCCTCTTAACGCCTCCCCCCGAGGACAGCGGCAGCCCCCTTGATGTGTAACGAAAGAAAAGCAACCTCAAGTCCCTGACTCATCTCATCCGAGTATCTGTATCTTTTGGCCTGTGTGTGGCTATGTATCTGTGTGTTTAGCAAGTTGTGTGTGTCTTTGTGTTTTGTGTGCTTGTGTCTGTGTGTGTGCTTCTTGTATCTGGTGGCTCGCATCTACTGTGTCAAAAGTGAGCGCAAAACTTTGCGCTTTCGACTCGTAGATACTTTACCTTATCCCTCCCGTTACTTCCGCCGCTTTTGTTTGGCTTTTGTGCGCTGCGCTGGTATCTTTAAGATACTTTCTTCGTATTTCGGGTATTGTTCTTTGTGCTTCAGCTTCAGCATCAGCATCAGCTTCGGCTTCAGTTTCAGTTTTCCGCTTTTCTTCCCCCCTCCCCTCCCTAAATTTAACATTTCGCTGCCTGCAATTTTCCAAAAAATAAGCCATCGCCAGCTGCACACACTCTTTTGATATTTTCCACCAACAAAAAGAAAAACTCCATTCGAATTTTAGTTTTTCCCGGGACTATCTTTCTCTCTGTTGACTTTTCATTTTCGGGTCTTCTTTTTTTCGTCCTCGATCCACAAATATTTGCCACCTCAATTAGCGTTCACCTGTGATTAGCAGGAGAAGAGTTTTGGGTCTAGTTTTGGGTCCAATTTGTATGCATTTTTTGATATGTTATATTTTGGGTAATTTGCATTCGGATTTCTATTTTATAAAAAAAAAGTTTATACATTTTTTATGTTTAAAATAGAGCCTTTTAATATAAAATTTAAATTTTAGATATTTTTTAATTTTGTAGATTTTTGTTTTAATTTTATAAAAAAATAAAACTGTTTATATAATTTATTTTATTTTTAAAAACAAATCCCATTTAATATTATTAAATTTAAATTTATTTGTATATTTTCTTCTAAAAATTTGTTTTATATTTAAAATCAAATCCTATTCAATATTATTAAATTTTGGGTAGATTCCCTTTTAAAAATTGTATTATAAAAAACTAAATCATTTTCAAAAGTTTAGAAATTTTTTTACTTAAAATAAAATCCGACTTAATATTATTTATTTTTTTTTTAAGAATTTCCTTTATTTTTTGTAGGCTTTCTTTCAGAATTTTAGTTTTTTCCCAACAAAATTAATTTTGTATAAGTTATTTTATACTACAAAAATATTTATCTTTATTTTAGAAAATTTTCTCTATAAAAATAAAACTAAAACTTGAAACAACTTTTCCCAAACAAATAAATAAAAATTAAAACTGGTTCGAAATCAGAAAGTACAGATAAAAAAACCCCACACGAAAAAAAAGAAGAGCCGCTTGGGAACTTATCGCTTTTTTTTTTTCTCACTTCAAGACCCCTGTCCCTGCCCCTGCTCCCGTCCATTAACCCTCCTTCCCACCTCTTAAACTCGCACTTTACCCGTCGAACCATTCAAATTTAAATCAATTTGATTCTGATTAGCCACACACGCAGTTTTTTCAGTTTCCCCTGTGTCCCCCCCCCCGAACCTTTTTCCCTGCTCTTTTTTGAATTTTTTTTTTTTTTGTATTTTGTCGCCATGGTTTTTCGGAGTATATGTATATTTCTCAGTCGTTTTCTTTGGGACCTGTGAGCCATATGTGTTGTTGCTGCTGCTGTTGTTGTTATTCTTTGTACCTACAACTAGTAAATAAATTAGTTTTTATTATTGAGAAAACAGGTTTCCACTTTAAACGAGAGACGAGGAGTGTGTGAGAGAGAGAGAGAGGCAGGAATGTTGACTCTTGGGCACGCAGGTTCAAAAATAGAGGGGGAAAAAACACGAAACTCCACCAGAGAGAGAAATTTTGGATACAATTATGATATGAGAATTTAAGAAAATATTTTTTAAGAAATTTTTAATTATATGAAATCATGTATAGAAATGTTATTTACCTGATTACATTTTTTTTACAAGTTAAAAAAAAATTTTTATTTTATTGGATGATTTTATGTGTTCTTAGCTTTATTCGAAATTTTTGATCTTAAAAATAACCTAAATTATGATCTAAAAAAGATAGCCACAATAATTTAACCTTGTTATGTTTTTTTTTCTCAGTTTTAGAGAAGATCTAAATGATTTTTGTTAATATTCTATAATATTCTGAATAAAATTCTTTTAAAATTTGAATTTATAAAAATATTTCTGATTAGAGCTAATTCCATATTTTTTTTTAATATTCTAATAACAATTTCCTTAGTTTTTCTTACCAATTTCGTGGCAAATCTTCAATTTTCTTTCTCTGGAAAACGAAAAAAGCAAAAGAATTCTTCACAGTTCGCTGACAGAACCTGTTTGGGCCGAAGGAGATGGATATAGAAGGGTTCCCGAGTCATCGGGTTTCTTTCGCTCGATTTCTTAACACTTTCGTGATTTGAATTTTTCTCTTCTTCAACATTTTTTTTTTTTCCTCTTTTTTTGAATCAATTAAACCAATGGAATATGCACAAACCTCACTCCTCCTCCTCCTCCCTCGAGCACAGCAAACAAATTATGAACAAACAGAACAGAAAAAGGTGGAGAGGAAGGCAGCTTATAGACACGATATATGGAAGAAGTATCCCAAGGAGTTGCCAGAGCCATGAAATATTATTATTCAATGCCATCGATGCGCTCTGTTTGCCATCCACTTTAATTTTCTGCCTTTTTTTTGTCTGTTTTTCTTTTTTTTTTCCCCCACTGTTCTTTTGCTGTTTATGCGCCGTGTCTAATGACAGTTTTGTGGTCATTATTTGAAAAATATATTCCAGATAATATACATATATGTGCCTAGGCGTATAACGCCCTGGAAAAGCCCGGGACAAACAAGCTGTATTTTCGCAATTAAATGTTGGTCATAAATTAAGCGTTCGTTGTTGTCCGGCATAAAAACAAAACAGAAATCAAAGAATTGGAGTTGGAATTGGAATTGGAATTAGGGTGAAGTCGAAAACTAAATGTTTTGGTTTTTAGTGGGAATAATTTCTATAATATTTATGTTTATTTTTTTACTTTAATTGTATATTTATATTATAGAATATTTATTAAAGGCAGTGCAAGACCTTTCATTTTACATTTTTGTGAGCAAAAATTTCATTTAATGAATTCTTTTTAATTAAAGCCAAAGTTTCTCAAATAGAATAAAGGTTGTTTTGGAAAATACATATATTTATGGAATTTACAATTTTAAAATAGAGTTTATATAGTTTTTAAATACAATTTTAAATAAAATTTTGAAATACAATTTACAAAAAAAAAAAAAAAACAATTGTTAAATATAATTTTAAAATACATTTTTAAATAGAATTTTTGTAATACAATTTTTAATTGCATTTTAAAATGATATTTAAATATTCTATTTAAAAATTAATATTTATATATAATTTTGAAATAGAATTTTGAAATAGAATTTTGAAATATAATTTGTAAATAAAATTTTTTAAAACAATTTTTTTTTTAATTTTTAAGACAATTTTTTTTTAATTTTTAAATACAATTTTTAAATTTAATTTTTTTTCTTCTACTTTTTCTGTTTTAAACTAGACTTCATCTTCGATTTAATTTGATTTTGAAGCGATAATAGGCATCACACCCTATATAATCATTGGCATACGATTGTTTAGGTTCACACATACACACACTCACACACACACAGTTACACTCGGACATATATAGTGGGGAATGGTTATGGGCTTATATAAATGATGATGCTGCTCATTTCTTGTTCGATATTGCCCCCATCTTCTACATTCTGCGTTGTTTTTGTTGTGTGTGTGGGCTGATGTTGTTGTTGTTGTTATTGTTATTGGTGTGACTGGCTTTTGTTGTTGAAATGCCGCCTCTGATAAATGAGTTTTTGGCTTTTATTTTTTCGTTTTCGTTGAAAACGATGTGGGAAAATAATGCATTGATTTACATGGCAACACACACACACACACTTCTCTCACTGACCAGGAGAACGTGGAAACAATGGACACCTTGAGACCTTGTCTAGACTTGGGAAATTTGCAAAAAAAAAAACTATAAAAAAGCAAACTCAAAAAAATGTTTTTAATGTCAAAAATTATGGTATATTTATATTTTATTTATTAAATATATAATTATTATTTTATATAAATTTAAGCAACTTTAAAAATAATTTCTCCTGGGTAATATTTATTTTATTTAGGTTTTTTTTTCCAAGCTCATACCAATGAGAATGCATTTTTCTTTTCTTGCTTTGGAAAAGCTCCAAAACTGAAATTATTTCACTGTGAAAAAGAGCCACTCATTTTCAACTTAATCTCCGCACCAATCTCGATTCTCAATTACTTGACCATTTATTTTACTGCATCTCCGGCGAGTTTTCCCTCGCAGTTTCCCCCCGCAGTTTCCCTCTGTTTTTCCTCGCTTTTTCCCGCGCTGTATGCCCCCGCACATTCACTTGGAACAGCTGTTAAACTATTCAAAAGTAATCGCTCCACTTCTGGTCCTCACTCCCACACCTTCAATTTCCCATTTCTCTTACTTCTCTGTCTCCTCCTCCTAGTTCTTCTCCAACTCCTCCTCCTCCTCCTCCTACTTCGTTTTATTCACTTGTTTGGCTACTTTCTCAAAGAAAAAGAAGAAGGTACTAGAGGAAAGTAGTGCACACAGGGAGAAGAGTCTTGTAATTTAAGAAAATCATTAAAAAATATGTATTTATATTTTATTTTTTATTTAATATAAATATTAAAAAGATTATTTAATATATATTTGATTAAATTTAATTAAGAAATTATAGATATATTTAATAAATCTCGCAGAGAACCACTTGCTAACTTGCTAGTTGGGAATTCTAATGAAAAAAACGTATTTCAGCGTTGTAGAGCTTTATTTTTCGGTTATTATTATTAATACCTGCTTTTAATTTAATAATTTAAATTGGAAATGTTCACTAAAAATATTATTATAATAAATATAAATATTATTATATTTTTCGAGTGTTTTTTGTTAACAAATCGAACAGCAAATCATTGCCATCACTTGCAGGACCTAAAGATCTGCTGCTGCTGCTACTCCATTAGTTTGGAAAATGCCAGAAAAGTTTGCATAACAAAATACAGTAAGGAAAAGTGTGGGGGGGGGGGGGAAACAGGTGAACATACACACACCCACACACACTGGGTGGGTGGAAAGGAAAAGCCAATGTTAATGAAGCGAGCTTTTGTCCGAAAACTGTCGGACTGCTGATATCTGAACTGGCAATAAACGGAGCCGCCACCCCTCTCTCCGCCTCTCTTCCCCCCCTCATAATTCGAAATATCTTTGGTAGAAACCCCTCCCCCCACTCTTTATCCACCCTGAGGGGGGGTTTTCCCCCTTCCCGTTTCTTGCCAAAAACGGATTCCAAAACTGTGTGTAAAAAGTATTTTCAACTTTTGGCCACATGCTTCATTTATCACAAATTCATTTATCATTTGTCCTCTCTCCCACACACACACAGCCACTCCCACAATGATACAAAATGTGAATGTATTGCTTCCGCCCCCTGACCTCCTCCTCCCCTGACCCCCTGCTTCCGCTTTTTTCTCCTATTTTTTTTCGATACTTTTCTTCTCTTTTTTTTTTTTTTTTTGGTTGAATATATGTCGCTGGCAGTGCAAGTAGCCTTCGAACCCAAAAACTAAGCTTGGCCAAAAAATAAAGAGAGAGGGGGGGAGGGAGAGGGAAGGCGAGTGGGTGGAGGGGCAGGAGGTTGGCAAAAGCAGACGAAGAAAAATGATAAAGCAACAGCCAGGAACACTCGGGGTAGAGAGAGAGGGAGCCGGGGTTCGGATTCGGGTTTGGGGAATTTCCCAGGACTAGCGAAAATTCACATGGCCCGATAAAAATTGTTGGGCGAAAAAAAAAGATATATATATGTAAGGAAAAGCGAAAAGAACGAAGCGAAAAGCCTGAAAACTGCCAAAAAGTAAAATGATATAAGGGAAAGGCAAAGTATTCCAATAAGCTGGCAAAGATGCGTATAAATTGAATAATTTAAAGAGATTATATAAAATTTAAGAAAATATATATAACAAAAAATAATTAAACAATAAAGAAATGAGAGATATAATAACAAATTGCTAATTTAAGGAAAATTATTTATATCTCAGGTAAAAAAAAAAACATAAAAAAGTAAATAAATAATAATAAATAGCAGAAATGGGAATATATGAAATATTTCAGAAAAATTCTCTAGATTTTTGAAAAAAGAAACAAATTAATAAATAAATGAACAATTAATTAAACATTAAAAATAAGAATAAAATGAAAATATTTAGAAATTATATACATTTTGGGGAATTATAAGAAAAAACAATACAAATAATAATAAATCAAATATTATATTGAACTTCAAAATATATCTAAGGAAAAATATGAAAAAAAAAAAATAATAATAATAAATAAATAATAAATATTATAAAAAATATCATAAACTTTAAATTTCTTGTTATTATTTTGCTAAGATCCTAAGATCCTATACTACTCTATATATAATTCCGTAAAACCAACAAATGACTTATCCTTCTCCTCCTTTCCGGATGTCCATTCAAAGAGGGATAAGGTCGCGCGGTCTCAGGAAAACTCTTCGTGAAAACTCAAAAGAGACACGAAAGAAAAGGAGGCGGAAATATAACCGAAACTGAAACGAAGCGAAAATAAAATTTCCCAGCTAATGACAAAAATTTCCGGTTTCACAGCAAGGGGGAGTCGGCAATAACAAAAGCACTTTTTAGGTGCAGGCCAAGACGCCTTCAGTTGGTAAGAAAAGGAAGATATATTATCAATATAATAAATAGAAATAAATACTTTTATATATGGACATATAAAAAATAAAATAAAATAGAATATAATATAATAAATAAAATAAAATGAAAAAAGACTCAGGACTACACAGGAAAAAGAATATCCTTTCATCTCTCGAGAAATAGAGAAAAATTATACAATTTGTGAATATTTTTTTAATATTTATTCTTAAATTATTAAGATAAGATAAATAAACAAAAATATAAAAATTCTACAATTCAAATGTGATTTATATATTTTTTTTTTAATAAAATTTAATTTCAATTTATATTCTATACTTTTTCTAACCTAAATCTGTATTATTTTAAGTAACAAATTATATGCAAAAATATGTAAATATGTAAAAAATATGATGTAAAAATATCTCTCTTAATTAAAACACCTAAAATATACTTGAAATAAATTACCTAAATTATCAGAACAATCTAAGCACAAAATTAACAAATATTTTCTGTGTAAATGAGTTGGAAAATGTGGAAAACAGAGATGTAGATAGACCAAGACGTAAATCAAATTTGAAGCTAACAACATTTGTTGAATCTGTCGAGTGACTAACACTCACAGCCACAACCACACCCACACACACACTCACTCTGGGCCAGAAACACTCATTTAACAGTTAATTAGCTTTACAAAAAATAAGAAAAAAAAAAGGAAAAACAAAACAACTTAACTCGAAATGAGTTACAGCATTTTAAAAGGCAATTTTTGCCCAGCGATCCGATTCCAATTCTCCGGACACAGAGGCGTGCGGTGAAACAAACCCCTCTCGAGGGGGGAGGGGCACTGCCAAAGCTCCTTTTGTTGCGCATGCGTTAAGCGTTTGACGTTGATTTTTTTCTTTCTTATTGTTTTTTTTTTTTTATTTTTTTTTTTTTTTAGTTTTGGAATTTTAAGTGCTTTTCTCAGGTGTTCTTTTTTTTGCTTTGTTTTCTCATTTTCGATTTTTTTTTCTTAACCAAAATTCAATGGGAGTGGTTAAGACCGCATTTGGAGTCAAGCGAAAAACAGTTAAATCAGCGCAGGTAATGGCCCAAATGAATTACCACTGGCTAAGGTAATACCCCCGCTCCCCCAAAGTCTCTCTGCCTTTTGCAAAATTAGTTTTCCTGGAAGCCAAAAAGCTAAGCTAAAAAAAGAACAAAAATCATTTCAGGGATTGTATTTCATGACATTCCGGGAACTTTGAAAAATCCTCGAAACAAAACATAAATCATTACCTTTCCATAATAAAGCATAAATGTGGCTTAAAGTGTGTTAAAAAATGCTATTAAAAATATTAATTACTTTTCATGAGAAGCTTGTTTTACATTTTTTTCCCTTTTCGCATTTAACAGGAAGTCTCTTTTTATTTTGTGTTACTTTTTATCATGAATAAGAATGCATTTTACATTTTACAGGTATTTAAATATAACTTTATAACCATTTAACATGCAAAAAAAAAACCTGCATTTGTTTTTTATGCGCTTCCTGAACTAAAAATGCAATTAAGATTAATTTTTTGTGTTGTATTTTCTATTGCATTTTACCTTAATATTATTTTTGCATGCAAGTGAAGGTGGGAGTAAAAATAAAAAATATAAAAAAAAAAGAAAATTAAGCCTGCTCTTACATTTCACTTACGTTTCTTCGACTTTCCCTTTGGATTATTGCAAAAATCTGCAGATCCAATTAATGCAGCCATCTGTTTGCCAGCGACACTCATAAAGTTGCCTTGAACCCCTCTCCCCTCCAAGGAGGGGTGCATAAACCCCTCTTATTCCGCCCCACCATGCACGTCACCCACGCACGTCCCTCTCTCTGCCTCTCTCTCCCCCAATTGGTGTCGCTTCTTCATCTCTTTGCTGTTCTTATGCTGCAGCCGTCGTCGCTGCACTTAATTTTCATAATTAAAAAAGTTTACCTTGGCGAACCTCATGTGCGTGCCACCACCGCAGCAGCAGCAGCAGCCCCCAACCCCAGCCCTGGTTGTGTTCCAACCCTCCGCCACTGGCGGTACGCACATTGGATCCCCCATTAAACACTGAGAAGAATTTTGTAAGAAAATTGGAAGGAATTTTGTATGGAATTTGGGAATTTTTTTTTTTTTTAAAAGGGTATTTAAATAATTTTTTATTTAAAGTTATTGATATATTTATTTTTTATTATCAATATATTTATTACTTATACTAAAAGTATTTTTAAAAAAATAATTTGCATAAAAATTATTATTAAATATTTAAAAAAATATATAAAAAATAATATATATTATAAATACTTTAAATACTTTTTAGAAAAATAATAATAATAATATAAAAATAATAATATAAAAAATATATACAATATATTAAATATTATAAGTAATAAATATGTTGATAATACAAAATAAATATATCAATAATTTTAAATAAAAATACTTTTTAGAAACAGAATTATTAATTATTTAAAAGATCATTATTTAAATACCATTCTTTAATATAATAAATATTATTATGCCATAATTCTTTCATATGATAAATATTATAATTATCAAAATTATAATACAACAAATTTTTTTAATACCTTTACGTTATTAGTTTCCTTCTGCTTTTGTCATCAAAAATTATTTATAAAACATTTCTATGTTATGATTTTATATATTTTTTCAAATATATTTTTATTTAATTTAAAATATTTTTTGTTTATTTTTTTAAATGTCCCTGTAACCCATTTTCTGGTTAATTATTTTTTGTAAAGTGTGCACACACTTCTCTCTGACACCGCTGAAGGCGAAACGTTTTTGTAATTAATTTATGCAAATAATCAGAGACGCCGCTTAGGGTTGCGCCACCACCCCAACTGAATGTGGTTTGGGGGGGCCAATTGCAATCTCACCCCCCTCTTCCCCCTCACTTTACCCCAACACCCGCGACCGCCCATGCATGGCCAGCGGTTGGCATATTAAAATGAATGACCCGAGCCCCTCTCTCTCTCTCAAACAATATATGTATGCATATGAATATATATATATTAAAAATCCTATACATTTTTTTTTTATTTCGCCCTTTTCCCCCCTGCTTGATATATATTTTATAAATGTATATATATTTTTTTTTAGCCACTCCCTCACGTAAGGATTAAGTAGACAAGTTGGCAAAACATAGCGCCATGCAATCCAACAATCCCCGGTATTACCCTCGCCTTGCCTCGCCTCTCTTGTATGTCATCATAATTCCTGCTACACATGAGGGGAAAATCCAGGAGAGAGAGGGGGGGAGGGGTGAGGCAGGGGAGGAGCTTTGCAAACTAGTTTTTCTGCAATACTTTATTTTCCCTGCTTTCCTCTATTCGCCCCATTTGCATTCGTGTGGGAGTGTGTGTGTGTGTGTGTGTGTGTGTGTGCCTGCTCCTTTTGCCATTTTGGAATTTATTATAAAATATTTTGTATGTAATTCCCTTCTTGACTTGACTTTTAGCGTTTGAAACTCCCTACAAAAAAATAAGGAAAAAACAGAAAAAAACTACAAAGAACTATGTTATAAATACTGAAAAAAAAATGAGCAAAGGAAAATAAACTGGAAAGGCAGGACTAAAGGGGAATACTTTTGAGAAACTTAATACTCTGATACTCTGATACTCCCCATCTTTGCTACCTTTTAAAGTCTTACAAAATAGATTATTTGGCAGTTTCTTTATGCATTTTCTTTAAGGAGCAATGACTTGTGCCTTGTTCTTGAATAATTTAAGGAAAAGCAAAGAATAGAGTTAAAGCCTGAAGTATGTGACGACGAGTCCCCTTAGAGAGTCAGGCCTTTCACTGATTTATCCCCCTCGCTTTTTTTTTGGCCAGGCCAAGACACAATGACTGTCAGGGTTGGGACCGAGATTGGGTGGCTAAAACCCTTTCTTTTCGAGGGACCCTCGCGCTCGCGCTGGAAATTGTCAAACAAAGGCCGTTGGCCGTGGGGCGGACCGTGGAGCCCAGCCTAATGACTTGAGCCACAGTCACAGTCGCACCGAGAGTCACAGTGGCAGTCACAGATTCCCACTGAGCGAACGCCGTTGGCCCCCGAAAAAAAGGAACCAGCGGGCTTCCCTCTTTTTTTTTTTTTTTGTTTTTTGCGGGAGTGCCTTTTGTGACCGAGTGTACTGGGGGTACTCTCAATCAAAGCCAGGCCGAGCTCCTCTTTATATTTTTTTCTGCCTGCCTTTTTTTTTGGAGGGGAGCTAAAGCAGCGACAGGAGCCGAAAGGAAAAATAAAGGGGAGTTGTGAGTGAAACTACCAAAATGGGGGAGAACTACGACGGCGCAGCGGCGACAAAAAGCTGGGAAAGTTGCAAAAAAAATTTAAAAAAAAAAAAGAGGAACTAGGGAAACCAACTGCGGTTGTTGGCCCGATTCCTGTTTCTTGTTTCTTGCTTTTTTTTCGGGGGGAGAGCTAGCTGAGCTTTATGGCATTTGCTGGGGTTCGACGTTACTTTTGCTATGCAAAAGGGGAGTCTGAAGTTCTGGAATTTGGTTTTCGCCGAGGGTCCTGTACGAGCAAAGGGTTCCAAATTGGAAGAGTATATGAGGAATTGAAGGAACTGAAGACTAAGGAGTTGGAATCTAGAAAATGAAAAACTAAAGACTAATATAGATGATTCCTTATGTTATCATTGTTTTATGTATTTAATATTATTTTTTACTTTGGAAAAGATGTGAAATATAATTAGTTTTGAAGTAAATATAATTTTAGTGCTTCTCAAATTTTATTTCAAGAAGTTTTCTTTATTTTTTTTTTAACCTCCCTCATTATCTTATCTTTATAATTATTATTTTATTGATTAAATATTATTTATTTTTTTCAAAGACAGGTAAAATATAAAAGGTTTTGAAGTTTATATGATTTGAATAGTTGGAATTTTCCATCCTTAACTTTATTTTCTTTTTCGTACACCTTCTCATGTTTTTAATATTTTAAAGCTTAAATATTATTTTTTTCCCGGGAAGAAGGGTAAAGAATAATTAATTTTGACATTTAATTATAAGGGTCCTGGAATTTTAGTTAGTTAATTTTTTTAAAATAATTTTTCGTACCATCCACCTTTTTGTATTAATTTTTTTTTGTTTTTTTAGGCCTAGAAATTATGTCTTTACCGAAAAGAGAAGTCAAATATGATTCCTTTCAAACTAAATATATTGTAGGACTTCTGAAATTTTGGTTCCTAAATTTTCATATTTTTTTCATACTTTCCTTCCTAAATAATCAATATTTAAAGGCTTTCAAATTATTTATTCCATTAAAAGGTAACGAAAATGTAAATAGAATAAAGGTAGAACTTTAATAATGACAGTTTTAGACCCCTTCCTTAATTTCTTCCTTAATTTTTTATAATTTTATATACCACCCCCCAAGTAATCCATATTTAAAGGCTTTAAAATTAATTATTTCATTGAAATAAGGCTAAAATAAAATTAGAATATAGGTAAATCTCAAATACTTAAATTTCAGCCCCCTTAAATTCAAGTTCCTCAATTTCCCATTACTTCAGATACTCCCCTCCGTAATTAATCAATATTTCAAGGCCTAAAATTAATTTTCTGCACTGAAGTAGACGTTTTCGACAGAGGCTTTGAATGATTTCAGGCTATTTGCTTCCTTTAAGAGCGCCGGTTTTTAGCCCGTTTTAAATCCAGCTTCCTTTTGGGATAATCTTTTTTTTTGTTTTTTTGTTTTTTGCACCCCTTGTTGTCGGTTTGATGGGAGGCTACAAATTTGCAGTTGTTTCGCCCGTCCAAAAAGGGGTTATTGCCCGACATTGGGCAACCCCACCCCCCCACCAGTAAACAAAATAAAAAATAATAATAAAAAAAAGGGGGGAAACTCAGTGGGAAACCCTCTGCCAACTGCACTGACTCACTTCGAGTACTTGAGAGTGTGTTGCACCCGCAAAAAAATACAAAAAAATGTTAAAACAAAAAAAAATAAAACACGAATATATAAACGTGTATAAGAAGGAATTATATACATACTTCCATAAGACGAGTATTAGGAGGGGATTATTATTAAAGTAAAATTTGTGGAAAAGCGGGAAAGTGGAGAAAGGGAGAGTGGTGAATGTGGGCAATGTTTATTTTGCGTGTCAGTCAGGGCACTTGGCGCAATTTCCGCATCTAGACAAAGTAACTCTCTCCTTGGGGTCCTTCTCATCTCCTGCTCAAAGTCTCCCTTTTGGTAAATACTTTTTTTTCTTGTTTTTCTCCCATTTCCTTGCGTTTTCCTTAATGCTTCATTAACTGTTTTACACTGGAGGGAAAAGTCTGGTATAATTTTATATATTTTATTTTGGGTAATTTTTGTTAATCTCCTAAGGATTTTTCCTCTCTCAAAAAATATGTTTTCTTTCAATTTAAGTGAGTTATTTTCTCTCTCTGCATACACATATTTTGTCTCGCATTAGTTGAGGCCTGAATTTTGGGCCTGAGACTTCGGGGTCTACTACCTGAGCTACTTTTAGGCAAATATCGGATGACAGTTACCCGCAGCCAGCGACCTCCGCTCACCGCTTAAGTGGCCCAAATGCTCATTGAAATTTGAGGCCGAGACCGCCTTCCGCCTTCCGCTCTCCTCCTCTCCTCAGACATCAAATGTCAGGCAGCCGCCAAAAGGAGAAGCAATGGAGGAAGCCAAGGATATGGGCAAAAGGAAGCTGTGAAGGAGGAACAAAAAAAGAGCACAAATCCAAAGACATAAACGAACCTTCAACGGTGTGTCTTACCTCACAAAAGTCTCATTGTCTCAAGGCCTGTAATCAAATATCAATGAGCAAAAGGGGCTTTATCATGATGCACGGAGAGAAATACTAACATAAATTTAATTTATAAATAATTAAAAATTAAATAAATTAAAGTCCTATTTAAAAAACAAAAACTTCCCTTGATTTTCACCTCTCAAAATAAAGAAAACCCCTTCTCACCAATTTTCCCTCGGTGTATACAACTTCCTCCCCCGGCTACCCCTCTCCCTCCATCAACACTTAACCCTTGTTCTTTGCCAAAAAGTTCGTTTTAACGTTTGCGGGCTAATTAAGCTTCAGGCGACACACAAAACTAGTGTCGAAAAGCCAAGGCAAATGGCAGAAGAAAGGAAGGAGTTGTTTGAAAAAAAAAAGGGTTCGAAGGGAATAAGGAGCACAAGGAGTTCCCCCTTCCGGGGAAAGGAAGGAACAGAAAAAAAAAACGGATCTGGAAGCGGATGTTGCAAATGATTCAATCAATTTGGATTAGATGCCAATTCTCTTTCTGTTTTTCCGCGACCAGCGGCGGATGTGGGTGTTCAGGAATGTTCGTGGAATAGAAAAACCAGAAACCAGAAAAAAATAGAGAAGAACCCCCTTTTAGTTCTTGTTTATAAAAAATATATATCCTTGAATACAAACGCTTTAAATTTTACAAAAGGAAAACTTTTTCCCAAACAACACGAAGAAGTTGCACGCGAAGCGGAGGAGGAAAATTCCATGAAAATTGCAGTCGTAAAGTTTAATTGTGGCCAACACCGTCTCGTGTCCAACAAAAAAAATAAATAAATAAATATATATATATAAATATACCTAAAAGACCACACACTATTTATATAATATTTATAAATATTTACAAAACATTTCTAAATGTATTTTAAAATTCTAAAATATGTTTCATGATTAATTTTATAGATATAAGATTTGAATTCAAACTAAAAATGTAATACTCAATTTTAAGAAATATTTTGAAATATATTCAAACAATTTTAATACAAATAATTAATTTAAAATTAATCAAAAAATTTTAAGATAATTAATTAGAATGAATTTAAATTTTTACAATAAAGAATAGCTTTGGGAAACATCATTTAGAGGCCTTTAAAAAAATGTTTATATAATTTCAAAAATTAAATATATTTTTCTCAAATTACATAAACAAATTCCTGAACTTTAAAAAATATTTAAAAATATATTCAAGTAATTTTATTTGAAATAATTTATCTAAATTTTAACTAAACTTAAATTTCAATGCTTTCTTCCCTGTGACTTGTAATACTGACCCGGACTGTACATACCTGCAGACAGAGAAGGAACTGCATCAAATTTGCACAAGAAGTGTTAAAATTCTGCGCCAGCTGCATGCAAATATACACAGCGCGAAAATGGGATATACAGGGGGAGGAGGGAAGAACAAGTGAGGCAAGGCAACAAACTTCCTTCAACAATCCAATGAAAAATTGTCCAAATAAATATATATATTTTTGCAAATGGACTCAAAAAGCCAACCAAAAATAACAAGAAGAATTTTAAAAATAAAACTCGAAAAAAAAAAAAATTGGGAGAAACTGCAGGGAAAAACTGAAGCGAAAAACTGAAGGGAAAAACCAGGAGAAAAAATAGCGTTAAACAAGTCAACTGATGAAAGGCAAAAGTGGAAGAAAGGCGAGGGAAAAAGGCGGAAGTTCACACTCGAGTCAAGCATGAAATTGTAGAGGAGAAAGTGCAACGGTGGCCGGGAAGGGGCTGCAAAGGGGAAGTGTATGTGGGGGAAAAAGTGCAAGAACCAACGAACTTAACCATGCTGGACAGTGTCCTCGTCAATGGCCTATAGACCAGGCAGAAGCAGAAGCAGCAGTGCCACAGAATTTCCCAGTGACATCAAAATTTACATTTTGCACTCAAAAAGAGTGCGAAGTGAGAGGCAAAAAGTATACAAAAAAAAATAACGAAAAAGATATAAAAGTCAAAGAAAAAAATACGAAATTGTATAAATGGGAAAAGCACTGAGGGGGGTAGGACCTCAAAAATGGAGGTACAGGGTCAGTGGCGTCGTTAAAATTTGAAGCTTTAAATCTTAAATAATATTTAAAATATTTATATAAAATATATATAGATATTGCGAAATTATATTCTTGCATTCTATAATTCTTATGATATTTTATATAATGAAATTATTTTATACATTCAGGAATTATCATATTTGAACCCAAAATAATGTAGAATATAATATATTTGAATATATAGTCTTTTACAAACTGAATTTTCCAACATAAAAATATGTATAAAATATTTAAACAAAATAAATTGAAAAAAAAAAAACAAAAACCGGTTTAAAAAAAGTCTATTTTGGCCTGGGAGTGTTCTTAAAATTCCCAAGTACGAAATCTGTGTCTCTCTATTTTGTAAGGAAAGCCATAGTTTGAGGTTCTATAGTCAGCTTAAGATCTTTCTTATATAAATAAGAACTGAAGTCTGAAGAATTCTTATTATATAAAAAAAAAAATTATATATATTTCTTGCATATTTAATTTTTTAAAATATATGTATTTTATTTTACTTTAGTTAAAATTAATACATATTAATTCCTCAACAATTTCTCTGATTAATTTACCCAAAAAAAAATATTTGAGTTTCGAGAGTAGCACCTCAAACCCCACCTAAGATGTCCACGCCCCTGCCTTTTAGGGTTGTCTAGGTGTTGACTGTGCAACAACAAAGTTGGCAATAAAAATGCAACCAACCTAGGCGAGAGAGAGAGCAAGAGAGGAGCCCCCAAAGAGACTCGGGGACCGAGAGAAGGAGGCGACTAAATCATAAATGGATGATAGTCCACACCAGGAAAAGGGCAAAGGGGGTGGGCGGGCGTACGGCAGGTCCAAGTCATTGGGGAGAGGAGAAGGAGGGGAGCTGTGGAGAGTGTCCTGGGGAAAAGGAAAGAACACTGGACTAAGGAGACAGGAGCGGCAGCAGCGGCAGCTGAAGGAGCATAGGAAATGAGTTTCAGGACTTTTCCCAGCTTCTGTCTAATGGCAATGGCCAGCCAGCCAGCCCCTCGGAGGCAGCTCACAGATTTCATTTTGAACTTTTGAGGTCTACAATATATCCTTTATATATATGTATGAATATTTATTTAAATTTATACAATTTAGAAAGTCTTTCAACAATGAATTTAAAGTGTTTTTTTAAGGCAGTTCGACTTGATTTTATGTGAGATTTGATTTGTTTTATAATTTACTATGTATTTTTGTTAGACTTTCTAGGAGTTATTTTTTTTACATCCCATTTCCTCGCTTATTAACCAGCTTTCAGTTTTTCTCAGTCTGCTTTTTAATAAGATTTCTTAATTTGAATATTCCCATTTCCTTTATAATTCCACACATCCCTCCTCTCCCTCCCCTCAACCAACGCAATTTTTAATTTGTCCTCTCTTTCGCCTTATATCTCCCAATTTTGTCTGCTCGTCTCTGTTTCATTTTAATTTCCATTGCCACTTGCCCCCAATTGAGTCACTTGCCATTCACCAAAGACACAAAATACAAAAAAAAAGGAGGCAAGAAAAAAAAAGAGAGAAAGACAGACGGAAAAAAACATAAAAATTGTCATGTGTGTTTTTGCCTCTGAAGTTGGCTCCGAATGTATCTATGTATCTCAACATGCAACGCTGCTGTATCTTGTAGTGTTTGATTTGCGCTTGATTTATGCGCTTTTTAAATGGCAAAGATTAGACATTTGTTTAGCAATTAATTTTCGATGACACTTTTGCCCACGAAAATGAGGCGATACACAGGCGGATAGAGAGGAGCTGGAATAAAATAGAGGGGGAGTACGGGGGGTGTGGGTAGGGAGGGGGAGGGAGAGCCTCCCTCGACTCCGCTGATCATTAAGACGGAACGCCTACACGGTGGCAATCTTGTGGTGTTTTTTCTGCCACCGTTTCAACTTTGTTTTTCCTTCTCTTTTTTTTGGCTATTTCCATTCCACTGCTTCACTCCACTCCTCCTCTTCTCCACTCCCCTTCTCTTCTGCTCCATTCCTCCTCCATTCCTCCTCCATATTTCTGTATTTTTTTCTGTTCTCCTTCTGTTGGCAGCAAGCGAAACGAAGCGGGCAGGTGCTAATTAATTACAAACGCTAATCAGTGGGTAGCAGGGGCATATTAGTTTACCTGAATAATAGGTATCTTTTTGTAAGCAAAGGTATTTGTAGTAATTGGAGGCATAAGGCCCTTAGTTTTAAATTTTTAAATGAAAAATAATGACAAACTTGGTGCCTTAAAAATTTTAAAATATAATTAATATTAAAAAATATTAAGAGCAATTAAAACAATACAAAAAGGGTGTTTTTTTGTATTTTAAAACTTACTATAATATAATATTTATTATATAATTTAAATATGGATTTTTATTGGGTAACTTTATGACAGAGTATTTCTTGAGTTGAGTTTTTTTCAGCCTAAAAAATAAAAAAAAAAATATAAGTTTAATTAATACCAATAAAAAATATATTACAAGAACAGTTTTTAAATTGTAAAATTTGGCTAAATAATTAATTAAGTTATGAATTATTTGTAGGTTTATTTAGGACTGAGTATTTACCGATTGAGACATGTTTTTTGTGCCTTATAAAAATTATAAATATAAAGCCTTGCAGGTAAAATTAATTCTAATTAAAACCACATCAATAGAGCTGTTTTGAATTTTTAAATTCATACTAAATAAATAATTAAATAATAAATTAAACAAATATTTAAATTAAAAATTTTCAAACCAACTCTAAAACACAGTATTCCCTCAGTTGAGTCACCTTTTGGTGGCCCTGTCATCTGTTTGTGAAATGGCGGCAAGTGAAAGGTGTCTGGGTGACGCCTAAGTGGAAAAATGGGGAAAAAAATGGGGAATATATATCCTAAGAAAGATGGGGTCTCCCAGATATAGATATATGGACGTTGTGGTGTCTTGGGGGCGCTTCAAGTGCCGCAACCTCATCAATTTGACTGAAAGGTGACTTCATTTTTTAACAGTTTCGTGTTTCAATTGTTATGATTGAATGTCGAAGAAAATTATATTGATTTCTTACTTGTAACTGAAACCTTTAAAAGTTAAAGAAACCAGCTCAGAGAGCCAAGTAAAACATTTTAAAATGCTTTCATTTTAGCTTAATTAATTTAAAAGCTCCACAGATTCGCTTCAAATAATTGTTTTTCTTCTTTTCCGTTTCGATTGTTGTTTTTTTTTTCGCTTTTCCTGTACTTTGCTCTTTTTTTCTTCCTTTTTTTGGCTCCACAATTTATAAAAAAAAAAAACAAGAGCAACAATGAACAAACGAAATAAAATAATGCAAGAGTTGACGCTTTGGACAAAAGACAAGCACAACTTTTGTTTGCTGTTCAAAAGTCAAACAGAACTTCAATTAAATAAATTATTTTTATAAAATAAATTATGCATCAGCCAGAGAGAAGCACACAAACACACACACACAATGAAAAGTTTAATTAAATGTATAAAGAAAATAAAAATAAAAAACAGAGAGAAGCAATTGCATTTAATAGCCATAAACTTCAGGACTTTTCCCAATTGTAAAAATCCCATAGGGACTTTTTGGACTTTTTCTTGCCATTAAAAATATAAATAATACTTGAAATAATTAAACATTCTAAATACTAGTTAAATAATTAAAATGTGATAATATTTCATGGTATTTAAATACTTAAAGAAATATACTTATAATATTTAAAATCATAAAACAAAACAGTTTAGTAATAATATAAGATAATATTCAAATATTATAAAAAAATAAATAATACCTAAAATAATTAGACATTCCAAATACTAATTAAATGATAAGTATGTAATAATATTATATAGTTTTCATATAATATAAAAAACGTAGCTTATTTTTTTAATTCATAATAATATCTGATGGAAAATCCCTTTACAAACATAATGAATATTTAAAAGGATACAAAATTAATAAAATACTAATTTATATACCAAGTTTTAATTTAAATTTCCCATCTCTTCCTGTTCCCCACTCCCTCCTCTCTTCCCTTTCCCCTGGAGTCTTCATATTTATTTTTAAAGAGATTTTCCCTTTTGCCAAATTGTTGAATCGAGTTGAGACCGAAGTTGCAAAGGCGAAGCGGCATTTATGCACACATTTCTCTCTGTATATATAAACTGTAGTTGTAGTGCTCCATGGTGTGGCATGTAAGTTTATTTATTTCATAGTTTTTGTGCTGCATCATCTTCATTTCCGGTTAGCCAGAGGAAAGACGGGGGACGGGGGCCGGGGAATGAGCTAAAGTGAAGAAAGAGATGGGCGGCAGCGGATTTGGGAGTTGTAGTTAGAGTTAGAGACCCGCAAAACATTTTGTTTTTATGCGCCACTTGCGTGTGGCAGCTGCATTAAGCCAAGAAGACGGTGGGGCAGGGGTGGCACTGGGGGGGGGCAGGGGAGACAGGGGGCCTTGGACCCCACATGAAGTGAGCCAAAAACTGGGTGGGTGACAAAGTGGCTGTGATTATGGCCACGACACAACAGCACAACCTCCGAAAAAAAAAGAAATATATAAGAGAACTAGAAACACAGCAAATAAAGCACTTGATTTTTAAGCTTCCTAATTAAATTTAAAATATAATTTAAATTTAGGTATTTAAATATATTAAATAGATATAAATTTAAATATTAAATATATTTATCTTCCCCGACTAACCTTTTAATAAATTGTTTTATTTTTTTACTTGCAGGTTCGTATGATTAAATTAAAGGATATACTTTGAGTAAGCTCTATAAATATTATATTTATTTATAAATTATATATTATTAAAAAAATATATATATATTTTAGAAGAAAGCTATATAATAATTTTATTAACTTATATATTTTGTTAGGAATTATGCAAGGTAATTCTTTAGCCTTTTGTGTTTTTTTTTATTTAAAATTGAGGTTTAATTTTTCTTTCTGTGCACCTTAAAAATTTCGAAAATTCTTTGAGTAAACTCCAAAATAATTACATTTATTTGTATAATTTTCTTAGGTACATTCAAGCAAATTAATTATTGTAATTTAATTATTTTTTTTTATTATAATTTTATTAATGTAAATAGGGATTAAACTTTTATTTTTGTGCACCCTGAAAAATAGATACATTCTTCAAGAAAGCTCATTAATTGTTAAATTTATTTATACATTTTTCTTAACTTTTTTTTCAAGAAAATTCCTTGAAGTTTTTCATGTTTTTATTTTTTAAAATTAGAATATCCCTTAATTTCTTTCTGTGCACTTGGCAAATCAGGGAAAAAACCTCCATCTCCATCTATTCTGTATGTCGGCTCCTACTTGGACTTCCTTTCCCCCTCTCCACCGCCCCCGCTCTCCTCTTGGCCCAATCATCATCATCATCGCAGACGTTTAATTGAAATGGCCCAACGCACGCCATGACCATAAAAACCATTTCAAGGTGCCGCATTAGTCGTCAGCCACAACGCCCCATCAACCAGAAAATATGGTGATGAGAGAGGAGAAGTTTTCCAACAAAAAAAAAAATGGGGAAAAACAACAACAAAACGAGGAAAAACAACAACAAAAAAAGGCAGTAGGGCAGCCAACGAAAAATATGACAATTATAAACAATTTTGATTTGCCTTGGCGATTTATCAAAAGCCTTGAGGGGGGCACTGCAAAGACAGGAAGTTGTGTGGAGTGTGTGTACTATATCATCATAAAAAGCAGACATCGAAGGCAATTTTCAGGGATTTTTCACAGTTTTTCACCCACCATTTTTCACCTTTTTTTTTGAGAGCTGCTTTTGATGACTCAAAATTAGGAAAGGAAAAATGATAAATTATTTTTAAAATTAGTTACAGAGATTTTATCATACTCCAATATTACTAGATAAAGCTTAGGTAAACTTTAAATAAATCTTCAACAAATTCTGCATTGCTTTTTGGATTAAACTAAAAAATATAACAGATTTTTAAAGCCTCAATCCTAATAAAACCATAAATAAACCAATAATTCAATAAGATCTTAAACAGATACCAATGACTATAGCTTATGTGCAAATATATGTACCACTTCGTCTCCTTCTTCCGATTATTATTATTATAATATTCTTTCCTCTTTGCGGTTAGCCTTTGGAATGATGTTGCAATAAAATGTTTTCTTTCGAAGATGACGGCAAACGAATTCCTTATCGTTCCGCATAAATTTTCAACAAAGTTTGTTCACATTTTCCTTTGCGGGAAAGGGAAGGAAAATGAAGGGTAGGAGAGGTATCGTGTATTACCCCGATAAGCATGCAAAAGTTGAGTTTCAGCATATTTTCGGAAATTCAATTAAAAGGCAACAAACGAGGACGATGCGACGATGCCGGGGAAAAGCGAGGAAAAGCGCGTCATGCATCAATCAATGGCATCATCAATCATAAGCCAACAAACAATGTGTAGCTATACATACTTCATATATATATAGTGTGTATTTATATAGCATACACCCCATACGATATTCATATTGCGGCAAGTCATTTATTGGAGTTTTTGGAGTTCAAAGCAAATTGATTAGAGAGACCCCCGACAACAAGGGGTTAAGGGTTCGGGGTGTGATAAAGCCCCATGACGCCGTCTAGTCTTTCGGGGTAAATACATGATTCTTTGTTAAAATATGTCAGCCAGTTTTTTATCTTTATGGGATATTCCCTTTATTTATATTATTATATATTTTTTTTCGCGCTTTAAACTTTGCAAAATTGATTTTTTAGAGGCTGAAATGTGAGTCAAGTCGTATGTCATCATGAAATTATTAATCGTTTTTTTTTCTGCTGAAGCAGCTTTATTTTTTTCATTAGATCATCACAAGAAGAGCAGTTACTGAGGGTAGTTTTGAAGTCATATATAAAAATATTTCCTTAAATCTAAAAATTATACAAATCACTAAAAGATATGCCAAAGAGCTTAAGATGCATAACGCCATAGAAATTTGTTACCTAAATGTAAAGGTCTTTACGGATTTTTATATTTTTAGATTTGTTTTAATGATAAAAAAAAACTCCTATAAAATTATTATACAGTAAAATAAGATGAATAAGATAATAATTGTAATTGTTCTTGCTGCATCTTTCCTCTATTTTCTTGTATGCTCGCTACGCATCTTATTCTCTTTTTAAATTCGGGTTTGCTTTAATATTTCCTGAATAATAATAATTGAATAGCCTTTTGGTCATACCCTTTCCTGGCTCGTGATTCCATCAATTTGTTTTGGCCTTTCGAATCTTTCTCTCTCTCTCTTTTTGGGGTTAACCTCAATTATGATAGTGATTTTCCCCCGCCCCATTTTTCCCTCCCCCCACCCACATCATCCCATTATTTGGTTTTGTTAATGATAATTCATTGACGTGTGATTGGCAAACAAAATTGTTAATTTCTGACGCCTGATGATGATGGCTGTTTGGAAATTGTTAACGAGAAATTCGTTAATATTACGTGCTGTAAATTTACAATTTGTTTATTCGTTGCCGCTCTTTGGATTTCCCTTTTTTCCCCTCGCTGGTGGTATTGTAGTTAATGAGGCGTGACTGCCAAACATATAGTTAGCATTAACTATAGTGTATACATATATATATATGCGATGCAAATCGATTTGCCTGCCATTAATTGTGGGGCAGAGCGGAGTTCCACCGCCTGACCCGATCATCATCACCTGAAAAAATCATCTTAATTGCTTTTCCGACGATTAGCGGGTCAGCGAAACGGAAGCAATTTGCCTTGACCGGGCATCTTACATTATTTCAATAATTATAGTACGTGTGGTCTGTACAATATTTGGTAATTTATTATTATTTTCCTGGCTGAACAGGGCAGGAAAAAACGAAAAATCGGAAGAACGGGGCTTGTCTTTGATTTTTCTTAGAGTTTTTCTTCGACATCCGTCGGCACAGAGTTTGCTAATTTATTTCTCACCATCATTGGGTTCATGTTAAGGGGAGTGTTTAGCTATATATATATATATATATATATTAAATATACTAATATTTATATAATTATAATTTTATATTTAATATATATTGAATTCTTCTATTTATAAAATTAACAAACATTTTAAGAGAGAGTACGCCAAGACTTTAGCTTTTAATGATGAAATCTTTGCTATAAGTGTCCTCAATTTCCTGTCCTAGGTTTTCTCTGGCACTAATTTCATTCTTTAATATTTTTATAATGTTTTTTCATTTTTTCTATATTTTTTTATTGTTATTATTATTTTTTTTTTGTGGGATAAATCAACAGCAGCGACAACAGGAAGGTCTGCCAAGAGGAAGAAACGCATCTTTGTCGCTCTGCCTTGTGCACATACACAGATACATGAGAATATATCTTTGTATAGGTATATATATATGTGTGTGTGTGTGTGTGGGTATATCTCAGGGCTTCTCACATCGCTTAGCTTTTGTTTGTTGCCTTTGTTATTGTTGTTGCTGTTGCCGTTGACTGGCCAGAAACTCGCGGTTTTAATGTGTTTTTAATGTTATTTCCATGACATGCCGCCAACATTTAAGCTTGGCCTCAGCCACCGAGGGGTTAAGCGGGACGTCGCGACGTCTAAGGAGGGCGGGAGTGGGGCGGTGTAGAGGACGGGGTTAAAGCCCAAAGTTGGAGCGAGACAAACGCATAGTTTGTTGCACGCTTTTCGCATAGCTCGTCGGCCTTCTTCTCTTCCTTCTCGCCATATCGTGCCGCCTTTCCGCCTTTTTCGTTTTTCTTCTCCGGTGTCTCAGTGTGTTTTTCCGACTGCCCTACCAAGAAAATTGGGTATTACCTATTTGGATTTAAGTTTGTAGGTTTTTTTAGAGGTAACTTTTTATAAAATTAATACCTCTTTTATAAAGGCTTTCTTTAGACCTTCTTTGGGGTAGCTAGGAATTTTTTTAGACCTTCTTTAGGCTGTTCAGGGTCTCTTTAGACAATCTTTAGGGCCTTCATGGTCTTTTTAGATCTTCTTTAGAATATTTAGAGTCTCTTTAGATCGTCGAAAGAGTATTCAGGGTCTCTTTAGATCTTCTTTAGGAAAGTCAGAATCTCTTTAGACCTCCTTAAAGCTATTCAGGGTCTCTTTAGATCTTCTTTAGGATATTTAGAGTCTCTTTAGACCTTCTTTAGGATATTGAGAGTCTCTTTAGATTTTTTTTAGGGTATTCAGAGCCTCTTTAGACCTTCTTTGGGCTATTCAGGGTCTCTTTAGATCATCTTTAGGGTCTTCATGGTATTTTTAGATCTTCTTTAGAATATTAAGGGTCTCTTTAGACCGTCGAAAGAGTATTCAGAGTCTCTTTAGATCTTTTTCAGGGTATTCTGAGTCTCTTTAGACCTTCTTTAGGGTATTCCCAGTTTCTTTAGACCTTCTTTTTCTATTTCCTTTTTTTTTCGAAATATTTTTTGTAGCCGCTTCCTTAGCTATCTCGCCCACATTTGGCTGTAAGTGTGAGTGTGAGTGACGTCGCCCAGCCAAGCGAGTCACACCCCAGAAAACCAGAACCCCCCACAAGCCCCCCTCTTCGGTCTGTACGACGCCTCTGCGACGACGCCTCGGCCCACTCCCTTTATGCCTGATGCATTAATGTGGTACTAAGAAATATTTTGCATATTTACTTTGAAATCTGTGAGAAATAAGTTGAATTTATGCTTTGGCCTTATGTCTTATCCTGGCGGAGAAAGAGTGAGAGAGGAGGATAGGGGGGAGAAAGGGAAACCATTTCAATTTATTGACCAGAACCAGAATTCTCTTTCACATTTCCGGCTTTAATATTTGCCAAAAATATATTTTTGTGGACATCAAAGAGCGGGAATTGGTTTTAGGAAAGCTCTGGGGAAATGTTATGTGGATTTTCAAAGAAATTGCGTGAGCTTTAATCTGGCTGGTATCTTTCTAGAAATTGTTTTGAGATTTATAATAATTTATATACCAATTTAAAGACTTGTTAGAACTTTTTAACTTGGTTTAAAATTTTTATATATTATAAATATAATATTTACAATTACTGAGTGACTGTAACTCTAGGATAATGTTTTATTCAATATCCTAAAAGATCATCACATTCCATTTAATTGCTTTCCAAATATTTGGACATGAAATTGAACCCAAAAACGAACCCAAAACCGAAACGAAAACCTTGCGAATCTCTGAAACACCTTTTTGGCTGATCTCATTTCGGTCCCGAAAGGGGCGTGCCTCTCGGGGGTTAATGGTTACCGTTAAATGTGTGCACAGGCACAAAAATCAAAGGAGGGAAGGAGAAAGAGAGACAAGGCAGCTGGTTTATGTCCCAGCTAAGTATGATCGATTGATCGATAAAGGGAACACATTCTGTGGAGAAATCCACACAGCTTCCTTGTATTTCGGTTCCTGTGATTTTTTTTATATTTTTATTTTGTATGTGTATGTGTGTGTGTGATATTTCCCTTTTTGTTGCGAATTGGCCACGCCCCTTGAAACGGCCACCGTTTCCCATGAAACCTTTTTTGTTGTCTTTTTTTTTTTTGTTCACGGTTTGTATCTTTTTTCTCGGGGTTCTGTATCCTGCTGTTGTACCTCACCCCTCCCTTTGACCCTGTTGTTGTTGTTGTTGCTATTTACCACCGCTGCCGCACACATGTTCCCCAAAATGTAAGAAGAAAAAAAAAAAAAGGAAAAGAAAAACAAGGAGCAACATCTTGAGGTTCAATTACTTGTAATTTTAGCCGCAACAAAAACAGCTTACAACAAATCGGAGATCCTTATTGATGCCCTGTAAAAAGGCAGAGGTATTCTTGACTATTACAAGGAGTTTGCACGATTTTTAGTGGAAAGTATAAATAAAAAAGTTATGGAGCTTAATTTATTATTATTAAAAATTGTATTTTCTTTTCAATTTTATTATTTGTTAAAATTTTGCAAGCGTATAAGGGAGTTTTAATTTTTAATAAAAAATATCATATATATATTTTAACTTATAATTCAAAATTAAAATATATTTCCAGCATTTAACTGTTCAATTTTTCTTTCTTAAAAAAAATTTACTTTGAAGCCCTCTTTCTTTGATTTTTTTCTTTATTTTTTCCTTAAACTGCCAAGGTATCCTCTTATTTTTGTTCTTATTATTATTGTTTTTCTTTTCTCCTTCGTCCTGCCTTCCTTTCTGCTCCTGTTTTTCCCTTCATTTACCTTGTTTTTGTTGTCTTTCGCTTTAAATTGTGATTTCCCCTGCAGCATCATTTACAGTTCTCAGCCTTTTCCAAACCATCCATCCTTGCAGCGGCTTCCTTTTTCCCTTATTCTCTTTCGTTTTTTTCTTCTTTTTTTTTCGCTGAATATCCTTTCCAGCTGTTGTTGTGCTTCATGCTTAAGTTGTTGTAATTGAAGTGTAAATTTTTACATCTGTTTAATATGCATTAAAAGCAGCAACAATAACAGGGATCGATAAAATGATTAAGGCTCAGAGGCCGGAGACAGCGTAAAACTTTACAATAAGTCGACTTTTGGGTGTGGGGTTGGGGCGGAAAAGCCACCTTTGTGGAGTTTTCAGTGTGTGGCAGACATTACCGGAAGGAGAAAGGAGGAAGGAGGGGTGGAAAATGCGAAAGAATTATATGATAAATAGGGGGAGAGAGAGAAGGATGCTCTGCTTGCACTAGGGAAAAGCAAGGTTTTTCCTCATTTTTAAATATTTATAAATATTAAGTTTCAGACTTATTGTTTTGAGGGTTTACAAAATTATAAGAAAAATATATTTTATTGATTCGGCCACTGTTAAATTAAATTAAAAATATATTCTTATTGATTTGGCAACTAGAAAATTATTTTAAACATTTTCGAACTTCTAAAGTTTTGTTACTTATTTTATTTTCCCTTTTTTTTGATTGACCGAAGGTCCTAGAGCTCCTTATGACCTTCCACTGCTTTCTTCACTTTCTCCCTTAGGCCATCGTTTAATTTGGTTTCATTATCAAAGCCGCCCTCTTTCTCTCCTTGTCTCATTCTCAATTCTCATTCTTATTCTCATTCTCTGTCTTGTGTGTGTTTTATTTTTTCTCCTGTTCTCCTGTCGGTCCTACTGTTTTCCTTTTTTCTGTTGATTTTTCCGCTGTTTTTCCAGCCGTCGCCGGCACACACTCACATCCTCAGACATATGTGTGTGTAAGAATTTTTCTCAACAATACACACACACTCACACACACCCCCTGTCCGAATTTTCTCCCCCGATTCCTTCGGGGGTCTGTTATTTTGCATTCATCTGGCAAACAAGTCACGTAACATAAACGATGTATGATGGCTGGCATTCGGGGGTTAAGCCTGGCTGGGGGTAAGGGTTAAGACAACAGGAGCTATGTGTGTGTGTTTGTGTGTTGGTCAAGGAGAAGGTGCAAACAAAACAAAACAAAGCAACAACAAGTAGCCAAAGAAGACAAAGCAGCAAAAGAAGGCAATCGGGAAAAAGGAACAAGAAAAAATATTGTGCATAAAACTTTTCTAATAATAACGATCACACGGCAGTTGAGGGTTAAGTAAGCGGAGGGGTTAGTGGTTAGAGGGGTGGGGTAGCATAGGGGGAGGTGAGTAAGCTGCGGTGGGAGGACTCCCCACTCAAGGGAAGTAAATTTCCAAGACAATATGCCTAGTACTCCAAGGAAAACCATTAGGAAGGAACGAATACCTTCGGAAGTTGAAGCTAGGAATACCCTTTAGAGAAAATAATTTATAAATATTTTTTATACTACTTAAAAATGTACAAAAAATTATTTTTTATAGTATTTTAAAACCTTTTCTCCTTTCAAAAATATTTTAAAATAATTCAAAGATTTTAGCTCCTAAAATAAACCCTTAACACCTCTTAGAAATGTAGTTTTACAATCATTTATAATCATCCTTAAGCCATTTTTCAGCCTTAAATAATTTTGGAATATATTCTTCACTATTTCCCAATTAAGTCCAAGTCCTGCCTGAAATCAAAGGACTCTTTCGAAAGTATGCCCAGTGAAAAGGGCAGCCGTGGGCGGCTTTGGGTGGCGCTCATTCAAGGCTATTGTTTCGCCAACAAAACTTTGCGTGCAGAAATTAATTGCGTGACCAACAAAACAAAACAAAGTACAGGGGCAAAAATCAAAGCATAAAACAATAAGTGAAAGCAATTGAAAAAGAATTCTTTTATTACACTTCCTCAAAAAAAAAAGGAGAGCGAAAAGGTAGCTAAACTTTAAGCAGAAAAACTAAAGTTAAAGCTGCACTTATTCTTGTTTATTAACCACTCAATGAATAACTTATAAAAAATGTCTAAAAACTAAATGAACTTGCTTGGCCAAAAATGCCACAAATAAATTGTTGCAATTTAAATTGCCAAATTGAGTTCAGCTTCAAGTTGTTTTTTGTGAGCCGAAAGGAATTTAAGTTTCACAACCAATTTAAATTTTCACCATAACAAAAAAGGAAAACAGAGGCATCGGAATTGGAATTAAAATATATATATATATATTTGTATATAAATATTTGAATCAATGCATAGCAATGGGGGATTGTGCCAAGAGAAATATCTAAATAATTCCCACGCTTATTTATGCATTAAACGAACGACTTTTCCATCTCTCACCTTTTATTTTTGTGCTGAAATTCTATCAGGTTTTATTTTATTTTTTTTATTTGTAAAGAAGAAAAGTTGAAAGTTTGCTGATTTACAAATTATTTATGTCATAAACAAATGCCTGGTGCAGAGATAACATTGACAAAGCATTTTGCAAAAACACCTTGAATGCAGACACACACGCCCGGTGAAATATTTCACGCTCAATTAAATTTTTCCCTGATTTTTCCCTGCCAGCATATCTTTTCCCTTTTGTGTGAGTGTGTGTGTCTTTTTTAATCCTTTTTTTTTTTTGTAAATATATATATAAATTTTTTTCCTCTCCATTTTTGCTGTTCTCTGACGGAGTTTGGATAAAATATTTGCGGCCGAACTGAACACTGACCCCAATCCCTGACCTGACCTGCGCCGGATTCTGATTCAGATTGTGACTCTGATTCCTGTTTCCTCCCCCTACGTCTCGTTTTTCCCCCCGATTTTCCCCCTCCCCCTTCCAGCGGGGGATTTTCCCAGCCACACGCTTTGTGCCGGTCCCAGTTGGGGAATTTAATTCACATTGATTGCATTTCGAGCGCCGCATTGCGTTGCATTTTAAATAATGCCAGCGGCTTCTGATTTTTTCACTCGCCCGCCGCGGGTCGAAAATGTTGCTGGGAGAGGAGAGGTCATCACTTTAATTAAACAAATGCCAGGCGAAGGCGTCAATTTTTACCAGCCTCCTGATCCAGCTCCCTTTGCTCCTCCATTTTTTTGAAGATGGCACTGGCAGCACTGGCAAAATAAAAAAAATATTTACTATATATGTTCGTTTGCAATATCCCGCAGATGGAGCGCAATGGTTGGATTGATGGAAATGGATTGGGGCCGGGGGGCAATTATGAACCGCTGTCAGACTGTATAAACAAGCCATATAGATCGCTGGCAGCTGTTATCGTTTAAAAAATATACCAGGTGGCGCTAATAAACACCATAAGCCCTTGCGAGTTAAGAAAAAGTTTATTTATAAAAACGACGCAAGAGTAAAAAATAGAGTACTGGAAAAGCAGAAAGTTTCATACAGCATTAAAGGGCATTTAGCACAGAATTTGTATTCAATTACAGTTAAAATTAACCAGAAACTATCACTCGTTCTCGTTCTCCTACTCGTTGTCTCTCTCGTTCTAATTTTCGTTATTTTCGCGTTCTAGTTACAGTTCTCGTTCTTGCTATTCTTTTAGTTGTCGGTTTCGTTATTGTTATTATACTCGTTATTTTTATGATTCTCGCTATTGTTCTCATTCACATTCTTATTCTCGTTCTCGTTATTTATAATTATATCATGGTCTATCTCGTTTCTTTTTTGATCTCATTTTCCTTCTCGTTGTAATTTTTAATCTCTATCTCCTTCTAGTTCATGTTCTCGATCTCGAGTTCTCGTTCTAATTCCTTTTCGTTCTAGCTTTTGGGCATATCTCTTAATGGTTCTCATACTCGTTGCTATTTTCGATCCTTACTACATTCTCGTTCCTTTTCTAGTCCTTTCGTAGTCTTACTGCTCGCTCTCCTGCTCTTCTCTTTCCCATTCTCCTTCTCGTTCTTGTTCTTAGACCTTTCTCGTTATTGTTCTCGATTTCGTGCTGAATCCAGACATTTCGTACTTTGTGGCCAGCTGTCCCTTTGGCCACGTTTCGCTCCCTTCGCCTCGTTTTTAATTATGAACATAATTATTTAATGAATATGTGTGAATACATTATGTCTGCCCGCATGTGGGTGTAATTATATATCCAGACTCGGACCCATTGTAACCCGGCGAGAAGGCAAATTCTGGATTTCAGAGAACGATGAAGAGGTGAAGTGGAGGACTACGGTCTGTAAGGCAAAATCAATTTAATTTCGGTTGCAAACGAATGACCGGGAATAATAAAATCATCTTAAAATTCACGCAACGTAATTTTGGTTGGCATTTTTTTTTCCATCAACCATCAATTTTTTCTGTATTATTATTTACCTTTGCTTGTTTTTTTTTTGTATTTGTTACTCGCTGTATTTTTCATAAATCGAGTCTCGTTTGTATAATTTTAATCATCAGCAAAAACAACAATGTAGCCGCTGGGGCACGCTGAGAAATAATAATAAATAAGCATATATAATAATTGAAAATACAATTAGCATAATTGCTGGCAAAGGCAGGCGGCAGCGGCAAAAGCGACGGGCGACGGCAAAGGCAAAAAGTATAATTAACATAATTAGTGTTTACACATATTTAGCCAGCATTATGGGGCGGCGGCGGTGCAATTTATTTTTTATTTTCATTCCATTTCGCCGTGCTGCGGCGCATTTTCTGCATTATCTTGTCACGGAAGCAGCTTCTTTTAAATCAAGAAAAATCACGAAAAACTGTATGAATTTATGTTTATTTTTATCTATAAACAAAAGCCTAAACCGGAATATATATGTATATTATTCTTTTAAATAAATATCACAAACAGTTTGCCATAAATTCTGGAAAGCCACAACAAAAAAAAAAGCAAAAGAAGGGAACGAAAAAAGTTCAAACTAAATTTTTTGTTTGCTCGTAAATTTTGCAGGTTTTATGGGGAAAATGCTTATCAAACAATTTCCGCAAATGAAATCAAATATATATGTGCCATGAACTCGTGCACATGCAACGTCATTTCTATAAAGATAAAGCTTATTAAATTGTTTTTAGTTGCAAGCTACTTTTAAATTCAATTCTATGCCGGTGGATTGGGTTTTTTAAGCTTACTTTTTAATTGAATTTTTAGGGAATTTCTATTGGATTTTTGTGGAATTTTTATGGAATTGAATTTAAATACTGCAAAGGCTTTAAATTCAGTAGTTGGTAGTTTATAAATTTAAAATTGTATGCAAATATTTTTATATACTTTATCCTGTGAGCTTTAAGTATATTCATAATATTTATTGGTAAAAAAATATATACAAATATAAATTTATTGATTAAGGAAAGAACATCAACTAAATAGTTTCGAGTTTTAAACTAAATTTAAGTCTTATGTATTATATCTTTCTAAATTAATGATTTATTTTTATATCTTTACAGCTTCTACATTTTCTCTGCAATAATCGCGCTTGGAACTAAGGTAGGCGCACTCCCAGTTTTCGTAATTCATTTTATTTTATATTAATATTATTTTATTTTATGTATTTAGTCAAAATTCCTCAGTAGTTTCCCACCATTTGCAGGCACAGCCTCTTGTTTAACCCATAAAAAAAGTATACTCTTGATTGATTTAATTATAAAACCTTTTTATGGTAATGATACCAAGTAATCGTTGAGGCACCCATTAAGTCAAAACATTTGTATGCATTTTCAGAGGTCTCTCATTTTGGTTAATTTGTTTTATTTCCACATTCCCCTAAGGCATTCCAATTCCAGTTGTATTTTTGTATTTTTTTTGGGTAGAAATTCCAGGGGTATTTTTAAGGAATTCCTGTGACCAAATTTGGTTGCATTTTTCCGAGACTAGAGAATTATATATGTGTACTTTATATAACTATATATATATATCAACTTTAAGAGCTACAAAATCGAGAAAAAAAGCCAAGACAGTGAGAAATGAAATGGAATAGAGAGGAATGAAATGGTAATGCCTTGGCAAAGGTATGAAATGAAATAAAACAAAACAAAACGAAATGAAATGAAATGAAATCAGGCAAATAAAATAAATAAATAAAGGCCTGGGCGGGGTGGGAGAAGTGCAGAGCAAGAAACTTTTGAATAACAAATGAAGGAAGGCTGCTCCAGCGACTGCGGCACAGACAGAACCTGAGCGGACTTTTTAAGCAGATTCCCCCGGCATCGGGGGGGAGGAGGGGAGGCGGGCAGCAGGGCCAGGAGCCGTAAGAAAAAGCAGCAAGAGTTTGGGCTCTTTCCTTATTTTTTTTCTCGTACTTTTTATACCCTTGCAGGGTATTATAATTTTAGTCAGAAGTTTGCAACGCAGTGAAGGAGACATTTCCGACCCTATAAAGTATATATATTCTTGATCAGCATCAACAGCCGAGTCGATCTAGCCATGTCCGTCTGTCCGTCTGTCCGTCTGTCCGTCTGTCCGTCTGTCCGTCTGTCCGTCTGTCCGTCTGTCCGTCTGTCCGTCCGTTTCTA
>VNJU01003674.1:0-163583 GCA_008042675.1 Drosophila seguyi | reverse complement strand
TTTTAGCCAAGTTATGATCAAAAAACCATTAAATGGGTATGCGAATTTTGGGACAAAAAAAATTTTTTTGGGACAAAAAAAATTTAAGGGGTTACATCGTCAAAATTGAAAAAAATTGGGAAAAATTTAGAAATCAAATTTTTGAATGCAGAAATGTTCTCATTTGAAAACCAAGAAGAAAAAACCAAACCGGACTAAAATCTGTTGTGTTTTAGCCAAGTTATGATCAAAAAACCATTAAATGGGTATGCGAATTTTGGGACAAAAAAAATTTTTTTGGGACAAAAAAAATTTAAGGGGTTACATCGTCAAAATTGAAAAAAATTGGGAAAAATTTAGAAATCAAATTTTTGAATGCAGAAATGTTCTCATTTGAAAACCAAGAAGAAAAAACCAAACCGGACTAAAATCTGTTGTGTTTTAGCCAAGTTATGATCAAAAAACCATTAAATGGGTATGCGAATTTTGTCCCAAAAAAATTTAAGGGAAACATCGTCAAAATTTTCAAAAATTGGAAAAATAAAAAAGAAATTTTGTAATATTTTGTTTTGAATGCAGAAATCTTTGCCTAGAAAAACTTACAAGGAAAAACCAAACTAGACTAAAATTGGTTGAGTCTAAGCCAAGTTACAATAAAAAAAACCATGCGATTTTTGGGACAAACATAAATTAAGGGGTTACTCGATCTTTGCAACCCTTTTGGAATGTAATACTTTATAATAATAATAATTAAAAACCCTTCTTCTTGATTTTAATAAACTTAATAGGAATTTTTATTTCTGGAAAGCAACATGTAACGTTTTCTTTTTTTTTTTTGTTTTAACATTTGTTGGCAATCGACATCGCTATCGTTATGGCTATAAAAATTATGATATTTGTAATATACACATATATATATATATTTATAATTATATACAGAACTAAGACTAAGTGCTACCCTGTAGTGGTTGTAGTTTGATTTCCGCCCTTCCTTGGCCTTCAGAAAGTAGATATATCTTTATATGGTATATGTGTACAGGCGCATCATGTGGTTTAGTTCTCGATTCTTTCCTTCTTTTTGTGTTTGTCTATTTACAACTTGGGACTAGATGCTGTGTGAAGAACGTATATACAATGCGAGAGAAAGGGTCGGCGATCAGTGAATTGATCAAAGGATGCTGGGTCCTACGAGTTAAAATACTAGCTGCTTAAAAACAAAGTAAATACAATGCCAAAATGCTTAGCTAAGCTGGCAGTTGGCCAAACCTAACAGATATATATATAGATGTGTAGCCGATATTTAGCAGTAACCTGTCGAGATTTCAGTAATCTAGGCTTAGTTCCGGGTCACACTATATTGGTTAGCTTCAGGGAAATTTTACAAGATATTACAAAAAAAAAACAAAGAAAAAACCAAAAGCTCAATACAATATTAATATAAGCTATATAGGAGACTTTATATAGGCGATATATATTGTAAATAGTTGGTTTTATAATTGGAAATTCCCCCGTCTGGCTGTGTCACCTTCAACGTCGCCTACAAGGCACATCTGGAGACATTTGTAATGCCTCATTTTACACACAAGTTAAGTAATATAGGCTTCGTCGTCTCTCGAACAGTTGCCGGTAAGATTGTATCGAAATCGTATAGTTTAGCATTTGTTTTGGTGGATGTTTTTCGTGTGTGTGTGGTTTGTTTTTTAAGTGGGTCAAGTACATAAATCCGTTGTGCTGCAAGTTTGTTTTTTTTTTTGGGGAAAAATCTCTTAATTCTCTCTCCTCCATCGCCGCCTGTTCCTCATCAGCTTCCGTTTCTGCTACCGTTTTTCCCTTTCCCCTCTCCCCTAGATGTGCAGAGTGGCTCCGGGCAAGGAGGCAGAGCCACCGGCACCTGGCTTGGCCGATGTCTGCGGCGGCTCCAGATCCTTGCACTGGTCCAAGTCAATGACCAGGCAGTCGTAGGCCGGCGGCGGCAGCTCGAACTTGACCACGCTATCATAGCTGGGCGGCATGGAGTCCACAATGCGCAGCACATCGTTCTGGGAGTTGATCTGCCGGATAATATAATATAATAATATATATCTATATCCATACAAGGAATCCTGTCTGGTGACTCACATGCGGCATGGCTCCATTGGTGGCTCGATTGCCCGCCTCATCGATGGGTCCCGCCCAGATGCAGACGCCCATGCGGTGCGTTACATAGCCGCAGATGATCACACTGATCAGCAGCATCCCAATGCCCAGGGCAAAGACCAGCCAGCGACTCTCGGGGCTATTGTCGCGCAGATTCTTCTCCAGCTGCAGGGCGCAGAGTATAAGCACCGGCACGGCCACCATGGCCACCAGAAGGTCCACGATTGGACGCTGGGTGCTGGGACCAGCGTTCAGGGGCCTGCGTCCGGATCCCGAGCCAGATCCAGTGCCCATTGCCGAGCCGCCATGGAGGCCCAGCGGATGGGAGCCGAAGTTCTGGCTGCTGCTGTTCGGGGTCAAGGTGGAGCGGGCCACCACCGTGTTGTGGTTCTGTAGCACCATACTGTAAGAGAGAGGAGACAAGTTCGGGGTTTACATAATGAATTTAATTTTTATTATTAAGGATTTGTATAAACAAGTGCACCAAATAACATGTATAATATCATAATAAAATTAATAAAAAAAAAATAAATATAAATGTTACACAGAGAATTTTATTACAACAACGTTGGAAACATGGAAGGTTTGTATAAATACAAATATATCAGTTGCCACAAGTAAAGTAAGTAGACATTAGAGTATATCTTGTTTATTTTTAAACTAAATATAATCTTTGGTTTCTTAGGAATCCTTCAATTTATTCTTTATTTACTTTACATTGCTTAAATTTTATTTAAATCAAAAATAATCAAAAGTTTAGCGACACAAAAAAACTAAAATGAATAAAAACCCAGCTGAACGGAATGTGTAATCAATTAATTTATTTTTTTATATTTGCTTATCTCTGTCTGAAGGTAATTTAGCCCGTCTAGAGACTCATGTTTATTCCATGGGAATATCGGTTAATTGGTGGCTCTCAATTGTTAATCCTCAATGAATAGGCATGGGACTTGTGGCGGTTCCTAGCCAACCAGACAATGGATCATTATCTCTGCATTAGATTAGCTACGAACCAATTTCGGACTTGAGATATATATAAGAAACTGAAAGTGAGCATCAGGTTACGATCGATAGCTTCCATTGATATTTGTATTACAATTTATATTAGTTGTAAAATATTATTTATAATTTAGGAACCATTAAATATCACTATCTTTCACCGGCAACTGACAATAAGCTTAAAGGAGGTACTAAAAGCCATTAAACCTTACTGATGGACTAAAGTTTAAAGTGTGAAAAAACATGCTAACTTAATTGCTGTTTATCGTTAGGTTTGGCAAATATTTTCCTTAAATTGTATTAGGTTTATATTATAAACATTGATAACCGACTCTGCCACCGTTCCAATAAAATCGAAAAACTGCGTCACAGAGCGCGGCGGAGGAAACCAAATATTTGCTAAGCATTTCTCGTTGGGAGTCCAATTAACATTGGTTAGCATTCAATTGCCCGGCCAGATGTATCATATTCCGATATCTGTTTGCATGTATTTGTACACATGTGTTTTGTGGGTCTCTATAGTGAGTACTACTCGTACCTGGGATCAAAGGCGTTGCTCAGCAACAAGTCGTAGACGGCGCGCATTTCGATAAATGTCGCTTTTCTCCTGTACAATCGCTCTCTCTCTCTCTATTTTGATTTTATTGATATCAATTGCTTAATTTATTACGCGATTTCTCTATATATTTTTCTATATTTTCAAGTTGTGAATTGTTAGCACATTCATTCAATGATTTAAGGGTCCGGCAAAACGTTGTAATCTTTTACTTTTTTTAGCTACCGAGGTTCTGAGATAATAAAAGTTAAATTGACTTATTTTCATTAATTTTGTATTATTAATTTAATCACAATTATATTATAAAAGTTAAGGAACATGAATAGTTATTTAAATGCATTACAAAATAAAAGGTTTTTAGTATAAATTAAATGTAAATAAAATTTGTGTATCTTTTTATTAGTTACGAAAGACAATTTTACCACAAACACAATTAAAATTCTAAAAAAAAACTCTTTTCATTTACATACTTTAATTTTCTTTTTAATTTTAAATGTGCAAAAGTTTTATTATTTCCTCTTTAATTCAAAACAAACAAATTGTTGTGTAATTTTTCTATAAACAAAAAGAAAAAAGTAGAATCATGAAACGTTTAACATTTTTTTTTTTCTATTTATCTCGTAATTCCTCGACTGGAATTAATTAGTTTTTGTTTTTCTTCTTTTCATTAAATCTTTGAGACTACTTTTAATTTATTTACACTTTATATTTATTTATACTTGAAATTTATAAGTATTTGTTTGGCTCTTTTCTGTTTTTGTTTTATTTGTTTTCTCCTCCTTTTAGTTTGTAATTTATGTGCATTTTATTTATAGTTTTGTTGTTACTCCAGCCGTTTTAGCGAGGAGCGGCTTTATGATTCTGTTTTTCCCCGCCTCATAAAAATCTTGCACCAGAACGCCGAGATAAGGGCGGGATCACACGGCGTATACTCGATCTGGCCAAACTATAATGTGCCTTATCAATGTGCCAGAACGAGAGGAGAGAAATCGCTTTAATTGAACGATAACAAACTTGCACGTGATTCGTACTCCTTATTCTACATTTATTTATTTTTTTTTCAATAATGTCACCACATTTAACACGAAAAAATAAGAAACAAACACAAAAAACACACACAAAACACAATGCGAATTAAAGCCAGCAAAATCGGGCTGAAACCAATTCGTTTCGATCTGAGCCGGTGAAATGTTGAAGTCCGACTGGAAAAGCGTCGAACAAAAAACTGGCCCTATAGCATAATCAACGCAATGCTCGCAGCGGTGATCGGGAAATTAAATGGACTTTGGACATACCCTGGAAGTGGAAAATATAAGCAAAAATCCCCCATAGTTTCTGCTTATTAACAATGGATGCAGGAATAAATTTAAAGTTCTCAATAGTTATTATATTTATTTAAGGAAAATTTATTGGTTTATTATAGAAGCTTGTTTTATTAATTCTGGTTTTAAACTTGAAGTTTTTCTTTAGTTTTTATAGAACATTTCATGACATTATATTTTTTTTTACAATCACTTTAAACTAATTATAATTAATATTAAAGCTTCGAATATATGTCTAAAACACGTAAATTCCTTAAATTATTTTCTATTTGTAACGCTTTTAAGTTCTTGTAAAGTTTCTAGAACACAGACCTAAAATTATTGCAGCTTAACTGACCATTAAATTAGAGTGATTTCATTGCAAGCTCATTTTTTAATAAATTATTACAATGTTAAGCTGATAAAAATATATATTAAAAAATAATTGAAAAAAAAAACTATTTTCTTTAATATTAGTTTAAGATTTCTTTAAGCTATAAACTCTCCTCGAAGGTTAACAAAAGAGGTAGCACTGGCCAGCATTAAATTGCATTTTATTTCGAATGAAACCTAAGCGAAAAATCAATTCGATGCACAGAGAGAAATAGAGCGAGTAGGTGGAGTATTTTAATATGATTTAAATCCTTGTCATTTAGCTTTATCTATGGCTAGCAAATATTTTGAACTTTATCAGAAGAGAGTTTTCTGAACTCTGGCAGCAGAGATACAGATACTGAAGGGAGATATCAGATATCACATACAAGATACCAGATACCAGATACATCCCGATCTGAAGCCTCTTGAAAAGCTAAAGATATCTGCAGCGGAATCCAGAAAATCTCACCTTTGGGAAATTTGCAATTATAATTCGGAACCCGCTGCGCTTCTCATGAATGAAGCACCCGAGACCTCGGTCCGATGCAATAGATACACTTAATTGCATCTCCCCTCATCTGATCATATGACAAATGCAAATATGATGTTTATATACAATATATACACTGATAAGACAACGCCCCGACTTGCCTCAAATACAACCGCGGTTGTAAAGTGCTTGTCATTGATCGTTCCCGGTTTCTTTTGTTCTTAAAAGGCAGAGTCTCTCCCCCTTAACTGGCTTTGCCTTTGACTGATTTAGTGCCGTTTTTAATTTATAATGTCTGGTGTTTCTTTATTTTTTTGGGGTGCTTTCTCCGTTATAAGTTGACTCCTCCGATTTGCGTAAAGAAATCGGAGCGCATTAACCTGTGCCCTGCTCTTGATTTTCCCTCGAAATATAAATAAGTTTTCGGTGCCAGGCAAATCGAAGCTAATAAAAACAAGCAGCAATTTTTCCACTAACTGGAGGCATTCCAACTTGTCTGTGTTTACAGCGAAAGTAAGCAAACTTAATATAGTTTTGTATAGTTTATAAACAAGTGTTTTCTGTTTCAAAATGCCACAAGAAATTTAACGAGAAAGTCACTAAGCGGGAATAAATTATTTAGAAAAATAGAGAGGAGTATTTTCCAAGAAGTTTTATGTTTTTAGCTAGATTTGAAATTAAACACTTAATTTAAATTATAAAAACTACAAGTGAATCATTTTGTTCTCAAGAAACTGTAATGAAGTTGAAGATAAATAAAAAAACATTAATCTTGTTGGCTTTAAACTTCCGTAAGTCAGTTTATAGACTTCCGGCCTGCGTAGTGCCACGTGACGTATTTATATATATTTATTTGTAATATTTATCAGTCGCTTGGAAAATAGCAACAAGTCATTGACCAGATGTCTGATATTATTTATCTTCCCAGAACAAAAGCGATAATGCTATGTATGTACCTGAGCCATACAGAGATATATCTCTTTATCGGTTGCATGTGCAGCCCCACCTGGCGCACTGCAGCTAACTAGCAAAAAAAATAAATAAATAATACAATAAAGACACAATTGAAAAAAGATAAATATATATTTACCTGAAATACACAAATTAGCTGTCAATGATGGCGACGCCCACAAGAAAAACACGCGGCATTACGGGAAAACCAAAGGGAAAGCCGACCAAGAAAAGCTGGCAAAAAGCTAAGCCCATAATATATATATATTAATATATATATAGAGATGTATGTGTAATATTTTATAAATGTGGCAATTACCCATTGAGCTTGACTTTGAAAACTTTGAGGAGAGGAGAGGAGAGGAGAGCAGAGACAGAGACTCTGTGATCGAGAATCGAGCGTCAGCAGTGGCCCAGAAACCCAATTGGAGTACAAATCAGCCAAGTGCAGAGATCACACACCAGAACACACTAAATATATATATAGCAGATACACACTCGATTTATGCACAGCAATATCGAATTTCTGATGACTTGCCGTAAGTTCTTTTCTTGATTTGTACTGCTTAATTTGCATTTTGTTCTTTTTTTTTCTTTACCTCCAGAAGACCTTTAAATTTTTCTCTTACTTTCAAAAGGGAAATATATATATATATATATATATATATATATATATATAAAACCCTAAAGGTGTGCAAAATGTACAAAGAATTACCCACGAAACCACAACAACAAAACCATAAAAGTATATGATTCGTATGAATTTCCCTATTTGCTTTTGGGCAATGCCGTCATTCGTATACTATAGCTATGATTCAGTCAGAGATATATACTATATATATAAACAGAGATCCAGATATCTGGAGGGACTAGATTGCAGTTGGCCTGGAATCTTCGGACGGGGGCTTAGCCACAGCAGATAAGGCCGGATACTGCAGCTAAAGTCCCCTTAAAAAGATAGAGATATATACTAGATAGAGATATATACTATATGGCAGATACCCTGTAAGTATATATATATACCTCAGATTGTTGCCAGGGCCAGACTTTTGCTGGATTTTATTTCCAGTAAAATTCACCTGTAAGCTCTATGGTCTGCCATATGTCTTCTAGTTCCACTTAATTCCTAGATATTAATACACAAATTAAGCAAATAATAAAAGCATTTTAAAGCAGGAAGAAAACTCTTTAAGAATTCTCTGGGTTCCCTTTTCTTATTCCAGCAGTATGCAAAATTTAATTAAAATTCCTCTGGCCATACTCCCGACCTCCCTCACCATTAACCAATGTGTGGCAATCTATATAGCACAACAATTTCCTTAATTGCCGCGACAAAAAAAAAAAAAAGAAAAAAAAAACCCACAGAAAAAATCATAAAAAACTAAAGCAAAAGCGGGGCGAAAACGACGCCCACAAAAAAAAAAAAAATACTCATGGGAAGTGTCTGGCCCACTTTGCCAGGGAGTCCAGGGAATTGTGCCGCAACAGCCAGGGTCAAGACAATAGGAATCGCATTCAAACTGCCTCAGATAAATCCCAAACAAAACAGATGCGACACTGCGCAAGTTAATTAACAAATGTTAAGGAAAGAATTTTACAATTGAAATGCCGCTCATTTATGTTAATTGTTGTTGTTAATTGTATTTTGAAAAGTACAAGTGATATGTTTGTGGCTTAATGGTTGCCTCCGGGGTTGGGAGTTCAGTTGAGGTTGCTCTTCAATTGTCTGGTTGCTGATTGCTCCGAAATTTCCAAAGTTTTGACTGGGTTTCGATCTCTCAAGGTGCTTTTTGCTATGAATTCAATTGTGTTTTCAAATTAAAACTAATATTTATAGATCATCTTGAGGGTTGGATATTAATTAGATCGTTTGCGTTTGTTCTTTGAACGCTTCCTTTGCCATTTTTTGGCACGTTTGCGGCCTGTCGGTCCAGTGTCTGGGCCACCTCGATTGAGCTTGGCTTGACCTCTGCCCCTGGCAGCGCCATGCACTTGTCCAGTGCTGGACTTGTCAAGCCCAGATTCAACGAGGCCAGTAAGTTCGAGTCCAATTGATGGCTCCTTATCCCGTCTTGAAAGAATAATTGATGGGTCTTTCACAGGAGTAGAGTCTTCATTAATCGATTCAGGTAGTAGTGGTGCTTCCTCATTCGGATCTTGGGGTGGATTGTTGTCAAGGTTCTCGCATTTTTCGGTAGCCCCTGCAGGTTGTTGATATGTCCCAATCGGATCTTGGGATAGATCTTTGTCCAAGCTTTGTGGGATAGTTTTCGATTCCAGTCCAAAGATTACAGCCTTGATTATTTTAACTCCGTTGATTGTCTCTACAGAAACTCTATTGCGACCTATTTGGACATCCTGAAAGCTCGCTGGTTGATTCTCCATCCCGAAGTCGAAATCAGTTTCTTATTTGCGAGATTATTTGTCAAATGAGCTCGTCGGATTTTAACTAGTGACTAGTGAAGTTGTCGAACAACATGAGAAATGTAAGGCTATGGTTGCTAGACAACTAAGTTTTATAAATTTAAATTTAAATTTTGATGGTATAGTTATCTTAAAAAATGTGTATATTACAATTATGTATAGATACACCCAATATGTAAACATTATCTCATAAATTTCTCATTTATATCCCAAGTCAATGCATAAATTATTTATCTTAAGCTAATAATCAATTATTATTGTACACTTTAATTAATTTGTGGCCACTCTTGGCTTAACCAGCATTGTACTTTATGTGCATTTATAGGAACTAAGTGCTTTACATGAACCACAAACATTGATGGTTCCAGCACATGGAAACCGCGTTATTAATATATTAATTGATCAGATCCCAGTGCCGTCTTAATTGTGAATGAGAATTCACTCGAATTCATTCGTCGATTGACTGACTGACTTATGACTACAATGAAAGCTGCCCCCAGAAGATGTCTCTTGTCGGCCTTCTTCGCCTTCACTGTACAAAGTGTGCCCTGCCTTTGGTCACGTAGAAAACTCTTTGATAATTTCTTTTGGAAACCATTGTGAAACTGTGTCTGCTATATATTTTTATTCTTTACTTTATAATTTCGTATAAAAGTTGATAAAGCCATTTTAAAGAATACAAAAACATGCCACAGATTTTTAATAATTAAAGCCACAACCAAACTCATAAATTAGGTATTTCTTGTAAGATTAACAACTATATAATATCTAGTAGTTAGCATATGGCAAAAGTGTATACGAAATTTGCTAGTCCGAATTTTCTAGGTATTTTTTTTTTCGCTCTCTTTGCTGGACTGCGCCAGAAGTGTGTATCTACAAAAAGACTATATATAGAAACTAATGTTGAAAAAAATTGAATTTATTTTCTTTTTTTGGCTGCTATCAATAAATTTTATTTATCTGTTGTTGCTCTTGTTGATTCTTCTCGTTTTTTTTTATAAAAAACAAAAGCATTTCATTTAATTGTTTCCTTGGAAGTGTGGGAACGCTTTTTGTTTGTTTTTTTCCGTATTCCTTAGGTTTTTTTTTTTTTTTAATGTTAAGGGATTTTTCCAAGGTGCCAAAGACACCTGTTTTACAAGCAGTTTCTTCATAATAATTTAATTTATTTGGCCAAATTGAAAAAAAAAAATATTCTTATTAAAGTCTATTAATTCTACAGGAGTTTTATTTTTCTTTGGTTATTATCATTGAATAAGCAGTATATTAAACTATAGCATTACTAATTGTAGTATTTTTATAGTTACAGTAAAGAAGCTGTACCAAAAAGTATATTTTTGTAGTGAATTTACTCGTAAAATACTATTGTCCTTTATTTACTGTAAAATTAATAAAACAGCATGATGCGTAAAGTAACTTTTACTGGCAGTTGAAGCATTTTAACTGTGAAATTGGTTAAATATATTAAGAAAATTAGTTCTGTGCATGGCCCACATACATACACAGAGAGAATTTCACATTGGGCGTGAAAATAACACAATTGGAGGAAAATAGCTACACTTGTATACCTTTTTACTCAATGGTTGTAAAAAAATAATGTGGAACAATTAAAAAAGTCTCAAAAAAGGTAGAAAAAACCCCCAAAACAGAGTTCTTTAACCTACTTAATAATATTTCTCTCTGTGTAGAGGAAAAAACACGTACGTACATATGCACATCGGTTTTCCTCTGTCCCAGTCGCTCCTTTAGCTTTTCCCCATTTGATGCATTTTATTTATAGCCCTAGAAATATTTAGGGGGTGGTTTGCGGGGGGTTATTTGCGGTAAACATATGTTTTTTGGCATCAAATACACTGAGCAAAAATTATACCAGAAATTAGGTATTTTAATCAGAATTTTGTGAAATAACAGAATTTAATTTTGAATAGATTTTGGAAAGTATATTTTTATATCTTATGTTGAGAGTTCTTTTTTAAAAAATCCTTAATTGAATATATGTTTTATATGATTAATTATCAACTAATCATTAGTTATTAATCCAGTTTTGATACCTCCAAAATTTTCAAATATTCCCTCTCTTAAAGCTATTTTATTTAGAAAATTTTGTGTTTGTACTCACTTGAAAATGTTTTTTGGCCGCTTCTGATTCCTGTCTCGTTCTTCCTCACGCACTGCTCTCTCTCTCTGTTTTTCTTGTTTTCCCTCACTTGTTTCAGGTTTGCGATTCTCCGCCTCTAATGCTGCCACTTTATTCACATTTGGGGAGCACCAAAGAAAACCAAACAAAATAAAAACAAAAAGGCACAGAAAATGTTTCTTTTTTTCTGAATTGAAAATTATGCACGCGCTTGCTTCAATTGTTCTTTTTTTGTGTGAATTTTTGTTGGGTTTTTTTGTTTTTAAATTTAAAAAAAAATTTTAAAAGTGATTTCTTCTACGTTTTCGGATTTTGTTATTATTATGTTTTGATTATTTGCGGCTGCGGCTAATGAGATCGTTGGCACAAATAATTGCTGCAGGTTGAATGGACTTCCTTTGGGTGGGGATTCTTCTGGGACTCCTTCTGCTGGGATTCTTCTGGAAGAGAGTGTGTCCCCCTTTTCCGGCCTCTCTCTTATCGGTGCTGGCTTTGGGTGTACTCGTAGTGCTCCTTCCTGTAATTGGGTTCCTCGCCGCGCTCAGAGAAAACCCAACGCCTGTGCACCATTACAACAGATCTTCAAGGCGATCCTGATTCTTCCCTCCTTCGGCAGGATTCGGTTTCGGTCTCCAACTTGCACTTCCTCCACTCTTCCCGTTCTCCGTCCGCGATTCGTTCCCTGCTTCTCTCTGTCTATCTCGTTCACTGAACTTTGGAACACGACGAAGATATTGCGACGACCGGTCTAAGAGCAGGAACTGCCTTCATATACACATCTCGCGTATATAGAATTCAATTTTTGTTATTTTCTGTCCTCTGTCTTCTGTCTTCTGTCTTCTGTCTTCTGTCTTATGTCTTGTGTGTGTTCCGCCTTCAGTGCCTCTGTCTGTCGCTCGGGTCGCCGTGCCGTACTTTCTGCGGACTGAATTTCGAACCAGTGACGAAGAACGCTGAGAAGTAACTGCGAGATGGCGGATCGTGGATCGCGGATCGCCGCTGCCAGCTGCCAGAGCTTCTGCGTCGTCTCTCTCGCTTTCTGCCGGCGGTCTTCCCCCTTTGTGGCTGGGGAAGATGCTCTGAGAGTTGCTGGCTCTCTGTTCTTCGCTCTCCGTTTTCCGTTCTCCCATCTCCATTCTCTCCACACGCCAGACTTGAAATCAGTGATGACGCTAAGATGCTGGGAAAGGGTGAACACCGTGAAGAAGTCACTGCCAGTATTGTGGTCTTCTCTCTGCAAACAAAAAATACTAAGAGCTAAATCACAGTGAATCAGAGTCACACTCACTAGGGACGACAGCTTCGCAGTCTCCCGCTCTGGCGCTCTCTCTTTCGTGTGCACTGTGGGTCACCACTGATTAGCCGAAGTGTGAATCGTGACGCCAAAGAAGCCTTCGTGAATCTTCGCTCTCTCTTTCCCCCCTCTCTCTAGAAATCATTCGCTCCCAGCCGTCTGCTGATAAGAGGATGCCGTTATCTGATTGCCAATGTGACACATTGAGGCGACGATGGGCCAACGCTTGTTATTGTTGTTGCTTTACGATCTGCACACGCACACACGAAAGCCAAACAGACTGATAAGGGAGGAGAGGTGTCTTCTGGCTCCCTTATCTTGCGACTCCCTTATCTGCCACACATTGTGTGCCGGATAAGTGATAAAATTTTGCACTTACCGTTTACTTATGGGTGTCTTTTTTTCCGAATAGTTAATGTAGCTTAGCATAATCTTGGCATTAAGATATATACGATCTCTGCGGGGAGTGTTTTGGGAATCCTAAAAATCCCTCAAAGATTTCAATGGAAATTTGTTTAGTTCTCAAAATTTTGTTAAATCTTCAATTTTTGGAAAATTGTAAGCTTTGTGTATACAAATTAAAGAATCAAAAAATACTATAACGAATCCCGACTGTACCTTACCTTTACCGTTATCTGAGAAATACACTTTTTGAAAATCTGTCAAACTTGAACCATTAAAAAACCGATTGCGTCATCCAAATATTATTTTGTATTGTACTAAGCTCGTGATCTGTGCTATTAAAATAAATATGGGTCAATGGATTATCACTGGCCCGAATGAGATGCCAAATAGGCAGTTACCCTGGGATACCCGGGGGGTACAGCTCTCTAGGTATCAAGAGGGAAGACAGGACAGGATGATTTGCTTTACCGTTACACAGATACCATAGTTCGATGAACACTTCGAGGCAGTGAGTGAGTGCAATGACTCGAGAAATAGATCGAATCGGAACTCATTTCCAGGTAGAGACACAGGCAAAGTAAAAGATATAGAGAGAGGGAGAGAGGGGGGACAAGAGACAGCCCCATTTAAGGTTTTACAGCAAAAACGTGATCAGCATGGTCCCCTTTTGACCCCTCCCCCTTCAGTGGCCGCCCCAACGACATCCCCTTGAAAGCTGAGTCGGAAAAACTTGTGCAAAATGCTGGTCACGTCCCAGGCCCCTGTATCTGTATCTTTAGCTGTAGCTGTAGCTGCATCTGTATCTGTATCTGGCCTCTCGGCATCTGCCGCTGGCCGTTCTGTATCTGTATCTAACCCGAAAGCCCTGCCAAAGCCAATTAGATAAGTCTTGGCCATATTCCGGGCGACAAATTGATAACGGAGACACACACCGGCCGCTAAACTTTACTGCCGCTCTGCGGGACGGGAAGTCGTTTGAGCTTAGGCCGGCTTATCGCAGCCTCGCTGCTAAAGAATAATAAAAAATACTCTATATTCGTAAGGTAAACAACGGTTATCGCAAATGCGGGGGTGGTGGGAGGTCTAGGGGCAGTTATTATAATAGATATTAAAACTGTGCAGGATTCCTGAGAAAGAATCTTTTGATTACCTATAAGTATCTTTAGGAATTTAAACATATTTCAAATATTTCAATTCCAGAGGGGATTGTAATTTTCTACCAGCATCATCAATCAAGTCCAAAAGCATCTTTAGTCAAGTCGATCTGGCCAATTGCTTTTCACAAACAAAGGTTGTTTTTTTTTTAAGCAAGAAAATCTTTTGGGTTTCATGAGAATTTAAGGAAATCTTTGAATTAAAGAAAACTTCATATTTGTAGGTAATATAACCTAAGGCAATAATTAAATAAATAAACTTAATTTAGAACTAAACATACGATAAACAAATAAATTAATAAATGAGTATATAAAAATATAATATATAAGAGGTACGAGGTAAGATTTTATTTTTTATAGATGGGAGAAATAAGTCGATGTAATGTGGAGTCTTACTTACCCACTGTACTTATTGAATTTAGTTTTAAATCCTAAAACATAACATAAACAATATTAACTAATTAAAAACCTAAAATTCCATAAAAAAATTATACCTTTTCAAATATTTTAAAAGCAAAGAAGAAGTATATATAGCCATACCAATTTATACATAATAAAAACATTATAGACCTAAGAAAATGCTGGGGAGTTAATATATTTTAAAAGGATCTCGAGACTATTTAATCAATGATATACCTTACCCCTTCTGTTATAAATTATTTAAAAAATGCCTTGAGCTTCAGCAAAGTCATAAATAATAAGAAATATACGCTAAACCACACAAGAAAAATGTTTTCGCTTTAGTTAGTTAGCGTCACAGTTTAATTGTTTCGTTTTAAACTTTGTTTTTTTTTTCGCTTCGTTTTTTTTTTCTTCTTTTAAGTTTTGTTGCTTAAATTGCGCTTTTATTTATTTGCTTCAGTTTAGTTTGTATGTTTTTGTTTGTTTTTTGTTTTGTTTTTATTTTTTTTTTTGTCTTGTTTTTCTTGCTGAACAATTTACAATAAACTCGGCCACTTTTGCTTTTCCTTAATAGTTTTCCTTGCTGGCGGTTGCTGTTGTTGTAGTTTAGTTAATAGTTATTGTTTTTTGCTGTTACTTTTGCTGCTGTTTTAACCTAAAGAGTGGTTTCTGCGTGTGTGTGTGTGTGGGTGTGTGATTTGTATACAAACAGACACATACATATATATCGAATATTTGTTTGATTATTTGAATTAATTACGTTTCACCAACAGATCAAGTGGGGTTTTCCTTTAGTTTTCCATCGAGTTGATTTTGAGTTTTTATAGTTTCTGCTACAATTAATGGAAATTTCATTTAGGTGGGGCGTTGGGGGGGTTGGTGAAGAGGCTAGGAAAACAGATGGCCAACAGTCCCTATATATATGTATATATACCCTATAATGTGGCAAACGATAACAGTGGAAAGCCGAAAAGGAAAAGTATTGCAGACACTGACTTTGGTTTTTCTTCTGATTTTCCTTTAGCTTAGCTTAAATTTGTAGCTTTGGCTATTTTCTTTTTTTTTCTTTTTGAAATTGATTTAAATTTTTCACTACCAACACACAGACGCACATCGAGATATAGGGTGTATATCGTACTATATATATATATACTTTAATCTTTTTTACCATTTTACTTATTTTCCCTTTTGTTTACTTCATACATACATATATTTATAGTTATTATTTGCTCGTTAATTTGTAGACACCATGTACATACATATATCCGGATATATGCATATATTAACGTTACAGTTACAATTACAATTACAATTACATTTAGATAGACACACACACATAAGGAGGCCGATGCGCTGCGATCCTAAATTAAGTACTTTAATACACCTTTAATGCTTTAATGCTTTAATGCTTAGTTAATCCGTCTTTGAGGGGCTTTCCCTGCTCGATCTATCTTTGTTTTTCGGCCTAAAAGTAGGCAGCATGAGTGCAGTAGTGTATGTGTGTGTGCAAATTACATGTGTGTGTGTGTGAGTGTTGTTTTCTAAAATTTAATTAGTTTACCTTTCCTTTGGCTTACGCTAAGTCTAATATATTATATATAATATATATGTAACTGCTGTGTTATCTATTTTATTCCGACAGCTGCGATCAAAATAACTATTGTTTTTTTTTTAGGGTTTTTCATAAGTTTTTCCATAAGATTTCCCATTAATTTTTTTGTTTTTTATAAGTGTTCTCTTGAAGAGCTGGCTATTTACAGTTGATGTTTTGAAAATAAACAATAAATTCTGTTCGATTTGGAACCTATCGAGTTGGGAGTTGTTTTTATATCATAAACTCCCTTTAATAGTAAGTTTTAAGATTACAAACCTACACATGATTGCTTTTTATATATGTATATATGTGTTTACATAACCATAGAATTTTCTCGTCTGCAGTTCCAAATGAAATCTCGTTTAGTTTAAAGTTCAAAGAATGATTGCTTAATTGCATGTAGAAAATACAATGGTTACTTTGATCGCAACTGCCCTGGCTTTAGGGATAAGCCTTGTCCAATCCAATTTTCTTTCTATATTTTCCCCTTGATTTTGGCAGAGAACCAAGTCCGGGTGTTACCCTATATAGTTGTGGACTCGTCGCGCACCCGCCTAACCCAGTTATTTGTTTGTAAAGCTCTCGTTTTTCTTTTCTTTTTTTCTTCTAACCTTCTATAAGCTATCACACCATTGACCCTATCTAGCCTAAGTCTCGCACACCCTCTGACCCCACCGAACTTGGCTCTCTTTGCTCCCCTTTCTCTCTCCCCTGCCACCTGCTCTCTCAATTGTTTACTAATCATTATTTATGCTAAACATTTACTAGAAACAAAAGCCTAAGAATCTGCCTCTCTTTCGCGCACATACACTGGTCGGAAAAATGTTAGTTTTCCTTTCATTTCCAGTGCTTTTACGATATGTGAGTGTGGTGTGTGTCGAGATGTTTTTGTGTGTCCTTGTCCTTGTCCTTGGGTATGTGTGTGAAAGAGAAGGAACGTATAGAATTACGATAAAGGAACTTGGTCAAAAGTATTTCTCTTTGGAGGCTAAAAAACTGCCTGCTATGGCACTCAACTGATGCTGCGCTGGGTCAGGTTGGCTGACAAAAGGTGACCGACATGAATCTGGTTTTGCTATTTAAATTTTGAATTTGATTTTTGGGATTACTTGTTCAATTCTCAATATGATTTGCTATTTAAATTTAAATATTTTCTCCGCTGTGGGACACTATTTTTTTTGTTAAGGCTAATTTACTTATTTTTTATACACATAAATATGTCCTAAGAGTCGGATCCTCTGCTGAAATATGTTATAAGGGGGGAGGCCTTCGGTAAGGGTATTTACTTAATTTGTTTCGGTTCTAGTTAACCTTAAATTTTTGTTTTTTGTTTTGGCTTCTTGCGTCGCATTTGTTCGTACTCCTCTGTTGGTGTTTTTTTTTCTTTTTGGTTGCAATTGCTTTGCTTTTCGGTAACAATAATTCGTATTTGCTTGTATAATTATAGTATGAATACGAGAGAATAAGGTCTCGGCGGTTGTTGTTGGTGTTTCGTCTTTCGTCTTAAACTCTGCTTGTGCTTTCGTTTTCGATTAATTAATATTCATGGAATGGAATGATCCCCAAATCCTTAGAGATAAACAAAGAGTTGTTGATATCTAAATCAAGTGTTTGGTTGTAGGGCTTGTCATTAATGATAAAATATAAGATAACACTGTACTATTACTGCATCTATTTATTGTTTTTGTTAAGTAATTTACTGACTGTTTAATTATCATTTCAAAATCTCCAAGGATTGGGGGACCTTCTTCCATATTTGGTTTTTGTCTTCTTATTTCGACCCTTTGGCAGTTTCTTATTTTCATCTTAAGTGGCGTTTGCTTTTCGTCTGATTAAGAGGGAGACAGCTAGAGAGTGAGTTTGGCGGGACAAGGGACAGGACTAGGGTCTGGGAGCTAGGATGTGGATCTGGAAAGGATCTGGAGGGCATCTGGAAAGGATCAGAAAGTCAAGGGGGAGACACGGACTCCGGTAGGCAGCCCGGTGGGCACGTTGAGGTAAACATAATCAATCAACAAACAATTAATCAATTATATAAATCGCAAAAGACACTTTAAAATCGAGAGAACACGCGACACAGTGGCAGATAATTAAATAAGTAACAACGTTTAAGTACATACAAATGATGTTGGCACCAAGTACTGAGTACCCAGTAGCCGGCACACCCATTGCTGAGTGCGTAGTTCCAAACACAGTGTGTAAAAGTAGTACCCATCCCAAAAGTCCTTAGACCTAGTCCTAGTCCTAGTACGATTCCGATTTCGAGTTCGATTTACGATTTATGATTTACGATTTCTGATTTCTGATTTCTGATTTCTGATTTCTGATTTCTAATTTCTGATTTCTCATTTCTCATTTCCGATTGCGATTTTTTGTTGGTTTCTTATACCGATTTGTAATTTCCGATTTCCGATTTGCTCATTGTTCCAAAGGGCCCCTGCCTCAGCCCACTGCCATGACGGGGAATCCCCGGAGCGTGTCTCAACGTTTCACCCCGAACAGATTCGGTATGGACTTGATCTTCTTCCGCGAGCAGTTCAGGTAGTCCTTGTACATGTCGGAGCGTAGGTACCGCGAGTACGAGTCGCTCTTCATCAGGTGGTAGACATGCGAGGCGGCCACATCGAAGCACCAGCGATTTGGACCATTCGGGGAGCTGACCGCCTCGCGGGCTAGCTCCACCGACTTGGAGTCCACATTCACGGGACAGGGTGCATCGGGGGCAAGGAACTCCTGCCAGATTTTCTGAATGGCCTCCTTGATCTCCGACTGTGGCAGCGCCTTCATCTCCTGCACCGACTCCCAGAATCTGAAACGAGAGGAAATGGTGTTTATAAGAAAGTCTATCTTTAACTATTTAATTTCATTAAGATATCATGTAGACCTAAGTAGAATTTATGAATTTCTCCTTCACTCACTTGAGGTTCTCGCCGCTGTACTCCTTCTCCAAAAACTTGGTAAACTGCTCGCGTCCAATGGCATCGTTGAGCAACTCCCGCAGACTGAACGCCCAGCGCTTCACGCGCCGTACAGGAACTTCTTTGCTGTTGGTCAGAGGCAAAAAAATACATTAGTAAAGGTTCTGATTTAATTAATAACTATTAAAAACTTTTAACAAATAAAAACTATAAAAATACTCTTTTAAAATAAATAATGAGGTAAAGGGAAAGACAATAAAAAGGTTTAGATGTATAACGCACGAAATTCGCACAAAATTCAAAGGCATCTCTGCTTTTTCAGAAATATTTCTATAAATTAAAATTTTTAAAATATATAAAATTACGCATTTTATTCTTTAAATTATCTTTTTGGTAAATTGTAACATAAAGATAATTTAATTGTTTATCAAATATTGAAAATATCTTTAGACTATATTTAAAAAAGAGAGAAATCTTATAAAACATTTAATTAAAATCTTATTGCTATGTTGTTTTTTAAAAATTCAGATACTGATTAGTTTATTTAAACGTTTATGTAAAATATTCACATACTGATTAATTTATTTCTTAGTTTTTATGATTATTTTAATTTATTAATTTAATTTATTTAAAGCTCACCTATTTTTCTCCGTATCCCACATTTCGGTGCTGTCCGTTTGCCAAGGATTCGGCAGCTCCGGCGAGGTTATAAAGTAATCAAACTCATTGTACTGATCGTAATAGGCCACCAGACTGAAAATAATACAAGAATATATAATATAATAGATATAATTATGATGAGAAATTAATATATAAAAACCATAATATATGTATAATTAAGATGAGAAATAAATATATAAAAAAAAGCAATATTTGTATACTCTTGCAGGTCTTTATAATTATAGCCAGAAGTTTGTAACGCAGCCAAAGACTTATTTCCAAATTAAAATGAATGAATTTTTAGCTTAGTTATGATCGATTTTAAATTGGTTCCTTAACCAAACAGATTCCTATGCAAACAGCAAGTGTATACAAACTTCGACTTCTTAGATTCTAGCATATTTTTTTAGGTTTCCTAATAATACTTACGCCTCGGCCGCCTTGGACACTTTGATTGTGCGCCGCTCGAGCTTCTGTTTGCGCAGGGCAATGATTCGCGTCAGTTGCTCCACGGGATTCTTGGCCAAGGAGGCGCCAGCGGAGCCGGTGCCATGGCTTGAGCCACCCCGCCGGTAGGCCTTTTTAATATCAATCTCGGTGGTATTTACACAGCCGGGCATCGGTCGGTGTACGTCCCAGAAGGCCCGCTCCTGTGAGTCGAGCACCTTGCGCTCCAGCTTGTCCCGCTTCTTGGCCACCTTGCTCTGCGATTCGGCCTAAAAAATAAATTAATTTAATTATTTAATGGTATGTTAAAGAAGGCATTTTGTAAAAAACTAATATATTCAATTAATAAAAATATTTTTCAAGACTTTGTCGGGGTTGCAAGGTTATCAAAACTTATAGTAATTATACTTTAGCTCCCCAAGGTTCTTCATAATTTATATACAGAAGCTTAATATATAGCTTAAGTTTTTACACACCTGCATAAATATAAACTCCCATTTCCGGGAGAACATCTTCTGCAATTTGGCCAGATTTTCAGCCTCGTAATCGGCCAACTCCAAACGCGTCTTATTCTGCATTGTGCGTTTGCAAAGGTAAACGGCATAGTCCGTATTCTCGGGCTCCCAGCAATTCGAGGGCCAAAAGTAGGGCGTCTGGAATCTGTGACAATAAAGAGTATAAGTTTATAGTTATATACAAATTTAGGTAGTCAAAAAAATAAATTTAAATAATAATAACTGGTAATCACCTGTAGAAGGTACCATCATTCTTGACGGTCAGCGCATGATCATCGATGGGAAATATGTAGCCATGGGAGCTGAGCAGGTGGGCAAAGTGCAGGGCCTCCGTCACGTCCTCCACATCAAAGTTCTTGAGGATCCAGGCCACCAAATCCGCTCCGGTGAACACCGATGGCACCTTGCTCATAAATGCCTTCACTGTGCGAACGGCCACGCCCGTCGTCTCCGCCTGCATTTTCTCAATGATGGCCTCCATCTGGAAATTAATTAAATAAATATTAAGTATTTATATTGAATTTCTGAATTAAGTTTAAAAATTGTATTTTGCAAACAATAATTGAATAAATATCAAAAGTGTGAACTAAAGTTTATAATAATAAGTACATATCACCAGACAAAACGATTTTAGGTAGAAGTTTGAGGAAAATAAAAAACTAAGAGTTGGCCGGCAACTTGACTTCATTTCTGCAATGCTAGAGCTAGTTGGGAATTATAAGAGCACACGTGTGAAAAATTTAATTTCAAATTAATAATTTTCAATTAAAATTTAAAAAAAAAATGAGAGAGATTTTTATTTACATATTTCAATTTCAATAAAAATCTTTCTAAAATAACAAAAATTTAACTTTAGTTTAAGAAAAACTTTTCAAAAAGTTTTATATATATTTAGTTTTTTGAAATGGTTTCGATATAATATTAAAAGCTATATTTTTGACTATATAACATATTTTAGTTTATTTGTTGATTGTATTTTAGATCGTTCCAAGCTATTTATGATCCTATTTTTAAACTATTTCGTCTGTGTTTTTCAATGCATAAAAAGTTATATTTCCCGAAGGATATTTTTTGAAAAACGAGATTGTTATAATTGTTTTCCAACTATTTTCCGAATCTCCATCTCTTTAGATTATATCTTAAATCTGCCTAAGAGTTGTCCAAGAGCTTTGAGATATAAAGTTTCGATCTGGCCTGTTCCATATGTATTTGTTATAAACATTTATATTTAAGAACACTAATTAAAATACCTCCTTAAAAGAGCATTTAGCTTGAATATTTAAAAATGAGCAAATGTTGAGGCTGGCCAACTTCTAACAAAAATGGTAATACCCAGCCACAGAACAATATCAAATAAATTAATTATAATTATAATTATAAAAATTAGAAATTATTAATTAATAATAACAAATTACCTTTTTGTACACTAGGATATTGGGTGCATCTTCGTTCTTGCCGCCCCGCTGCTGCGACGCCGACGGCACAGCCAGCGTCGTTGATGACGACGGGGGCGGCTGCTGTTGCTGCTGTTGCTGCGCCTGCGATGCCGACTGCGACTGTGACGACGACTGCTGGTGGTGATGGTGATGATGATGATTGGCATTGACTGTCAGCAGGCCGCCGCTGCTGCTGCCGCCGCTCTGCTTGCCGGCACCCGCTGAGGCTGCCGACGCAGACGCCGCTGCTGTCGATGACGAGGGGGTGGTGGAGGTGGTGGTGGCATCTGCATTCACTGTTTTGACAGCAGCAGGAGGAGCCGGATGAGGTGTGGCAGCAGCAGGTGATGCTGTCGTAGCTGTTCCTGTTGCCTGCGTTGCTGGTGCACTTTTCAGGGATGCTGCTGATGCCACCTTGGGCGATGTGGTTACTCCTCCAACTGGATTCACTCCTCCTCCGCCTGCCACCACCTTTGTGACCCCCACCGGCTCATTCTCCAGAAAAGCCACATTGTTATTGCCATTGGTCAGGGTCGTAGTGGTGGCTTCGCTGCGATGCGGTATGGCTGCCAGCGGATCGGTGCTGCTGTTGCCGCCGCTGCAGCTACTGCTGCTGCAGTCCGCATGGTCCGTGGGTGTACCTGCTGCGGGGGTGGCGGTGGTGGCTGCCGTTGCAACTGGCACCGCCTCGGCCTCGGCCGGCGTCGCGGCTGCTACGGCTGGCTGCTTGGCGGGTGCACTGCTGGCATTGGTGGCTTGTGTTTTGTCCGCCTCCGAGTTCATCGTTACCATCTTTGAAGGATCAGCCGCCGGGTATTGCCTGTATTTTTTCCCAGAGCCTTGGCTATTTTTAAACGCAGTGCCGGCTGCTTCAATCACCACAAAAAAAAACAACAGAAAATAAAAAAAAAGAAAACAGCGAAAAAAGCAGGAGGAGCTTTTCCGGTACCGAAGTGTGGGGGCGGTGGTGTTTTCCCAGCTCAGCGAGCTATTTTCGTGTGTGCGTGCGTGTGTGTGTGTGTGTGTGTGTGGAAATCAATTTGTTGGCTGAGAGCTCCGAAGGGGAAACGGAAAATGTTGGAAAAGTTGTTCAGTTGCTGGCTGTCATTTTGTCCTTTTCATGGCCATTTTTCTGGATTTTCGTCATTCTGCCTTGGCTCTAGCAGTTTTTTATGGGTTTTCCGGGCTTTTCCGGGGGACTTTTGACTTTTCCTTTCCTCAATTATTCGCTATATGTATGCAGAAATTTTCCGGAGTTATGGCAGCCCCCACACACACACGCACACGCACTCGCTTTTTGTTGGGATATTTTTTCTTTTTTTGTAATATTTATGCCCCTTTATAGTTTTCCTTATTTTTTGGGTTTTTCCTCGATTCTTCCGAGTTGTTGCCTATTTCTGGCGATTTTTTAAGCGCAGTTTTTCCAACGTTTCGTGCTGTTCCTCCGCTCCTCGTTTGCCGTTTCCGCTGCTGTTGCTGTTGCTGTTGCTCCTTGCTGCTCCTTGCTGCTCTCTCTCTCTCTAGCTCGCGCACTCGCCCTCTCTCGCTCGGGCGCGACGTGTTTTTTACCTTTTAGCCCGTAATCATTTTACGGCCCAAAGTCAATCGGCTCCTTGGAGCTTCCTGCTGATAGTCCTTCATCGATTTTTCGTAATTCCCACCCCGAAGGCGCTGCTCTCTTCGGTTCGCTCTCTTCCGCTCTCTTTTCGTCCTGCGCCAGCGCCTTGGCCGTTGTTTACATCCGCCAGCTGTTGTGGTTGCCACTTTTCGTGCGGTTATCGGTTTTGATATCGAATCAGGACATGTTTCGATAAAAATCGAATTGATTCTTGTATTTTTTATTAATTTTTTTTAAGTGAGGAGAGCTAACAAGTTATTGGGATTACAAGTTAGCGGGGAAATGTTTTAAATTTATGAGTTCAAAATGAAATATACGGATACTTGATATTTCAGCTAAAGAAATCGTTGAAAAAAAATAAGAATTTGCTTCTAAAATATTTATTTCGTTTACGTTTACAATTACATAAAAAAAAAAAACGAATACATTTAATCCGATTAAATATAGCATATTATTTATATGTAAAATGTACATGCATAGTTCACTTTCATTAGCTGCATATTTTAACTTATAGTGACCTTAGTTGTTATGGCTTTTATACAAAGTTTTGCAATGATTTTGAAAAGAAAAACATTCAAAAGGGAATTACAATAAATAGAAAAAATAATACATTGTATGTGCAGGATAAAACAGAGACGGCTACGGCTACACGAAGGATATGCCAAATTATTATCCTACAGATATCGATAACGCATATAAGTATATGTAAATATATATATGTTTTACTGCCCCTAAGACTAAGTGTGCGCGTGTATCGCTCGGAATAGCTTTACGTACATCTGAAATTTCTGGCATACACTTGATATTTATTTACATAGTTTGAGAGTATATATTTATTTATGGTATAAATATGTGTGTGGGTGTTTTTGTGTTTGTTGCTACGAAGTCAGCAATGGGCGCGATATCCCGTTATCAATTGTCATGATTGATATCGTGTTATCGATGTCCGCTATCGATAGCAAACGAAAGGATTAGGCAACAGGACCAAATCGGGGTTTATCCTATATGACCAGCTATACGCGATGTAACTATTTGTAACTGTTAAGAAATATAACTCAAAAAATGAACGTCGGATGTGAAATGAGAATTGAGACCGGACAGGAATCTATAAAACCCGGAAAATATAGGATTTTAAAGTGATTTTTGTAATCATTAGAAAATTACAACTCCAAGTTGAGAAAGATGAATAAAAGGTTGAACTAACTAATTAAATACTGGAAATAAAACAAGTCAAAAAAGTGAAAACTTGAAAACTTGAAAACCTATATGCATATGGGGGACACATATTATATTATATAATAGGTATTATTATATTAATATTTCGATTATATCCCCAGACCACACAATATACGAAACCCTGCCAATGGGTTAGCATTATCAGCCGAAATTTAGACAGATTTCCATTGAGCATCGATAGCGGATTGGCCTCCCTATAAATCACATGTTGACACTACGTTTATCAATGACATAGAAACCATCATTATCATGATGATGGTTGTGATTACGATTATTTGTATTATATTAAAGATTGGGTCGATTGTGTGCACAAAATACCAACAAATTGACAAGTTGTAGGGCGAATTTTTAACCTACATTCAAGTTTTAGGTAAAATTTTTAGAAACTATCTTGGTTCTGACCTTTATATTAAAAATTGTTTTCAAATAAAACCAAAATTATTCATTTAAAACAGTGGTCCGTGTTGTGTTACAGAAAATGTTAGTTAGTGAAAACAATTTCACTTTATTCATTTTCTGTAATGGAATTGGTGAAGTGTAGTGGCGGATTGTAGTAATGGTGTAAGGTATTGGTGTAAATTATTGGTGTAATGGTATAGTGTTTAGAAATGGTGTAATATAATGCTTAAGAGTAATGAAATGTTGAAGAGTATTCACTTTCTGTAATGTAATTGGTGAACTGTTGTGGAGCATTGTAGTAATGGTGTAAAGTATTGGTGTAATGGTTTAGTGTATATAAATGGTGTAATATAATGGTTAAGAGTAATGAAATGGTCAAGTGTAATGGTGTAAAGTATTGGTAAATATAGTAATAATGTAATAATAATTAAATGGTGTTATTTTGTGGTGAATTGTAATAGAGCGGACCACTGATTTAAAGCATACTTTTTTCCACTTACCCTCTCTCTCTCTCTCCGGGTTAAAATTACCCTAAACTTGAACACCCGCTCTATGAAGTAGAAGGGGCTTCCCTACTGATGCTGCTCCCTGGAATGCCGCACTGGCCGATCCCTGTCACGGTCTCGATCTCGCTCCCTTTCCGACCACAAAGGCTGGCCGCTCTGGGCCTGGTAGGACAGTGGAGGCGGCGGTGCCGCTAGCTGGGCCTGCGGCACCAGCTCCGCCTGCGGATTGAACTGGTTGTTTGTGTTGTAGTTGACCAGGATATCGCTGGCCAGACTGTGGCCATAGTTCACGCTCCGGTCGGGGTATCCTTGATTCTGGGGCTGCACCTGAATGGGTTGCGACTGCACCTGGTGCGGCTTGCCGCTTCGCCAGTGCTTGTGCTGGGCCACCGGAACCAGGCGGTACAGGGGCTCCGCGGCCGGAGCACTCGGATAGCCATGTGCATAGTACTGCGGATACTGGTGGGTCAGCGGGTGGGGATGACCATGTGGATGTCCCTGCTTGCTGCTGGGCCGCACGCGCTTAAACTGTGGCGCCGGTCGCTGCCAGAACTGCAGGGGATTCCCGTGGACCGGAGCCGGTGGCCGGAGCTGAGGATCCTCCGCAAACTGGGGTCCAGGAGTGCTGTAGATTTGCGGCTCGTAGATCTGCTGCTGCTGCTGCTGTTGCTGCTGCTGTTGCAGATGTTGCTGTTGCTTACCCACTCGAAAGTGGCGCCCGGGCAGATAGGAATCCGGCGGCGTGGCCTCCAGGCTGGGCTCCAGCTGTAGCTGCTGCTTGCCCACCCTTAGGTGGCGCTGCCTCTGGGCGGGAGGCTGGTACACAATGGCCTTGAAGGCATTCTGATCCTGCTCGTCGGCGCTGTAGTTCACCATGGGCAGGAAGGGCTGCTTGTCAAAGTCGGGCGCCTGGCAAGAAATAAAAAATATATATAAAAATAAAGAAAATATATACCATACGCCTTGAGCTCTCACCTGGAATCTGCCTGAGACGCCTCCACCGGCAGGCGGCGAGACCAGATTGCTGCGCAACAGCTGCCCCAGCGAGGCCTCGTACTCCGCGTGCAGCTGCAGCTGGGCGGTCCTCGGCTTGGGCGTAATATTGACCACATCGGCCACATCATTCGAGGGACTCGGCGAGGACTTGTAGTGCTGCAGATGCTCCCGCTGATGGTGGTGGTGATGGTGACGCTTGGGCGGCTTGGTGGCCAGGAAATCGTCAATGACATTGGACTTGATCGAGCCCGGCTGCCGCTTGGCCTCGAAGTACTCGTAGTAAATGGGATTCGACTTGGAGAGCGGCGGGTCCAGCGGTGAGTTCGGTAGCGTGCTCTCCGTGGAGCTGGGCACGAACACGAGCTGCGGCCGGGGCGTGTAGTTGACCGGGTAGATGGGTATGGGCACGGCCACTGGCACTGGCACACGCTCCACATAGCTGGGCGATGGTGGCGGTGGACTCTGCCTGGGAGCCGGCGGCAGGTAGGTGATGGCATTGTACTTGGGCTTGTACGAGGTCCTGATGGTGGGCAAGGGTACCGGCGGTCTGGCTGTGGTTGTCGTGGTGCTCGTGGTGCTGGTGGTACTGGTGCTGGTGGTGGTGCTGCTACTGGTCAGTGGTCGCCGTGTGGTCTCCAGACGACTAAAGTGATCCGGTGGCGGTGGCAGCACTATTCCCGGCACCAAAGGTCCCGGCGGCACCGGATTCGAGTAGTTACTCTTGTAGACAAAACTATACGCCGGCGGATAGTACAGCGACGGATCGTCCTCGTCAAAGTCACTCACATTGCCCGGTATTCCTGGGACATCTCCCGCAAGGGATCCATTGCCATTCAGCCCGTTGATCAGCCAGGGACCCAGGAGCGGCGGTGTCCTCAGCAGACCCCGCGATGGCCCCGTATCGTTGGGGTAGAGCAGCCAGGGGGCGTAGGGCGCCGGATAGACGTAGGCCGGGGCTTTCGGACGAGCTGGGTCAGGTGCTGCAGCCGGAGATTGCGCTCCCGACCGGGCAGCAGGATGCGATGCGAGATTTTCGGCGGCGGCGCCCGCGTAGCCCTGGTGGTGATGGGCCTCAGCGGATAGCGTTGCATTGCCAGGCGCCGGACGGAGGATCTCGAGTTGATTATCTCGGATAAGCTGCAGCGGCCCGTGCGGATCGAGCTGCACGGGAAATGGAGGCGGCACTGCTGGATTTTCGGGCAGTTTGATTTGCCGCCCGGGCGCATCGTAATCATCGATGGCCGGCCACGGACCCTGCTGATTGTCCTCCACTTCCTCGTTCAAAGCTCCGCCCTTGATCACCAGCAAATGGTCCTCGGCCAGCCAGATGTCCTCCTCATTAAGGCCGCCGTAGTTGCGTTCGTTGTCCAGCGGCACCTCCGAGTTCCTGGCGTAGCTCAGCACTCCCGGTCGCTTGGGCACGCGCCGGAACAGCTCCTTTTCGATCAGACCGTACTTGCCATCCCTCACCTGGTCGGCCAGCGTCTTCTTGGCCTCGTCCTTGGGTGGCTTCTTGGCCGGAGCCTCGGCTTCCTTGCCAGAGCCGGCGCTCAGCCGCAGGATGCCATTGTCCCAGTTGTCAAAGTCGTCGGGCTCGTTCAGGAGAGCCTCGTCGTCGTCGTCGTCGTCGACGTCCTGTTCCCTGAATCTCGAAGGCTGTGGCGGCGGCAGTGGAGTTGTGGATCTGGAGGTGCTGGGCGGATTGCTGAATCTCGTGACGGCTGTGGGCGTGGTCACTCTCGGCCTGACCGATGGCTTGGCCAGTCTGTAGCTGCTGCTTGCCTTGCCTCTCAGGGCGGAGGACACCCTCGCTGTGGTTGTGGTCGTTGTCCTGATTGTGGTTGTGTCTGTGGGCGTGGCTGTGCTCCTGCTCGTCGACGTGGGCACAAAGCTGGAGGAGGAGCTGTTGGCGCTCACCGCCGACACTTCGTACGTGGAGTGTCCCTGGGCATTGTGGATGTGGCCAGCCACCAGTCGCTGGATCATGCGCGGCCTGTCGGGAATATTAAGTAAGAATTTTCTATATAAATTATCGATTTATTTAAAAACTATTATATTTATATTTAAAAAGTTTAAATATATTTTTATATTTGAAAAGTCAAATGGAAATCTTGCAAATCAAAAGTTTTAAGACTGAGGTAATAACTGCTTGGTAATATTGATTTATCAATACTTTAAGGATCTTTGATGCCAAGATCGATAATAAATCGATATTATAACCTTGAAATGTATGCATGTGCGATACATATATATTTTTTAATATTTTGCACCAATATAAGCGAAGAAAAATAAAAAAAAAAAGAAGTTCCTGATATTTTTAAAAAATATTCTTATTTTAGATATTTTTCGATAAAATTTCGATATTTTAGTGTAATTTTCGATATTCGATAATTTTTTCAATATATTAGAAATTACTTTTCCTCTAGATATATATATCTTCTTTTAAGACTTATTACTCACGTTTTCAGTGCACCACGAGCTGGAGAGCTGGAGCTGGGACTGGAACTGACACTGTTACTATCCACTGGAACGCTGGAATTTGAGCTGGAACTGGAACTGCCGCTGAAACTGTAGCTGCTGTATGGCGGTGATGCCTGCCAGCTGCGACGGATGATGCTGCTGCTGCTGCTGCTGGCGCTGGCATCGCTGTCCAGGAGCGGCGTGTCGCGTGGCTGTCGCTGCCCTCGCACACTCCCCCGATCCCTGGAAGATCGTCCAGCAGCGGCTTCAGCTTGCCTTCCTGCTGCTGCTGCTGTTGTTGTTGGTGTGGTGCTGGTGCTGCTGCTGCGCCGTCGCTGCCACTGCCTAACGGTGGTCACGGGTAGCGGCGTTGTGCTGCTGCTGATGCTGCCGCTGCGAGAACTGCCGCGACCGCGACTGCGACCTGAGCTCACTGCTATGTCGATCGACTGCGTCGTCGGCGGTCGACGTTGGCGTGGCGCCCGCAGCGTTGGCGCCTCAGTGCTTGTGGTGGATGCCACGCCTCCTGCTCCTGCCAGTCCCTGACCCAGACCCGGACCCTGACCCGGTCCCTGCAACAGTAGCTGCAACTGTCCTTGTCCTCTGCCGCCACGTTGCCGTGTCGCAGTCGCGGCTGCCGTCGCTGTTGCTGTTGTTGCTGTTGCTGTCGTTGCCGTTGTGGGTGACGGCGTTGCTGCCGTTGTCAGCGATGTCACCGCCAGCAGAGCTATAACTATCCAGTGCAAGGTTAAGGATGCCATCTGGAAAATAGCAAAAAATAATACGAATATTAAGAAAATATATAAAAAATATAAAATGTATATAAATTAATAAAATAAATAATAAATAATATAAAAAACATGTAAATATTGGATAAATATAGAATGTATAAATATAAAAAATAAAATAATATATAAGTATTTAATGTATAAATATCAAATAGTAAACAAATTTTGTAATCTCGTATTCCAAATATTTATCTTACCAAAATCCTGTAAACAATGGCTTCAACGTGAAGGTCTAAAAACAGGCTCATTCAACCGTTAATCAATTGGAAATACCACAAAAAAACACTAAAAATATAAAGGAAAAACGCTTACAACTTTGGTCGTTGTTGTTGTTGTTGTCGAGAGCACTTAATTAACATGAGTGAGCAGCGAGCAGCGGCGGCAATAAGAAAAACACGCTTGAAAATTTAAGCACGCGTCGCCTTATAAAAACAAAAATAAAATAAAAAAAAAATAAATAAAAATTCCAAGGAGAAACCTGAAGTAAAAATCGTTTTTTTCCAAATGCACTTGAGCGCATCGTTGGGAAAAAAAAGAAAGAGGAGTGCAGTTTCCAAACAAACTATAAGCGATTGTTTTTCCGTCCGATTGCATAATTGAAACAATAAGAAAATAACTAAATCATGAAAATAAAAAAACCCAACGGGAAATCAAATCAATGTTGATGAAGTAATTGAAAAAAAAGGGGAAATACAATATATAAATAAATTGTAAGTAAAGAAATACTGACAAGGGAATTTAAAGAAGTTTTTTTTTAGCTACTGAACGTTATTAAACATTTAGTTACTTTATTGAATAAATAAATTAATCATTATTAATAATATTTAAATATCTTAATAGTGTAACAATTATTTATTTGTAGTATGCATTTTAAGTTGAGAAGTTAAAACAAAAGATAGATAAACATTAACTAAAATTTTACCATATTCAAAATAAGGCTGAAAGCTAAGTGGCCTAAGTAAATTATATTTTAAATGATTTAAATAGTTATTAAGTAATAAATTCTTTAAAATCTATGATTTTATTGAAATAAATTAATTGTTTAATGCATTCTCAAGCTTTTGCAATATTCTTCAAATAGTCTAGTTTAACATTAGAGAAATTACTCCAATTAAATCAGGTCACTCTTTTTATAAAAAATTTGCAAAGAAATTGTATATTAACAAGCATTCTATTCTATTATACCATTAACAATTATAATTTGGGACACATTTAAAGTAATACTTTTTATTTGAAACGTTTAAAAAGCATTTTCCCTTTTTTCTAATTCTCTTAGAAATATTTTCTTTACATTGCTCTGCAATAACCATTATTCCATTATTCTTACCACCAAATATACCTTTCAGACTCGATTTCTGTGGCTTTAGTTTGCAAAATAGAAAAAAAAACTTGAATGGTCTTACAGAACTTAGGCTTGCCCGCCCATCAATTTAATACAATCCAATTCAATTCCAACCAACATCGCCCGTCACTTTCGACGCCCCGAAAATGCCAAAAGCGAAATCAAGGACAGAGCTTTGAAGAAATCGAATCATAAATAACACTTTACTTTTGCGTTTCTTATATATATTTTTTTATTTTTTTATTATTTTTTTTTTAGCTTAAGCTTTAACTTCAGCTCCAGCTCCAGCTCGGACTTCTTGTCGCTGGGCATTACTCATACGCGCCGTGGCTAATTGACCAAAAACGCGACAGGTTGAAGAGTTTTTTCCCCCGCCATATTTTTCCTGTCGTTTTCTGGATACAGTGAGCACTCCCAGAAAGGGATATTAATAAAATTTAATATAAATATATATGATTATGATTTATTTTTGTATGATTTATATAGAGTAATAAGTTCGTCTGAACAATATTTTAATTTGTGAGTTTCCAAAATTGTTTTAATATAGTAAAATTATTTTAGAGGAAAAACTGGTTAAGTTTGATAGCTGTACCAGTTTAAAAAATATTTCAAAGTTTATTGTTGGTTATTAAAATTTTTTTTTAATAATGATTAAATAGGTAAACTAGTTTTGAAGTTAAGATTTATGTGCAAATATATAAAATGTTTGATTATAATTATTAAATATTGAATATTACTATAAGGAAAATAAAATATTATTTTTATTGAAAACACTTGTAACAAAATTTATTTTAAATATTGTTTTAATTTTATTTCTATAATTAATAGATTAATTTAATATTAAAAATTTTAATTCCCTTTATTTTCCCCATGTCCCCAGTTCTCTAAGAAAAGACTTTTAATTATTGCTCTAGTCCCAAGAAATTATTTAAAGGAATTAAAATATTTATCCTTTTATTTGTTCGCTTTATCGAGTGACTGCTGTCTATAGCTTAATTTTTGTCGGTTTTATTGGCGCCCACAAGTGCAGGCGCCGAATGCTTGGAGCATTTTTATTGTTGGGCGCAGTTGCCAAACCCCGAAAACAAAAAACAATGCAAAGTGCACTAACAGAAAAAAAAAAACAAGAGAAATATGCTGGCAGACTAAAAACAAAAACAAAAACAAAAACCAAAAAAAAATAGAAACAATCAAATGGAACGTGATTCGAGACAGAAACTGAAACCGAGACCAACGCCAAGACTAAGGCTAAAAACTGGACTGGGACTGGGACTGGACTTTGGCTAGGAATCCGCTTGTGTGTGTCTTGTGCCTGGCGACTTGCGCCTGTCCACTGCGCTCCAATTTCTGGCTTTATTTAATTTTTTTTTTTTTTTCTTTATTTTCATTTTCATTTTGTTCGTAGAACCAGCCACGGCAACAGCAACAGCAACGGCAACAGCGGCTGCCAAATTGTTGTTTAGCAATCAAAAAAGAAGTTAAAACAAAAAGCAGCAGGTCGACAGCCAAAATAAAATACTCTTTAAATGTAAAGCAACGAAACAAGTTGTTAAATTGGTTAAGATATTAATAATATATTTGTAGAATATATTTTTTTTCTGCTTAAATTAATAATTTTAACCGAAAGTGTCTTTAAAAATAACCAAAAATGATTTAATTGTGTTGGAAGTTGAGTTAAATATTTAATTAACAATTCAAATAAAAGAACAAATATATAAGAACGTTATAAATATAAGAAAAATATATAAATATAATATAAAATTATATAATAAATATATATAAAATATTATGGAATATATATATATATTTTATAGAAATATGAGCAACATTCTATTCTTATTGAAATCTTGTAAATTAAATATAATAATAATGATCAATAAGTATATCTTATAACCTTGCTAATAATAAATAGATTCAATTAAAATAGATTCAATGAAAATAAATAATATTTCTACCAAAATGTATTTTTTATAAAGAATTTAAATGTGATAACAGCACTGAATGTTAATTTTAATTAATCGTATTTATAGGTAAAATACTTTAAAGTATTTTATAGAATTCCTGTAAATATAAACAATAATTTCTTTACTATTTAAATCTTGTCGGAGCTATATATAAAATATACAATTTAAAATTCAATTTAAAAGTTCAAACATTAATAGTAAATTGTAACTATAAAGCTTGAAATTATTATTATAAAAAAATTCTACAAACGAATGATATTCGTTTATATTTTTAACCCATAAATCAATAGCATAATCGGTAAAAACAAAGCAAATAACAAACTATAACTTGTATATTTTTATGCTACAATTTTATGGCTATATACTGCGCCTGATAGTCAATGTATCTCCCCAAGTAAAGTACACTTTCGGGGCGTAGAGTATCATAAACAGTAAATAATGAAAACTGTTCGCGTGCTCTGTGGTCGGTGCCTAACGGTGCCTGTAGTGCCAGTTCCCCCATGCCCGATCCCCGCTCCCCGATCCCCGATCTCTGATCTCTCAGAGATTCGTCATAGAGGCGACCACGTTCCAGGCCAAGCCTTGGAGTTGCCGCCAGCCACTTGAAGGCATTTTTCATAACCGCAACGAGGGTACACCAAAGTGGCTTAATTCTTAAATTATTTGGCAGTCCAGGGTACTTGCATGTGTCTATGTGGATAATGCACAAAGTTGGGCAATAATGAATGCAAGAAAAAAAAAGAGTAGAAAGAAAGAAAGCTAAGCTTTGATTTCTAGTTTAATTTCACAAAACAATTAATTTTAAATATATTTTAAAATATTAAATATAAAGCCCAAATCCAGAGTATCTTAGTTCGGTGCTTCGTAGGCCTGCCTTTCTTATAGTTTTTTGTAGGCCTTTGTATATTGAATGAAAGGCAACACGCCGGCCAAAAAGCTATTGGCAATAAATAATTCTTTGTTGTTGCTGCGCCTGTTGCTTTACTTAAATTTAATTAGATTATTTGAAAGCAGTTTGGGGCGATGGTGTCATAGATTAAATTGGACGTAATTCATTTTTTTTCCTTCGTTTTTCTCATGTTTTGCCTTTTGCCTGGCTCAACATTATCTAATTGTTCTTGTTATTTTTCTTAGGAATTATTTCTCATACGTTAAGGGGTTTTTACAAAATTCCAGTGATTAGTTCTGAGCTTAGTAAATAGAATAGGTTCCAGAATTTTCACCAGCTAACGGACACAAGTCAATGGACGCTTCGCTCCAATTAATTTCTGGTAAAAAGAACAATAGAAGTAGCAGAGCAAAGCCAATCCAATGACAAAAGAAACCCCAAAAAAAATGTAAATTTAAATAATAATTAACAAGTATTCAGTATCTAGAGCGGAGAAAGAAATTTTCCATGGCATTATATTATGTAACCGAATAAAATGATCCAAATTAAAAAAAAAATTGGTGTGTAAGTTCGATTTGGGCGTTGAGCTGCCACTCCAACCGAATTGGAGTGAAGGTTAATCGGCCATGGCCGGTGATCGATAGGAATGGAAAGGTTCACAGTGGATCGGGGATTATGGATTGTATATCTATGTACAAATCAGAAAATGTAATACAGCAATGACTCAAATTTGAATGTCAGAAGGAGAAAAGGATCAATCACTTAGTTACTACATAATAATAATTAATTTGCAGAGAGTTTTCAGTTTTTTAACAAACCAGAAACAATAAGAACAATGTGGATAAAGCGTTTTTAGCATTTTAAATTCTCTAGTTTTATAATTTTAGTTAAACATCTACAGTTTTCAATTTTTTTCCACATTTAACGATGGTTTCTAGAGCATATAATATAATATATATATAATATAAGTTGAAAATATGCTTAAATACAGCGAACTTAGTTCTGACCAAAATTATAATCCCCAACAAGTCCACATTCACATAAAGGAACCAAAAGTGTTATAATATTTAAATATTAATCATTATAATAAATAATTACAATATTTAAATATTAATAATTATTATTATTAAATATTATTTAGCATTATTTTCTATAATATACTGAGAGCAATCTTTTATCAAATTTATAACATAGGACTTTTTTTTTGATATATTATTGGAACTACCCTAGAACCCCCTTGAATCTTAGTACATTTATTACATAATTTGTTCACATTTATTTACTAATATTAATGATATGTATGATAAGATAAAAACCCCAGAAATACCTTAATAAATTGATAAATTAATCCTTTAACCGATTGTCTTAATTCCAGTCTAATAAAAAAATTCCCGGCACCTGATTTCCTAACCGAACTAAGCTGAAACAGCGCTGCCGGACTCCAAGCCGAGGCCTTAACATGGCGAAAATAAGTCACTCGGCTATCGCTAGGCCAAAATCAGAGACAGGAAAATAAATACAAGGCGGCCGAAACTGAGAAACAAAACACACTGAGTGAGGCACACAAAATTCACTGCTGTGGGGGCGCAAATACCCGGGATACCGTTACGGGCCCCGAAAAAAAAACCTGTGAGGTTGGGACATGCGCTGCAGGTTTACCCTGCCGATCCGATCAGGCTCGGTTTGCATACAAACATATATTTATTTATATATATATTTCTTTGCCGCCAAAGAGCCAGACCGATTGGATTTTCACCTAAATATTTGAACTGTTGTTTCACGTTGATACTCGGTACCTTTTCGGCGCTCGCATTGGTCTGGAATTTTAAATAAATGCGATTTAGTTGTGCAACGCTTTGCCTTACTTTACTTGACTCTACTTTTTCCCCTTTCCTGACTGGCTCTGCATTTGCTATTTGCTCTCGCAGATTTATGGTAAATAATTTGGCTGGGAAAATAAATGCCAGTGATAGGGGGAATAATATCTAGACAAAGCTGCAAACAAATGTATATTGTTTTGGGAATTTATTTAGAAGAATTTAGTGGAAATGGTTATGCTCTAATTAAACATACAAAAAATTAAACAATTGATTTGGAAGCATGACTGAAATTTCACTTTAATTGTAAAGAATAAACAGTTAACAAAAAAAGCATAAACAATACTACAAAATCTTTTATATAAGAAGAAGTATGTACATAAGTCTAGAAAATATTTAGATACAAGAATTATAAATTTATTGCCTTAATTTATTTGACTTAAATTTTCGCTTTTAATTTCGTTTTGTATTACCAATTTGGTCTACAAATTTATGTAAAATATTTTGACTAGAAAAACAATCAATTGAACAATCTGAAAATTAAAGAAACCAACAATTAAGAGCTTCATGATCTTCCAGGAAATTAAAAACTACTCTTGACTGGAAAGTTAGGCTCTAAATAAATAAAATAAAAAATAAATTATAAATGTAAAAGCAAGACTGAAATTTTACTTTAATTATAAACAATTCGCCATAATCAAATACAACAAAATAAATAATTTTTGATAACTAAATTGATTGTCTTATTTTGATTCAAGCATTCTACTTTTCACAGGGTATTTCCTTTGCCTAAACTCTTTCTGGCCTTGCGTAAAGGCTTTCCAACAAATTTGTTCATTAAACATTATCGGCGGTTTCTGTTTCTGTTTTCTGTTTTATTGGCAACGAATATCAAGAGAGGCAAGTTAGCAACCTCAGTCGAGTTGCCATACGGTAAGATACATATATTTCATTCTGTATTCCGTCCAGTCTGGTGTGAAAGCGAGAGTGGCTATGGATTTTTGTGTTGCTATTATGTGCAAAGTTATGCTCGACGCGTAACTGGGCCAGCGACAACAACAACAACAACAACAAGAACAAGCGGTAATAACAACAACGAGAAATGTTTACAAAATATTCATTGATTTAAAATGTGGAATTTCGTTGGGCTTATATTGCTTCCCATTTATTATTATGTTGTTTTTTGTTTTGTTTTTTTTTTTTTTGCTTTGTTTTTCCTTTTCGACTTGATTGATCTGACTTTATATGCAATGATGCAATTACGAGGGAGTTTTTGTTTTTGTTTTGCCACAATTTAAATTGCATTTTCCAGCGACCAACGGCGCGTATGCGTAATATTCGGTCAGCCACTCGACAATATATTGCGCATACGTACCAAGAAAATATCTATATCAATATCGAACCTAACCCTCAATTAAGCGGAAACTTGTGTCATTCGAATATCTTGGGCGTTGTTGTTGTCTTTTTTTCAACTCGATTCCACTCCACTCCAAAATAACACAGCAATAAAAACTCACTTGATTAAGTATTCGGGGGGGAGAAAAAGCTGATCTGGGGGAACTGGGCGTGGGAACAGGCAGCCAGCCAGCCAGCCAACAACTTTATTATGCAAAGTGGCCAGAATGTCATTGCCCAGGTACCCGGTTATAGTCTGCAGAGGCACTGTAGTCCCCTATTCCCATCATGATTAGACCCTACTTAGCCCATAGTCTTGCTTTTCAGCTAATAAGACAGAGTCGGATTCGTGCCGAAAGGGCGACAACAGCTTTTAGAGGGGTTTGGTTTTATGGGAACAGCATTAAATCGAACGGAAATAAACACATTTACTGTGAATATTAATGATTTAAGGGAAAGAAAGACACTTAATCCTAGTTTTAACTTACTCACTGATTGACACCTCTTAAGACTACCGTGTTGCAATCAAGTTTCAAAAAGAAAATATATTTTCCTGACACAAGTGACACATTTCCACTCGATGACCACCCCCAATGCTGCCAAATAATAATAAAAAAAAATGTAAATCACATTTTCTCCCGAGTCCCCCCAGATAATCTATAATTGTAATTATAATTGCCAGTCACTCGACTCCCCCCAGTTCAGGGAAGCCAATGAAAATTGCCCAACCGCACTTATGCAACGTTGCCGGGTCTGGATCGGATCGGAATGGATCAATCCAATCCAGCCACGCCCCGATCTCTCCGGGGCGGCGGCGGCGGCGGCGACTCAGACCCAGATCGCACGTCGCATATTTAGTTAGCATAATTTGCTCTCTAATTGTCACTGACAGTCGAAGAATGTGCCCCCCGTGGTGCCCAGTCGCCAACTGGTTTTCACACGGGGGAAAAACTCTGGGTGGCTGCGGGAAAAAATTCACTTGGAATTAAAATTGAGTCAGTAAAATGGCTAAAAAAAACAACAACTAATCAGCTAAATATTTTATTTCATGATTGAAAAATAATTACTTATTTTAATTTTTTCTAATATAGGAATTCAACACCAAATAGGATTTTTATATATTTTATTAAATAACTAACTAATTTAACTATTGGGTCTTAAATTGATATTTCAGAAGGAAAACATATTGAAAACAGAAAATTGGCCAAAAATTGGAAATTGAGTTTTGAATGCAGAAAAGTTCTCCTAAAAGAACTAGGAAGAAAAATTTAAAGCAGATTAAAATCGGTTGAGTTTAAGCCAAGTTATGATAAAAAAACCATGCGATTTTTGGGACAAAATTGGAAAAATTGGGAAAAATTTAGAAATCAAATTTTTGAATACAGAAATGTTCTCCTTTGAAAACCAAGAGGAAAAAAACAAACCGGACTGAAATCGGTTGAGTTTAAGTCAAGTTATGACAAAAAAAAGGTTTTTATAGTTTTTAACATATTAAAACGTAATTAAATCATTTGTTTGTATATTTTCTATATATTTTTACACCTAGTATTTATATTTAAAACTGTATTTATAATATATTTCTTTCCCGTGCTCCGTTATTATCTTTTTTTTTGTAGCAAATACAATTCTGTTCCCATTTAAAAACGAATGTGAGCTACACCCACCACACTTGGCTATTATATAATTATAAATGTCTATAGTGTCTAGAACCGATCATGAGGGACAAACCGGTGCGATAAGATCTAAGCAGGAAGCGGGTGAAGGAAGAAAATGGTTGCGTGAAAAGAACAGTAATCATTTTATGGCTGAAAAATGGGATTGGCTGTGATTGAATTACATATTTAATAAAGGTTGATAACAAAACCAGCTTTTGATTGGCTGTTTATGTTTATTTTAGCAAATAAATTATCTTATTTATAGCCTTTAAAATGTAATATTACATCTTCTATTCTATTCTATCCAAAAGGTTTTCATTTTTCCCTCAAAAAACCCACCTCGCACACCTCCATAAAAAACACCTTGATAAACTAAAGGTTAATGCATTTCCGTTTCCGCAGGCCAAGTGGTTTTTTCTATCTTTGGTTTCCTTTTGGAAATTCTACATATTTGTTGTATTTTTTTTTTAGCCGTTGAAATGTTTGTGCCACTCACCTTTGGGTCTTGAGATATCACAGAATGGTTTTTGCGCATAAGAAACCTGCGACGACGACACTTGTATTAGTTGTTGTTGTTCTTGTTGGTGTTATTGGTGTTGTTGTTGTTCTTTAAGTTTTTGTTGCTGCTCCAGTTGTATCTATAATTGTTGTTCTGGGTGTTGCTGCCGGTGTTGTCGCGGTTCCAATTTTGTTTTTTATTTTTTGTTGTGTGAACCAAAAGACTTCCAACAATTTTCTGGCTATTTTCGCGCTTGGCCTTTGTATGTTGTTGGTTTTGTTTTGTTTGTTCCACTTAAGATCTGGTTGTATATATATTCACTTTATACAGCCGGGAGTTATATATATGCACGCTACTTTTTATGATTTTCGCAAATTACTTTTTCGTTGGGCAATTTTTAGCGTTGTCTCTGGCTGTTGTTGTAGTTGTTGGTGTTATCGTAGTTGTTGAAATTGTTGTTGCTGCTGGACACATTTCCGTTGGCAGCAACAACATGACGCAGCGTTCTGACCGTCAATCAACGAACTGCAAATAAAATTAAAAGAAACATCAAAATTAAACATAAAAATTAAATATTAATTCCAATTAATTCCAACAGATATGTCTAGTTAATCATCAATGTTGAAGTACTGTATCTGAGAATGAAACCTACTTCGCTGCTGGAATAAAAAAAAGATACAAACAAGAATGGTAATGAAAGCCAATCAAGTGCTTAATTACTTTTAATTAGGAGATTTATAAGCGGAGCAGCCCAACAGCAGTTCTGCGGAATTTTATTAATTCGGTTTCGGAATTGCGACAGCGAAAGGCGGAAGTCCATCGATGGCAAGTCTTTTTTTTGGCTTCACACAAAAAAAAAACCACCTGGAGATTGTCACCATCCATTTGGATGAGTGTCCAAACGCATCTGTGTGCCACTTGCAACTCGAAGATTCCCAGCGCCTTCCGCTTGGCGGAATGAGAAATAAGCAAAGTTGGAAACTCATTTTTTTTCTAGTCTCTGACTCTGGCAGTACATCAAAAGCACATTAGGCCGAGTGAACTAAATGTTTGGACATACACACACTCACACTGATGTGATGATGGGTGTGGAGTGAGTGTAAGTGCGAGTACTGCTGACCTATTTATCGAGTGCTGCCAGTTGACTGTGATGTGTTAATTAGTCAAATGTTGGTCAACACTCGGCGGTCCGCTTTTATTTGGCTTTAAATGGACTTTGGCATTCCTACGGAACGCCTCTTGAGGGGGCACTTTGGTTCACAAATTGCACAAAATGTTAATCAGTAAGGCAAATATTTGAATTAAATTGTATTTGAAGGGTACAGCAGAGAGCTTAAATAAATTTCTAGCTCATTGAGTACTTTAATATTTAAGAAATTTACCAAACACTATAATTTACTTGGTAAAATTGATCATTTTATTTTAAGAATCGTTTTAAAACCCTATAAAATTTTCACCTTTAATTTATTTTTCTTTGCATTATTTTTATTTAGAATCTTTGTTGTTAAAAAAATCTTATAAAAAATATTTTTAGCATAATTTATTTAATTTAATTTCCTTGATTTTTAAAATAAGAATACTACAGCCTTTGAAATATATATTATACATATTAACTTGTATAAAATATATTTTAAATAGTATCAAATATTTAATAAACATTTTAATATCTAAAATATATATTTCAAGAAGTGTATCTAAAATCTCTGTATAAAATATAATATAATTTCCCCGACTTTACTTTTTACTTCTAGGCTTTGGCAGCGCTACCCCGCTGCTTTTTTCCTGTGCATGCTGCAGAGAAAAAATATAAAAAAAAAATACAACAACAAAAATACAACAACAAAAAATACAAAAACAAATAATAAAAAAAAAAATGATTTAATACATTTGCCCGGCAACCGGATATCGAAGTCGTGGCTGCAGTTGGAACTGAGTAAATGTTTTGCAATTTCCCTAAGATCGCCATGAGTCGGCTGAGAGCAACTACAATGTGTATCTGCGAGTAACTAAATGCAGATATATTTGTATCTGCATCTGCATCTGCATCTGCATCTGCATGTGCATGTTGTAACTGCACACACATATATGTGCGTGTTCCGGCTGTTCCTCAATTAAACAGTACTTGCATTTACAATTTTTATATGTCTCTGCCATATACCAACCATCCATCCATCCATCCATAAGCTCCCGAAAAAGTAAAGTCCAGTCGGAGTTGGACTTAATGGACATGACGGCTTAACGTTGAGCCGCCGCTTGAGGTGTTGATCATCATGAACTGGACACCAGCTTCAAGGTGCAGAGTAAGAAAAAGGGAGGACTTACGATTGATTTTTAGAGATTCCTAAGAACTTGCCCCAAATGGTTAATGGATTTTTTAAGCAAAGTTTCATATATACAAATTAATATTTAAAAAAAATTTCTACACAACCCCTGCTATTTCTCACTGTGCACCAAGCACAACCACTTGATTTACAAGTTCCATTCACAGAAGCTGCAACCTGCATTCGCATGGATGTGAATGTGGATGTGGCTGCCACTCGACTCGACTCGACGCGACTCATTTGCCGCACTCATCGGGTTCATTCATTACGGGACAGCCGCTCTGCCGCCAATAATTGTTCAATTTTTTATTGTTTAACCGCTGCCTTTGATTCGCTTTGAATTCGCCGTCAACGGAAGGCATAACGATTATCGATTTACGATTTTCGGAGGAGGGGATACACCAGCCATGAGTCGGCAGAAAACATTCCTTTTGCAACCGATTTGATCTCGTTTTAAGGCGTTACAAGGTCAAGTTTGTTGTTGTTGTTGTTGTTGGCGGAATTAAGAAAATAAATAAATAAAGAGCGGCTGAATAATACTTTAGATAAATTTGCAAAATGTACAATTTACAGCTACACCATAATTTGGATCATTAAAAATATGCCGGGGGCAGCTTGGGTCAGTTTAGAAAACATTTTAGAACAGACAAAGGATATAAATAAAAACATATCGTACAGTCCCGTCGAATTTGTCCTAAAAAATAATCCTCCGCCTTAATCTGTCTTCAGCTGACTATCCATGACTATCCATGGCGAACAGGAAAGCTAATGGCACACCTAATGACCATCAACTCCAACCGGCGTCCCATATCGATGGCGATCTTCTCGTTGGCAACCATCTGCATGGCCTGCTCGCTGGTCTCCACCATCCAATCGAACATGCCCAGGGCCATGATTTTCTCCTGATACTGCTTCAGGCTGGCGGCGGCCTCCTTGGAGCGGCGGCAATAGAGCGCAATCTTGTACGCGGCGAGCTTGAATAGCCACGGTATGTCCAGGTAATCGGCGGCCTCCATCAGAGCGCACACGATCTCGATTTTGTCGCGCAGGAACTCCTTGTCCCAATCGTGAACCTGCAGCTCCATCTGGTAGCCGGATATCGGCTCCAGCCTGGCCACCCAGGCGGGCTCCTCGTCTCCCTTGTGGAACTCGGCCCACAGCAGCAGCTTGAGCAGCACCTCGGTGCTAGCGATGCCGTGCAGGGGCAGCAGGAGCTCCGCTCCGTTGTCGTTGTCGTTGCCGTTGTCGTTGTCGTTGTCGTTGTCCTGGTCGCCGGCGAACGATGATGACCCAATGAGACAGCACATCTCCTGGATCACCTTGGAGCGACCGAGGAGACCGAAGGGCGCCCGCACCGTCTTGCCGTCGCCTGCCTGCATGCGCACCATCTCGTCCATGATTAGCTACACGTCTTTTCCAAATAATGCTTTTATTTCGAGGAGGGGATTTGTTTCGAATGCTGGATTTGGAAGTGAGAAATCGAAACTTGACAGCCAATTTAGCAGAGCTTACTGAGGTTATGTGTTTTGGGGTGTTGGGTTAACCCATCTGGCAGCTTTTCCAAGGCCTACAAATATTTCTACTCGATATTATGGGGTTCAAGTGGTTAGTTTTTAATTATATTTAATTATTTTTATGGCTCTAATATTTTATATATTTATCAGAGCCCTAAAAATAAATTATATATTTATTTAAACACAATTTTTAATTCCTAAAATTGTTTACTAGAGGTGCCAGATTTAGGAAATATTATGTAAAGTTTAGGTCTCACTTTCTTTGGCTTCTTAAGGTTTAAGGTTAAGATTAGGTCACACTGTTATGCCTAGGTCACACTTTCTTTAGCCTTTCATAAGTAAACTAACAATATGGTAAGTCTAAATTGTATAAATAAATTTTAACATTTATTAAAATTAAAAAAGGTAAAGGAACATTTAATATTTCTTGACCAAGCAACCTTGTTAATAAAGTTGATAATATCCTTAACATCATAACTTTACATATCATTTCAAAAACCCATAAAATTACTATAAATTTTATAATTTGTATTGCTTATTCTAACCTCAATAATTCTCTCCCATCACTAGTAAAAAATCTCTAATTAGAACAAGCGTCTTGCTGAGATTATCAATCATTATGCAAATGGCTAATGGACAAAGTACCACCTCACAATTGCCACTCGCTTTTACTAATTCAGTTTAATTGAGGCGCAGCGGCGTTAATGAACCATAAAAACATAAAACAAAGACCCCAGTACAGTGGATCTAATGGCCAGCTCTAGTGTTTTTTAGCTGTCAGTTTCCATGGTTTCCACGGAGTGAAAGAAGGGCAAAAGTCGAGGCACTAAAAAACAAACATCTAACAAAGAGTCAACTTTCCCAAGGGTGGGCGTGACCCTTGCAAACTATTCACATGTGCCACCAGTTGTGGTTTTTATACAGTTTTCCAGTTCTGCGAGTGTCAACTATCGGGTAAAAGTGTTGATAGAGAAATCCTCGATTTGCAAAGCAAAAGGCAAAAAACATTAACTCTAGAATCAAGTTATTAGGGTCACATTAAGGGGTTATAGAGAAACTCTGTAGACTTAAATTATTTGCAATTTATCAGGCTTGCCACTTCAATAAACTTTGGGTTTCCTTTAATGTTGTCTTATTTTCAAAGAGTTCCTTTTGCTAAAACCTTAAGCTTACTTCCTAAGGTCACTCCATTCTAATGAAATGAAATGACAGCTCATAAAATTAGCACCGAATGCACAACAGCCCACATATTGTGGTTAACTCAAACGCACTTTCAGTCTGGGACCTGGGACCTACTATATATATATATATATATATGTGATTATGCAGATTTATGACTTCAACACTTGCAACTGATAGCGGGGCAGTTGTTGGTTGTTAACAAAGTTGTTTGTTTATGAGGCGCTTGGCTTGAATTATAGCTGCGAATTAACAACAATTTAGCGGGCTCCGGCATGTCGCCAGCTTCCATGATCATTAGCAACGACACTTGGTCCGATCCGGCCAAGTATCCCATATGCTTCCATCCCATATCTATGTGGGCCCCCAAGTGGGCGTCTCAAATTGAGTTTAATTAATCATTTTGTCATAGAACTCTCGGCTCTAATTAAATTCAATTTCAGTCCTCAGGTCGATCGATCGATCGATCTATCGGTCGTCAGCTTGAAAATTTGTTATTAAACTATTACGAAATGTGGTCTGGGTTAAGCGCTATAATTGGTCTTACTTAGTTTCTTCACTGTTCTTTTTTGTTAACTAAATATTTCCAAATTGTTGCATGCTACTTTGGATTTGGATTTAGATTGGTTGTGGCAGTACAGCACACTGGGACTAAGCCTTAATAATTGGTTTTAAATTGAAATTTATTAATAATTAATAATAATTAATTTAATATATAAACATATATATATTTAAGGGGTCTCAAACCCTTAATAAATAATAAATAAATTCGCTGCTAAATGGAAAGTATAACCTTATGCCTCAAAGTATATATATTTTTTAAGACACATTCATATAGCATATTGCCTACGATGGCAATTAACTGGCTAACATAGTTACATAGTTAGAACAGCCAGACTTGTCTCTGTGTCTCCCTCTGCCCCCCCTTGTAGCCACGCCCCTTTTGGGTGGCTGCTTTGCATTTGACGCTTGTCGTTCGTCTGGTTTATTGCACTTTTGGCAGCTAATATTTATTAACAATAATTATCGGTAGTCGTCGTCGTTCGCCTCGCCGTCCGTTCTAACTGTACACGATCTTTTGGGCACGGCTTCCGGACCAGAAAATAAAAGCAAAAAAAAAAGGAAAACAAAAACAAAACTAAAAAAACCGCCTTAATTGCCAACAACAGCAGCCACATCATGCAAATTACTCGAACTCGACTTGGCCACGGATCGAGTGGGCCGTTCGAATTGCATTCAAATTGATAGATGGGCCGAGGTGAAGACAGGCCAGCGAGCCATGAAAACCGCCGACTCATCTTTCACCCGCTCGCCCTCTCGAGTGGCAAACAATTTGAACAGAGTTTTCCCCCAGAGAGTTTCCCGCGCGGAAATTATGATGCGCTTTTCCTTTTTTCTTTATTTTTTTTTTTGGCATTCAATTCGAACTGTGAAGCCAAAGTGAATGTCTGTCTGTCTGTTGATGTTGCCACTTGCTACTGCAGTAGCAACAAGCAACAAGCAACAAGCAACACTCTTTTCGGCGGCAGGTGGGCCAGCAAAAATTGTTTTTTATCTTCTCTTTTTTTTGTTGCTACTCTGTTTTTTTTTTTGTGGCCGGAAGCATCGACAAATTTGCACTAAATGGCGCCATGGCACGCGCATCATCATCATCATCATCATCATCAGTGCAATCATCGTCTTTTGGGCATTCAACAGATTCGTTTTCGGTGGTTTGTGATTATGCTGATGGTGTTATTATTATACCCGTTGGGCATAGGGTGTTATAACTTAATACCAGGCAGACAGAGAGGTGTATTATTATTCATATAATAATATATTTTCAGTTGGATTTTATTATAAGCAACAAATATTAAGAAAATATAGAAAAATATGGAATAAGAAATATTCAAAAAAATACAGAAATAATCTTAAAATCTATATTTGTTTAATATTTGAAATAATAACAAATATTAAAAAAATACAGAAATAATCTTAAAATCTATATTTTTTAATATTTGAAATAATAACAAATATTGAAAAATATACAGCAATAATTTCATAATCTACACATTTTTTTAATATTTGAAATAAGAAATAATATATATATTTTTTTTAATATCGATTTGTTATCGATAAAATTGAAAGCATAAATAAAACACACAATTTACAAATAAATACTTCCTAATTATTATCTTTTCTGTCAAAAAGCGTAAATAAAACTAAATTTAGGGTATTTTATTATCGATTTATTATTATCGCATGTTAAAATATCGATTTTATATATCGACTTTATGGCAAATATCGATCCAGCCTGGGTATATCGACATAATCTTCCCCTCCCTAGCTTAGCTCTGTTTAGAGGGTATCCCAAAGTCGAGCACACTCCACCTTCAAGCTTCCCTACTTGCTCTTGTCTTGCTGTTTTTCGCGCTTTTCGTGATTTAATATGTTGCTGCCTTGGCTTTTGTTTAAATTAAAACACGCTCGCTTGGACTTGGCTGATGAAAACGCTTCAAATTGATAGATAAGTGCATTTCATAATGAATTCCACTGAAAAAGTGAATTTAATTTTTTTTCGGAGTCAGAATTTTCAGAGCTGTGAGTTTGGCAAATCGAAAACACAAAACCCGAAACAAACTCAAAACACTCCAATTGAAATGATAAATGCCACAATGCTTTAATTTAGATGACGCAAGTGCTCCTTTGGCCAGGTCTTTCGGTCGGTCCCTCCATATAATTAGCTCGGTATGCGTGTGCGTTCAATGCGGCACGATACATGCACATATATACCACATATGTCGTGTGTTTTTCCTGCCAATAATAAAAGTCTTTGTCAACAGTTAGCCGCCGTTGCTGTAATCGACTCACACGCATGCGCAACGACCAAACGAACGAACGGGTAACTATTTCAAAGATTTGTGTCTATGCCCTGGCCCCCTCTTCATTTGCATTTAATTCCAAGCAAGAAAGAAATAAAAAGCTGCTATAGATGTATTTCCATTGGGCAAAATGGATAGCCCATGTTCCCTGGGCTGTCGTCCCCTCCCTGTCGCTCCTTCCGACCGATAATTAAATCGCATTTAATTGCCACACAATGTGGCGGCATTGGTGAGAACCCGCAGAAGCCATTGACATATGGCATCGACATCGGCAACGATTGCAAAACATATTGCCAACCATTTGTCCAACCTGATATTGTTCGGTCTGAGTTATATATGTGCATTTGCGTGGCTCAAGACAAACGATATGCATTCATTGCATATGACTGCGATGAATGCAGATATACCAATGGCCCTTGAAATCGAATGCAATATCTGAATGATGGGGGATATGGGAGTCGTAGAGCATGCAAAATGTGATTTCTCTGAATTAATTATGGCAAGTTGGGTCTTGCGGATTTTTAACTGTACATTTAATTGCTTTGACAGATTTTCTGAGAATATTTTCTGAGCAAATTTCTGCTTTAGCATGAAATATTACGTATACGTATTAAGTATATTAAATATTACGTATACGCATCAAGTATACGTACGGCTAAAGGTTTCTTTAAGCTGGCAAGTTGGGTCCTAATTATTTTTAACTGTACATTTATTTGCTTTGACAGATTTTCTGAGAATATTTTCTGGGCTAATTTCTAATTTATAATGAAATATTACGTATACTAAAAGTATATTAAATATTACGTATACGTATTAAGTATACGTAAGTTTAAAGGCTTCTTTAAACTAAAAAGTTGGGTCCTGAGCACTTTTTAAATGTACATTTAACAGCTTTGACAGCTTTTCTGAGCATTTTTTCTTGGAAAATTACTGCTTTAGCATGAAATATTACGTATACGTATATTAAATATTACGTATACGTAATTTTAAATGTTTTCCTTACCCAAAAAATATATTAATTTTATATTAATTAATCTGCTTCATGCTTGAACCCTTTCAATTTGCAAAGTTCGTGACCCCCAGTTTTGGTTTTTGATGTGTTTTTCCCATAATTTTCTTTGCGTGACATAATATTCCCCAAGGGCCTTTTCCTAATAAAAGAAAATCCATAATTAAAATTACTACCTGGGCATTTTTTCATTGTCGCAGCGGCTACTTATCGCATTTAATTGAGATTATAATTCGTCGTTTATGGACGAGAGCAAAGGCTACAATTAGCCGCCTGCCAGTTGATTAACAATAATTGCGATGTGAAACAGTTTAGAGCGCCATAAAAGAGACTTATGAGCGGCATGCCACGACTCGAGATTATTGCCCCACATTTGGCCAGATGGAGGCCCCTCCGAAAAAGTGACCAAGGAATTTGCGGCGCTCAACAGGATGCAATCAATGTCACAAACACACACAGAATGCGGCGAATCGATTGGGACAGGAAGCGCATAAATTGACTTGAATTGAAATGAATTTTTTCAAAAATGAATTCGAATTGAAACAAATTCGAATCAATTGCCGTTCGAATCGAGAGCATAGAACTTATGACAGCGACAGTGAACAAGACCGGTGATCTTATCGCTGCGACATGCGACAAGTTGATCGATCGATGGGACCACCTCGGTGGCCGGTGGCTTGTCCAACCTATCGTTATCGAATATGGCAATCGGCACGATTCGGACACTCGACACCAATAAATCGAACATTGACAGGGACACCAACACTACGGGTACATATAAATTATCTCTTTTAAGCGGGAAGTTTTCATAAACATTTTTTGTGTGAAAAATAAATTAAGACATTGTTAACGGTAACGTAATTGTGATCTCAAAAATGTGTGGGGAAAACGAAGTAAAATTGAAATTAAGCCAACACACCAAATGATGATGGCCAGATAAATGAGGCAAAAGAGGCAAAGAAAGATATTTACTTAAGGCCTAAAAATGCCTGGCCATTAAAGCTTAATTAAGGATGAAATTAAAGAGTGGTTAAGCAGCTAAATGTACATGGTTTCATTTATTATTTAATGCTTAGATTAAATTTAATTTTGAGATGGTAATATGGAAGTACTTGATAGGTAAAGTAAATATTTTTCCATACCTTAGATGTATTTTATAAGCTATAAAAATTCAATTAATGTAGATATGTCTCCTTCAGTTTGTAATCATTATTTCAGTTTCTTTATCTTAAACCACCTTTTATTAAGTCATTATTTATTCATCAGATTCCGTTCCGTTTTCCCATATATCTACTGATTAATTGGCCCGATTTCTGTGCTCCTTCGAGTGATTCATTCTGACTTCGATGCCCGCTGCCGTACCCTTGCCAGATATATATTTGCATTTATTACCGAGCGTTCGTTCGCCTTCGATTAGAGCCACAGAGATATGGCATATATGCACTTATTTCCAGACATGCCACATATATGCTCATACGTATATATATATATATATGTCTGTAAGGTGGATGTTGGCCGAGATGGCAACCTTGAGTGCGTAGCACAAACCCGTTATGGCCGGACGGGCATTATCTCGCTTTGGGTGCGCGCATTTTCCGAGACTTGCCTGCGGGGCATAATTTGGTTTTAATTGATACCAAAAGGAAAAGCAAACCCCAAATCCAATGGAAACCCGACACACCGACTTGGCTCGAACTCTGGTTCTAGCCAAAACGAAAAAAATACAAAAAAAAAATTGAAAGTCTTGTCTGCATGCAAATTCTAGCAAAAAAGGGAAGTGATTAATTTTGACACCGCTGGCTCATATCATATCAAATTACCAAACGGCCTTAACAACACAATTAAGACTCGCTTACATTTTTGGCTCTCTGATTTTCTGATTTTCTGATTTTGTTGAATTTTTTTCAATTGAATTGGCCTAATGAGTGCAACGAATTTGACAGGAGCTAAGAGAGCTATATGGCCATGTGGATATGCATATGGTCATATGCCCGCAGCTCTGTCGATGCACAGCTAATCCGTGGCTCGATTGTCCGCCGCTGATTGTTCATTCCGAAAAGCAATATATATATAGAGAGGAAAAAAAAAATAATATGTGAAAGGGCCGTGTCGCCGAGTTGTCAACGCGATTCGAATACACAAATATAGCCACGGCGATATGCAGATCGACGCGAAGCGGTTATATGGCCCACAGACTACAAATCATTGAGTCACGCCTATGAAATTTACATAAATATGAGCATACAAAATAAAAGAGAAAAAAATAAGGAAAATGCCCAAGAGTTAAGCTAGCGAATAAGCAGTGCTCTTTGACTTTAATCATACTGAATTTGGAGGTAAATATAGAAATTAAGAAAGAAACTGTATTAAATTTAATGAAAATGAAAGAAAGGAGTGTACTTATTATGCTTTTATGAAGTCTTTAAATTGTGAAAGAGAACTGTTTTTAAAACAAAAGGATTAAATAGAAATAAAGCATAAGTTATACATTTTACAACATGTTTATTTTCCCAATTTTATTAATTAAATGAAGCCTTAAACCTACCCAAAAATTAATTAACTTTGAACCATTTATCAAAGAAAAGTCAAATGAAAGAATGATGTAAAAATAAAATAAAAATTAAGTCCTTAACCTACCCAGAAAATTAATTAACTTTGAACCATATATAAAAAAAAGAATCAAATGCCAGACTGATGTAAAAATAAAATAAAACCCTCTTTTAAAACCTAAAATAAAGAATGGTAAATATAAACTTCACAAGAAAATATTCCAGCCTTTCACAATTTCTAAGAGGAACCCTTGAAATTATTGATGAATACTAAAATTAATTTATTTAAGAGAACAATTTTCTTTAGCACAACTAAAGGATCTTCTTTTAAAACCAAAGATAAGAAGTACATTTTACAACAGGCTTTTTATTTCCATTGTAAAAATTAATTAAAACCCTAATCTCCCTTAGAAAAAGTTGAAATTTTTCACAATTTCTAAGAAATAGGTAACTAAAAAACCCTATATAAATAATAAAACAAATATTATACTTTCATTATTCATTATTTCATTATTCCCCATTTCGGTTAGGGTATTCAAAATGCAATTCATCAGCGTTCAATAAGCGTAGAGCCATAAAACCATCGACTGACTTAATGGAGTCGTTTTGAGCGACAAAATTGTTTAGTGCAGCTGAAAGGCCTCCCTCTTGCTTCTTGATTGGGCCACGCCCATTTTTTCTATTTCTCTCTTACATATCTGCATGGACCAGAAAAGTAGAAAAAAAAAAGAAGCCAGGCGCAGAAAGCAAAACGAAAAAAAAAATAATGCTAAAGTTCGTTTCCTAAGTCTTTCGTTTCGCCGGTGCTGAAATTGCGCAAAATCAAGAGTGTCGTGCCGCAACGCGAAGGAAAGGCAGTAAACAATATTACCCGAGGATAATTATTCAGTTATCTTAAATATGCCGCGATATTTCTTTATAATAAAATGTGTACCTCCCCCGCACACCCCCTTTCCCACTCAACTTCCTCGCTCAATTACTGCTCCAATTTAAAATATCGAAGCGAACCGAAAACCAATCCCAAAATCAAATCAAAATAATACAAAAAATAATAATTGCAAAATGTTGGCAGCAGTAATTATTGTTTTCAGGCTATATATACATATACATCTCGATGCTGTATCGCAGGGGGCGGTGGCTGAATCGATATTAGAATGCGGCAGAGAAAGCCACAACAACGATAACAACCGAAAATAAACCATAGATCGTGTGGATTTAAGTAAAGTAAGGCAAACAAATTGGGGCCAAGGCTGCCGCGGGACAAACAAATAGGGTCCAAAGTCATAATTAGATCAAAAGTCATAATTTTTCTTCATTTTCTGTAGTTATCTCTTCGCTGCTGCCGCCGCTGCTGCCATTGTAATTGTTGTAACAACAAACAAACAACCACAAAAGGCGAACAACAAAAAGCACAACAAGCCAATAAAGAAGCAAAGGCAAAACAGAAAACAAACAACAACAACAACAACATTCAGAAAATCACTTTAATTTGAGCGCATTTCATTTTGTCAAATCAAATCCGTTGGCTGGGGTTGCTCTTGGTTTTTGAAAAAAACAAGCAACATTTTCGTAGCCAATTTAAATGTCATTGCGCCATTTCGGACATTGCCACCGCCCCCTCTGGGCCCACCCATCCAACCCGAAAAGTTGCTGGATAATGGTTAAAATCTTATCAATGGTTCGGCGGAACAGCATCGCGAAAAATCGAAAATCGAGAGTGAGTAAGAGGTCACCGCGGTGGGTTCACGGAGGAGGCGTCAACTGGCCACTCACAAAGTGATTGGATCCCGATCGATTCGGTACGATAAAATAAACAAAACAAAACAAGCCGAGACACCCAGCCCCCAGAGAGCTGCAGAGACAACACTGTGCCCGGGGTCCGAATTCGAAAGTGAAAGCCACACAGGGCGAGAGGGTTCAGTGGTTCTGGGCTGGGTTTCAGTGGGTTAAAAGGTGATATCAAGGGGTTAGACCAACAACATTTAAAACAATGCAGCAATAAATAAAAGAAGTGTTACTTCATATAAATAATAATCTAATATTAAAAAATTGTATATAAAAAATAGTAAAATCAAAATTAATAGTTATGGTGCAAGTTTAGAATGTATTCCAGAAAATAAGCTAGAAATACAGGAAATGCTTCAAAGAGAGAGCTAGATTTAAGCATAAAATAGTCTAATAATATTTACCATACAACATTAATAAATAATTTAATATATAAATACATAATAAATGTGAAATATTAAAAATATAAACCAAAATCTACTTTTTATAAATTTTTTCAAATTTCTATTAATTAAATGTCATTGCCTTAACTACTAACAATATGAAGGCAGCAGCTTAAGGGTCACTGAAGCTTAACTTAAGGCATACACAGAGAGAATTTTAATTAATTTTTGAGTTAAAAATAAAACATAAATAAACTGCAAGAGAAATAACTAAATTTCAGGAGTTAAATAAAACAAATTGATAACTATTTCAACCCAAAGCTTGTATAAAATACCCTAGAAAAGTACAACAATTCTCAAAAAACCTAAAAACAATACCCAAATGAAGAGTTTTTTATATTCTCACCCAATTTTAATTTCTACCTGTGTATTTAATATAAAACTGCCAGGTGACCAGTAAAATTATATGAACCTTAAACTAACATTTGAATGGGAGCCATAACAGCTGCCTTTATATTCGCACTAATTAAAAACGCCATTCAAAGAACGAGTTAATTTTGTATATTGCCATGGTAATTATTATTATTATAATTTTTATTTACAAAGCGATGCAAATTTAAGACAAGCCACGGTAATGCTCAGGCTTTTTGCAAATAAAAATCAATTACAAAGAGTTACAAATTGTTACAAATAATTACAAAGCATTAATTATACACATATTCAGTGGCAAAGGACAACCACTGCGAGAATAGTTTCCAGCTTAAATATCAATTACACATCACTTGGCTGACTGTAATCCCATTTAAGATCGACATTCAGCACCCTGAGGTGTCAGACACACACACACCTGACCCTGACCCAACCTTGCACCGGCATGGCAAGTCAGTCAAGTGAACGCCAAGTCGGGTGACACCGCCGGATTGGATCGATTGAACCACCGCCCTGACTTGCACCACGGAGCCACCGAACCGAGCCGCAGAGCAGCGAAGTGAACCAAGCCACAGCAAATAGAGCATAGCCATGCCGAATGTTTGGCCATCTGTGTCTGCACACCAAAAATTCGAAAGTAATTCTTTGGCCAAAAATTATATATACATATTTTAAAACTGATATATATAATGTTTAAAATTTATAAAGAAAATAGAGTTAATTTTGAGAGAGACTAGGCCTGAGTCTAAGACCTTAAGGTGTGATAAAAATTATTTAAAAAATCTCTGAGACTTCCCCTGCTTTCTGAAGACTTCCTTTGATTGAGTAAAAGGTTTTGATACTTTCCACCTAACTTACTCTACATTATTTATTAAAGATTAAATTCTATATATCATATTTACTATATATTTAGCTTAACCGACCCACCATCGTGTGACTTTAAATGTTTCATGTTTTATGTTTCAATTTCTGTAGCATGTGGCGCGAGGTCTTGACATCGCACCTTGAGCATTGTCATGATCTGTTGTCATCAGAGAGTGAGAGAGGGGGAGAAGGAGGAGGGGCTAGGGACTGTATATGGCAAATGAAAAGCTGCCAAAGCAAATCAAATGCTAGCTATATACATCTGTATATATATCTGGGGCTGACTTGAAGGCATGGCCATCCAGCCTCGGACGTCGTCTCTCCACACCCAGTGGGCGTTGCACATATCTACCCCCGGCTGCTGCTCTAGTTTACAAGCAGCGAGAGGTACGATTTTTTTTTCGTGAGTATATATACCCATATGTATATAGAGGGGGGGAAGGAGGATAATGGGCTTTTGCACAACACAAATTGATAAACCAAATGACGCGCTTGAGTGGCCGTTGTTGCCTGCCTGCCTGCCTGCCACTGTTGCGCCATGGAAATTCTTGCCAAGGTTCATTTGAGGCGAACATGCCCCCCGGGCGCCTTGCTTTAATTAAACTTTTGCCCAACGAATGTTTTCCTTTTCGAATTGCATTTTTTTGTATCTATGCCCGTCGGTTGCCCCTTTGAAGTTACGCCAAAATGGGGATGCAAGCCATAAATGTGTGGCCTCACAATGCCAAAAACAAATGCGACTGTGGGCAGCAGATTTGCATCGACAAAATTGCACAACGAAACTAATTAGAAACTGAATGAAGTCATTTGGATATACTATATAGGGGAATTTTAATCACTTAAAATACCTTTCTTTAACCCTAAAATTTGTATTTAATGTACAATAACTCTTTAGTTCTTTCTGCTTAACTTTGAACCTTAAGAAAACGTACCCATTCTTTCCATATTTCATAGTAAAATTACCCAATGTCTTTGGCTTTTGTTACCATTTATTGTTAGCCTTCTTTTTTGCCTGACTGTGCTGGCACTTTGTCATGTTGCAGTGGCATTTTGGAGCTCTGAGATGCGAGCACTCAACACCGACCATGTGGGCGAAGTTTATCTTTGACTGAGGAGGGTCTGCCTGCCAGCCAGCCTGCTTGCCACAAGCTGCAAGGTAAACATGGCCAAGGTGTCCGCAACTCGAGGTACAAGAAGCTGTCCAGCAAAGTACTTGCCGTAAAAAAAATAAAGGAAAACCAAAAACGAGAAAGGAAGAAAGGTTTTTTGGAAGATATAGGGAACTGGGGAATACCCTTGCTGTGAGTCAAGTAAGTAAAAAATGTTTACTTATTGCAAAATGTCATACACTTAAAGACTAGCTCCCGAAAAACATTGTCATTAAATTTTGTCATAAATGTTGCAAACCTTCTATGAAATCATAAAACCCTCCTCCTCCTTCTTCTGCCAAAAGGGTACCACAAATAGCTGGAGACAACAGACCACAGCAAGAAAACAAAAACAAAAAAAATAAAGTTTGCAATAAGTTTTTCGGCTTACAAATTTGCCAAACAATGCAGATCGCTCGGCACGACGTCGGGCTCCTTGGGACTTGAGACTCGCACAACTGGCGATTTGGAACTTTCGACTGGAGGCCGGCGATCCCCGGCGATCCCCGATCCCCAATCCGCGATCCCCAATCCCCGATCCGCAATGCAAGACTCTCCTCGAGTGTGAGTGGCGGCAGAGTGTGGGGCAATTATGGTTGGCTGGCTCTCGACATGGGGATTCGATCGTACCCCAGACTTGTGGCACGCGTCCGCATTTACCAGACCCAACAAATTATGGGGGATCCCCCGTGATGCCCCTGCCCGCACAGAGCAATCTTACGCCACTTTACAGCTCATCGAGTGAGTTTCTGGAACTTCTTTCGCGAGCAGAAAAAATATATTTATAAATATTTTTAAGACTTTTATTTAGCTTCCCTTTTCATACTTTTTTGCTTAATGAGATGTAGCGCAATAATAAGCTTATATATATATATATCTATAGCTTTATGCCTTGGCAAATCGAACAAAAACAAAGACCGAAAGGGTTTTGCTGATCGCTGAAATGGAGCAACGGTTCTCTTTTTTTTGTCTTAGTTTTTTGTTGCTGTTTTTTGTTTTTTTTTATTGTAAAGTTAAAACAAAAATTTGCAAACTTTTGCGGTTTTGCGATTTATTTTCTTATGCTTTGGCTTGTTGTTGTTTTTTGTTGTTTTGTTGTGTGTTTGTTAGTTGTTGTTGCTGTGGCAGGTTCACAGCGAACACGACAGGAGGCAAGCAGGGAGGCAGGGAGTGGAAAGCGGGCTACGGAAAGGGGGGCGGAGGGAGGAGGGGTTCAAATGGTAACGGGAAACTGTCCAAGTTATCCAGTTATCCATGTGCCTAACGCAGCAGTCGAAACGAGAGCAAAAGTAGCCACCGACATCGGTTGTCTTGGTTGTTTCGGCGGTTGTTGACGCTGCTGATGGCACTGAGAGAAAATTATACGCAAGTATATATTTTAAAAACAAAAAAAAAAGGATCTAAGTTAGTTCTTAATTTTTTCTTTAATTTATTCAAACAAGAAAGTCTCACAAAGTGCTGTCAGTGAATTTTAATTTATATTTTTCCAAATATTAGTTGCTTTTTGGAAGTATTTTATATAGAAAAACATATAGAGGTATTTAAAAAAAAAAAAAAATTAATTTTTTACCTCTGTTAAGAAAGAAATATAATTTAAATTATATTTCATTATGTTCTAATGCTCCCTGCTACCTTTTTTTCTTGCTGTGCACTGACGCTGCTTTGGCGACTTTTCGCTTTTTGTTTTCTTAGCAGCTCAGCAGCGCCCGCCGCTGTCCTCCATGATTGTTGTCCCCATGCCCCACTGCTGCCGGGGAGTGTGTCCACGTACCAACATTGGCCTAATGTTGCACATTGTGTGCTGAGCCTGATCTTGTTTATTATGCAAGAAAGCTGCCAAAGTGAGCCAAAGCCGAGCGCAATATAGTACGTATACGTACGAGTGTACGAAAGCCACAGGCACACGGGCACACAGCCAAAATGGGAACAATCACAGAAAGTAAATTCGCAAAAAAACAAAAAAGAACTCAAAATTGAACAAAGTGCCGACAAGAGAGAAATGGGAAGTTACAGGGGGAGGACAGGGGTTTTGAAGTCAAAGGTAAGTTAAGGAATAAACAACTTACTTCTAGATATTTTTATCCACTTTAAAGAATTCTGGAATTTTTAATAATACACAAAACAGGCTTAAATGTAATGAAATAGAAATGAATTTTAGAAAAATGACATCTCATTAAAAAAAAATACTTCTGATAATGGCTGATGATGAATTTTAAGTATATAGTAATAATAAATCTCTGATAAAAATAAGTTTCTTATATAAATACATAAATATAAATTATTTAATTATTTTATAATTATAAAAATAAAAATAATAATTATAAATTATAAAATTTATATTCTCACTTTTTAAATTATAAAGTCAACGTTTTTTTAGTAATTTTATTCTAAACATAATTTCTTTTTTAAATCTCAATTAAAACCTTAATTTAAATTCGAATTAAGAAAGTCCTTGCTTCCTTCAGGTTTTCTCTAAATGAACATTTAATTAGTTCACATCAAATTGTAAAATAAACACGCCCTGCTATTTATTTATAAAGTTTGTTGTGTTTTTCAAGTGCTCTTTTGTGGTCTTTTCATTAATCAAATCACTTTCACAAAAAAATAGGGCTCCTCCCGCCCATATAAAGTGACTTATTTCTTGTCAATTATTCAAGCTATTATCAGTCTCTGTTATCACCTGAAATCACTGCTATATGTATTACGCATACCTTTTTGGGTAATTTATGGTGTTTCTCTTTTTGCACTAACTGGATCTTGTTTCGGTTTTGTTAAACAATTCGATTGGCGATAAACCCAAAAAAAAATACACATAAATTGCCATATAAACAGCACATTTTAAGGCACGTTCCGTTATTCGTATCAAGCGTTATTTTTACCGATTTTATGCGATATATATTATTATTCGTTCGCTGAGTTGTTCCGCTCGCGCACGTTGCATTGCAACTAAAGTCGGGATTGGGAAACGGCGGCGCTTGTGATAATGGCTAGGCGGAACGCAGGGGAATGGCACAGGGCACGCAACGGAATGGAACGGGGCTCAATGGGCAGTGGATAACGGAGTATGGGAAACAGGGAAAGGGGAACAGGGAATGGGGAACGAAGAATTGGGAATGGGAAAGGGAACGGGGATTGGGAAATGGGGGACAGGGAACGGGGAACAAAGAATGGAGATGGCAGAACGGGGAACGGGGAACGAAGAATGGGAAACGCAGAACGGGGAACAGGGAACGAGTAGCAAAAGAATACGCGGCACAGCCGTCAAGTGGGCGGCGCTGCGACTGCGCGTAGGCCTAAATGCAAATTCAATTTGCTTTTGGAAGAACGCAGATCGCTGGTGCGGGGTGCGGGGGGGAGTGTGTGGGTCAGATCCAGACGGGGAGTGGAGCCAACCAGCACCACCACCAAACAGCAGCACCACCGACTGACGCCGTTTCTTTGTGACATATGGAACTGGGTCGGGTCAAGAGGTAAATGCTTAAAATGCTCTTTAATGCCGCAAAAAGCTGCCAACTTGTGCTACTCTGCTGTTGTGGTCACTGCTCTGTGAGGGGTTCCCTTATTTTTTGTTTTTAGTCCAAACGGATGGAACCGAAAATTGGGCAACTGATGGATGGAGTAACTTCTACTATATATATATTAAATGTGCATATAATCTGAAACGATTTGGAAATTATCGCAAAAGAATCGCCAAGAAGCTGAAAAAGAAAGAAAGTGCTAAGGCTCAACTTTTGGTAATTTTTTGTGAGAGAAGATTGAGAAAAATATGAGATAAGGTGGAGTTATCATATATATTTTAAATATATATATTTAAAAAAATTTCAATAAATTCATTATGATTTTTAATGAATTTATGATTAATAACACAAGTATTTTTCACCTATATTATATTGCTTGTATTAATTTAAGTATCGAATGTTATTCCCTTGCTAAATCAATATTAGAAGGTTTTCTGTTTCGTATAGCCAACAACCTTGCCTCAAATCCACCACCGGACTTCCTTCACCAGAAGGTAAAGAGTGGGTTCTGTTCTTTCATGGGCAAGGTCGTCTTTCGTTGGGGATGGCCATCGAGATGGTTGCGGTTCAGTGGGATCGGAAGTGCTTTACTTAGCGCAAAGCCAAAGCCAAAGCCAAAACCTGTGGCCCGGTCAGCGTTGCAGAACTGCAGATCGGATGGGGCAACAATGGGGATTAAGATATATATTCGGGTCATTCGCTGGCCAAGCCCATTAAATCGGCAATTTGCATTGTGGACCCAACGAGATATTATGGATATTAGCGGTTCTGCTTATCGGAGATGTATTGCGCGACGCATATGGCATGTACATACATATATGCATATGTGATTAGACCAAAATAAATCAGCTTACCTCAATCGCCGGATCCAGCCGCTATTGTTGTTGTTGTTGTTGTTGTCGCTGGAACAGGTTCACTTTTTTTAATCGCAAAAATATTCTTTATTTTAGAGCTCCCTCCTCTCACTTATTATTTTCTTTTTTTGTATATTTTTTTATTTTCTTTTTGCACTCGCTGAAATATTCTTTAGGATTCCTTCGACTATACACACCATAAACAAAATTATTTCATTTGCATTTTTGGGTTCGATCGCCTCATTTGTTGTTGTATTTCATAATTTAGCAAAGATAAAATACAAATAAATTATCAAATATACACGAAAACCAAAACAAAAATTAAAAACAAAAAAATATAAAGAAAAAGAGTAACCATTAACAGCAATTAAATTCATTTAGCACCGTAAGTAACTCTTGGCCAAACTCATCACCGTTCATTAGCGAAAAAGCTGGGTTCAAATCGAAAAAAATATATATATTTGTTGCTGATTTACCCGCATGCTCGGCCGATATTCGATCAATTCATAAGCCGCGACACTTCACACCCGCTCAGTTTTCTGAATGACTGACTGAATGACTGACAGACTGACTGACTGACTGACTGACTGGTTCCTTTTTCTCTTAGCCGGGCCAAAAGGAAGCAGAGGCAGTGGCAGAGGGAGGGCAAGGCGTCAGCTCTGGCCGAAAGCAAAACACTGACTGACGCGCCGCTTTGAGCCAGCTTGATAATGGCAAAGCCCCGCGTCTAGACCGAAAAAAAAAAACACGAAACCGAACGAACCCAGCCGAACCCACACGATCGTGGCCGAAACGGGAGGAAAATGGAAATGAAACATGTCGGAGGAGAGTTTGGCTAAAACGGGAACTCTAAAGGGGGAGTCGGTGGGAGCGCGGGGAATCCCAAAATATGCTAATCACAGGCCACCGAATTATTAGGCCCAGGATTAGTCAGTGGGGGCGTTGAAATGGCTCCTAAGTGGTCCACAGATCACTATAGTGGCCGAAAGCTAAGATTTGCAATTTGAAGAGCCCAAAGTCAATTTATTCAGTAAGTTAATTATGAAGGGAGTAAGGTAATCATCAAAACTGAAGTCTAACATAAGAAATAGTATAGTAAAAATATAGTATAAATTTATAAAATATTATATAAAAGCTCCTAAAAAGTTTAAGAATTAAAAAATCTATAAGCTTCTGTGAATTTTAATGTTTTATTACATTTTGGCAAACTTATAAAAAGCACACTCATAAAAATAGTTTTTATATTTAAATAGAAATTGTCCTTAAATTAAGACAAAATTACCAATAATTTAAGACAGGTGTTTCCCATATTTCGTTCGTTCCCATAATCGTTCTTACAAAAATTAAATGTTTTTAAATTAAAAAAAAAATTTACCTAGATTTGGGACAGTTTTTTCCTGGGCGTATTTTTAAATTTAATGGCCAAAAGTGTTTTTTAAGGGCGGTTTAATAAATACAATTTGATGAGTGTACCTTATGTAATAGTCCATAAATATTTTAGAGTTGGTCGGTAACCGTCACTTCATTGCAAAAATGTTAGAACCAGCTGCAAATTATATGAACATCATTAAATTTTAAAAATGTAATTTTTAGAGTAGTAAAACTATTGCTTTCTTTAAATAAATGCCAGCAAGGCTTCCCAAATTGAAATTAGTGCAATATTTTTGATGTTATAATCGGTATCAAATTCGGTCTCTTGATATTTACTATTTTTTAAAACAAATATATATTAATTTATATAGAAACATTAAATTATATTTGAATATAAAATCGTTTTTATAATAACTTATTGAGTCAAACCACCAACGCAGCTAAAAAAGAAACTGAGTAGGAAACCCCGAAATTACATTTTTACCTTGACTCTTTTTCCTCATTTCTAATGCAGTTTTCCCCATTCTTCGGCATCGCTGGGAAATGGCATTTTCACTGCACGCCACCGACGACACCGCAGAAGCGAAAAAGGGAAACCGCTACTGTCAACGGCTTTATCGCGAAATAATTCTCGCCGCAAAACAGCTGGAAACTGAGCCACATAGGCCCACAGGCCACAGCCACCGCCACAGCCACCGCCACCGCCACAGCCACAGCCTCAGCCCCTAGATCCCAATCCAATTGGAGGCAATGCGAAAGTGAAAAGCGAGTGCACTTTTCCGAGGCTGCAGCTGATAGCAAAATTAATTTATGCCCGCCATTGTCTTGTCTGCAGTTTTTTCCCTTTCCCAGCTGCTAATTCAAATTTTGACATAATTTTTTCACTCGCCTCTGTCGCTTGCTTTCTCGCTTTGTCTCCGGCCAATTTCACTTGACGTGACCTTTTCTGACGGGTTTGCCTTTGCGCCTGCACGCCAAGAAAAAACTCTAATCAGTGCAGGGAAATATATTTTAATATTATTTTATTTAAGACTTTAAGACTCGATTAAAGAAAAAATTATATATTGGATTTTGAATCAAGAAAAACTTGTTTTCATTGTTTGATTTTGTTTTTTTGATTTTTTAATCTAATTTATCAAAATAATAACTTAAAATTAATGAGAGGAAATAACATATTAGTCTTGTATTAATACCCCAATGTTAGCTCCATTTTTATTTAATTTCTTATTTATTTGCATTTTGATATTTTTATTATTTTTTTATTTTTGTTTAAGGCAGCAGGAAAACTTTTGCAGTTAAATTAACTTTATCCTTTTAAGAAATATATATGTAAAATTAATAAAGAAATATTCAAATTAAACCAAACAAATATGAACTATTTTTAAAGTCAATTAAAAATGTTTTTTAAATCAAATTTAAAATAAAAATAACATTTCAACACTGAATTTGCTATGAGAAAGATTTTCTTGTTTAATTTCTAGGCACATTTTTATAAAGAGTTTAAAGCCTTATCGTTTTTTTAAAGCTCTTTTTTTTATAATAAAAAATTCTAAGATGGAAGAGATTTTTACCAAATATATAAATTTTTTATAACAACATTTTTGAGACATTTTTTCAGTCACCTTTTTTAAAGGATTTTAAGCCGCTAGAAATCCCTCAAGCAGCTTATTAAATATTAGTACCAATTCTGAAGCATACTTCGATATTAAAATTTAAAATCATTTAAAATTGTAACTTAATATTGTAAATTATTTATTGCAACATTTTGGGGCATGCTTTTGGGTGCACCTTGAATTGTTTTAAGACCCAGACCTAAAGGTTACCTGCCTTTGTCCCATCACAACACCATTTCTCAGTGTGTGGGCCCTGACTCTTGGGTGGGTCTGGAGCTGGGCCTGTGTGTGGCTGTGGTTGTGGCTGTGCCACTGGTTGTGGCTGTGTGGCAGCGGCCTTGGAAATGTGCAGTTGCTGGCTGATTTATACTCGCGCCGCGGTGCCACAAATCAAAGTCGAACTGCCGCGCTGACTCATTTGCGGGGCGCTCCTGCTCCGGCTTCAATTGTGGCGACCTGTTGCATGCCCCGCTCCTGGAATCGGAATCGGAATGGGAGTTGGAGTGCCAGCCAGAACCCAGCACAACCCTCCACCGGCAGTGTTGATCTAAGTGTTCTGACCTTGCTGCCGGGTAAGTGGCCGGTCATAAATTTTGGCATTGCGCAAAAAGGCACAGCCCCAGACCCGGACTCTGATTCGATTCTGATTCCAATACCAATTCCAATTCCAGTCCCAACAAGTCCAATTGTAGTCCCCAGAATCCGTGTCCGAAAAGTGAATTGTCGCTGACACTTTGAATAAATTGCTAAACGATTTGGCAAGCGCCAAAAATTTAATGGCAAAAAAGGATTTCGCGTTGCCAAAAAAAAAATCAACATTAACTGAATTTATTTGGCAACTGAAGTAAGTTGACTTTTGGCCTAGGAATTGTAATAATATCTATAGGTTTTTAAACTTAATTAAATGTTGTTTTTAATTTAAGTGGCTCTTAAATAAATACGTTGTAAATTTGTGAGAATGTTAAAAAAGTTGTGGGTACTTCAGAAAATATTCTTACTTCGAGTTGAAAATCAGGACTTACAAAAGCTGCTACAATTTATTTTATCTATAAAAATCAGTACATTTTAAGGCATTTATATTTATTTTTAGATATGAAAGACAGTAGACAATATTTTATTTTAATTTAGATAAATCCTTTCGCTTACTTTATAAAATTAATCCAATTTATCTGAGGCTCTTTCAGATCAGCTCAGTTTTCGGAAATTTTTTTTTTGTAACTCTCAAGCTGCCAACACATTTTATTATTTGATTATTTTTTATTTATGCCACTTTGGCTGGCGGCTTTTGAAATTGTAACTGTAACGGCTAGAGTCATGGTAATACTCAGATACAAATATATATATATCTATATATTATAGTAACTGTAACTACAGCCACACACAGAAACAGAACGTGGCCACACCTTTTCTTCGGAGCTGGATTTTTGTACATATGTAATATTTATATATATATATATATTTCTGTATGTTTTATTTTCCTTTAGTTTGTGTTTTTGTTTTAGTGCGCGCCCGCACATTCGGCACACACAGATACAAAATAAAAAATAAAAATAAAAACTCACACATGGCGAAAGGAAAGTTGGCAACGCGAAAAACTCGCTGGAGTTCGCATTTTGTAGATCAATCTTAGAATGGGCTTGTACCGTTAGCCGCCGGCAACGGCGCTCACTAAAATGTGGTTTGTCCTTGGAGAATGTGGCAAAAAGGTAGAAAACAAATATTATAATAAATATATCTATGTGTCTATGCCCACTGTTGCCGTATCCGTGGACACAGAGAATAATTTTGCAAGCCATTTGTCATCTCTAAATTATCCTGTAAGTTTTACAAGATTACCAAGAGCCTTGATAAATTAAAAAAAATGTTGTATTTCAAATATATCACTAAAGTAACTTTCCAAAACTATTTTATTACGTATACGCCAGGGAGAACCTATTTGTTTTACAATTTATAAATAAAATATAGATTAACAAAAATTATTAATAAAAAAATACAAAATATCTGTTTGTATCACAGGATCTCTTAAAAATTTTTAAAATTAAACTTTGTTTATCAAATATATAATTTTTCTTTATTTAAAAATGTAGTTTTCCTTTGCCAAAAAACTAATCTTTTTAAAGGTAAAAAGTTTAAGAATTATATATATATATAAAGAAACTATATAAAATTAATTAATGTATTATTTCCGATTTTAGAATAATTTTTTATATATTAGAAAATATTATTATTAATAGATTTAAAAAATATTCTAAAATAAAATGTTATTTAATTAAATGTTTCGGATATTCAGATATGTAAATAATTATAATTGTTTCTTTTAAAATGATTATTAAAGATTTTCTCAGTGTCTTATGATGAATATTTTTAAATTACTTCTTAACCTCTAGAAAAACCTTAAAAGCATTTGATAAATATACGAAATTGCACTTGATAAATATGATAAAGGTATTCTGGCCTTTCACAATTATTTAAACAAAGTTTTATATTTTTTTATATATTTTAAAATATTTTCCAAACTAAATAAAATCCTTAAATTTATATGTAAAATCTTATAATAAAATACAATATATGCAGATCATATTTATATATTTTTTTTCTGGTGCACAAGTATGTATTGCACATATAGGCACGAATATAATTGTGCCGTTATGTTTAGCGTTGGCGCCGCACCCAATGGACCCCACATCCCCGATCCCCGTTCCCCGATGCCATCCATCCCTCCTCCTCCAATTAGATTCGAGTTTTTATTTCTCGTTGTTATTGTTATTGTTGCAGCGATTGCCTTAGTTCGCCTTTGTCTAATGGTTTCGATTATTGGTTGCTTTTGTTTTCCGCCTTTTCACCGGGTTTTCAATTTTTGATTCTGTATTTTAGTCATTTTATAATCAATTCCGCCTGTGCACTTGTAGAATTGTAAAACTGAGATCAGAAAAAGTTCTTAAGTAAGAATATTTTTTAAGTTTAAGCGTTAAATTATTATTTGAGTTTTTATATTTTTTAGAGGAAGGTTTGACGTATTTAAAATTAGGGAAATATATCAGTTCTTAATTTTTAACTTTTACAATGAGTTATGGGAATTTTAGATGGCTTTAGAATTATTATGGCATAATTTTACAAAAAATCAAGCGTGGAAAATTAAAATATATATAAAAAAGTAAAAATAAAAATTTTCATTTGTCATAGAATTTTTTATTTTAAAGTCATTTTAAATGATTTTAAAATATTGTTTTCATATTTATCCACAGCAGATCACTTTATAATATAGGAGCTATCGGTTGACTAAAATAAAAATCTATCAAAGTCATAAAAAATATATAAAATATATAAAAATATATATAATATATATCGTTATTTCCAGCTGATGTTAGAAAACTTTCTAGACAGTAAATAAAACGAGTCGCTTTTGGTCTTGGTTCATACTAATAATTAAAAATAAATAAACTATATATAATCTGTATTTAAATTATTTTTGTTTATATTTTAACTCATAGATACATACATAATCTTAACAAAATTTACAAAATAATTTTAAAAGCTGTTAACTATCTTTTTTTGTAACGTATTTTCCATTGTTGACATACTGTACATCTCTTTGCGTTGTGTTTTTACTTTCATTCATTCATTCCAGCTAAAGATCTATAATTTTTTCATCTTGCTGGCTATATTGACTATCTCCCCAAGATTGGCAGTCAGCGTCTTCACCTGGGCCAGGGTATTCGGGTCCAAGGCCATCAGCACCTCGCGCTTCACCTGATGCATCTTCTGTGGCTTCACCGTAATAACTCCCTTGCTGGTGGGGATCTGTACGTTGGCACAGCGCTTCTCCAGTGGTTTCGGCACTGCCAGAGGACTGCCCGCCTTCGAGAGCACCGATTCGCCGGCACGAGGCCAGCGCAGAAAGCTCAAAGTTGGATATTCATCCATTTTGTGTCTGTCCACCGACTGAACACGAGTACGTTGCCTATAGCGAATTCTCTCCCCCGATTTTTGGCTTACGGAGCGGCTACGTGGAGCGCGTGGAATAACTTGGGAATTACCTAAATGATTCTCCAGTGAATCTTTCCTCAAGAGAATGTTATTATATGAATATTTATCTCACCAGATCCTTGGTATTCAGTGAATTTATCAATTTTGAGGGCCAGAAAGTCTGACCACTTCATCTTCAGCAGCTCCTTGTCGGTGGTGTCCCGGATGACCCTGATTCGGTTGTCAATTGCCTCCAGGTAGTGCCGGGCCAGCTCATCCACCTTCAACAGAGCCATGTCCATTTTAATTAGGGCCAAACGCACTTTGTCCTTTCGATCGGCCTCCTGGCGCTGTGCCTTTTTGGCGGCATTATCCCTGAGGCGAGGCATTATCTTTTTTTTTTATTTCTTATTTTGTGAAGCCTCTAAACAAGCCTTTGGACAAGCTTTGATTGCCTTTGACAAGTAAATCTAAGCTTGCTGATTTACGAATTTAAATTATTACTTTTTTGAGGGTTTTACTATTTATTATTTATTTAATTTTAAAGTTAAAACTAACAAACAAATTAATTCAGCTTAGTTATGGATTTTTTAAATATGATTTTCACAAGGAATATATCGATAAATATCGATCGCTTCATAGCAAACTGCAAAGTGCAGCTTGAGTGCATTGAAAGCTCCTCCCCTTAGAGTGCATTTCGTAAGCTTCATGCGATAGTTGAAATAAACATAGTGAACGGATCACTTTTTGTATATATTTACATATATATAATACACCCATCAATCGTTCATTCCCCATTGATAACAAACATAAGTTACTGTAGAGATAAGCTTGGTAATATCAGGCATAGATTCCAAGTCAAACGCTTTGGTATTTCAGTTAATTTTGAGATATGAGCAGACCTGCTTCACCTGCTTATTATGGGGCCGAGGCGGTGCGTCGTGTGCTCACCTGGCCGCTGGTCAATGGGGCGGTTGAATCGGCACTAAAGGCAGTGGTCAAGAATGAGAACCAAGAATCAGCCCCCTTTGCCATCCAACCGAACAGAACTTTGACCACATGTGGCGAACGTAGCCGGGTTCTGTTCACCATGCCCGCTTTCGTGGGAAACTATAGACTCGGATCGAAGGAGAAGGCTAAAACTAGCTCCACACTCGCCTGCAAGCTTGTGACCTCATTCAGTGGGAATCCCCAAAGGGAACCCCCACTGCCCAGTGTCCAGGCCCATGTTCTGCTCTTCAACAATCAGACGGGCGAACTGTCGGCCATAATGGAGGGTACGGATCTGACCACCTGGCGCACTGCTGCCGCCTCGCTGGTGGCCACCAAGTATCTGTACTTCCGGCGGTTCGGTGAGCAGGCGGAGGTGGACAGGGAAATCAATGTGGCCATTGTGGGCTGCGGTGTACAGGGACAGATTCATGCCGTCGGCTTTTGTGCCAATTTTCGGGTGAAGCAACTGACTCTGTACAATCGCACAGAGTCAAAAGCTCGGAATTTGGCCGAGAAACTGAACCAGGAGGTGGGTTTTAAGCAGCAAACTAAGATAGTTGTGTGCTCAACTCCGGCAGAGGCTTGCCAAGAGGCGGATGTTATCTGCATAGCCACGTACTCCCGGGAGGCGCTTATCCATGCCAAGGATTTGAGAAAGTCCAGTGTTCATATCAATGGTGAGTGTGTACTGGGGAAGGGTTTAAAGTTAATAAATAAAGTTTAAAGAGAAAAGAGATTGGTTCTTGTTAGCTTGGATTTCTTTTCATCGCAATACAATGCTTTATCCTAAAGTTTCCCAAAGTATCTTGGTTGCAAACTAACTTTGAAATAAATGATTAAATTTCATCTTTATTTTCTTAGCTGTGGGAGCTGGAGAAGTTCACTTTGGTGAAGTGGCTGCTGATGTCTATCGCCAGGCAAAGGTCTATGTGGATTGTCATGCCAATGCCGAAGCCGAGCTGAAAGGTTTACCTGCACCTATAGCCGGCGAACTGGGAGCTGTGATCCTCAAAGGAGATTATCCCACGGAGGCGGGCATCTCAATTTTCCAATCAATGGGTAAGTATGAATAAATAATTCATTATAAATAGCTTTTTAATATTTTAACCCTCGTAAAATGGTATTATTTTGTTCATTTTAATTAGGAAAAAAAAACTAAAGCCATCTTTTTCTCTTTTAAAGTCGGTTTAAAAGATTAACAACCTCCCTTTACAGGAATGGCCTCGGAGGATGCCTGTGTGGCACAGGCAGTGCAGAATGCTATCCTGCAGGAGGACTCCTTACCCTAGCCTATGAATCAAAACAACCTGTTATGTTTAACCTTTCATTGGTGTATATATATAAGTATGCGTATTTTAGAAAAAAAATATGATTTGGAAACTTAACAATCGCTACAGACTACAACAAGACCGACCGGCGACGTCGTCGTCACTTCCAGATCACAGTCACATTCGTATCCTTCTCAATGTCCCGCTCAATGGTGCTGGGCGAGAGCCCGGTCTTGCAGCATATCTCATCGAAGCTTATCAGACCGGTGTACATCTTCTGACGCCCGGAAGGCACTGATCCCGTGAACACCGGATACTTGTGAATGCAGCGAATGAAGCGGTGCTGCAGCCCGAAGATCACCATTCGACGTTCGTCGATGTTGTTCTGGTGAGGGGAGAGGCGCTGGCAGATTGCCCGCAGGGTGACGCCGTGCGTCATTGAGGCGTAAAACTGGAAGATGCGCTGCACGCTGGGCAATGTCTTGTCCGGCCGCAGAGCCACATATTTACGGCACGCTCCGCTCAGCGCTGCGCTCTGGATGAGGTGCTTTAGATTCTGTGTCATGTATACGTTGCTGTACTTGAGGATCGGCAGCAGCTGGACGACGCCATAGTAGACCAGATTCTGTATGCAGGACTTGACCAGATCAGTTTCCACATCCGCTTCGGCGGCGATTCGGGCAACGTGATTGATTCCATTAATGTAAGGCAAAATCTGCAAGGAAACGAGTTGAGACAGGCTTGCGATAGAACCTCGGGAAGCATTCGCTAACTTGTTGCGTGGTCAGATCCCAATTGTCGAGCGGTGCATCTCTTAGATTGGCCAGCAGCAGCGGTACCATGTGATCCTTGACCGGCGGCGGATCCGGCTTGTGCATGACGATTTTCAGATGGATAGTATTGTCGCCCTCGACAATGGTCGCCACCTTGCGTTCGTTCAGGTCGCGCAGCACCGTCTCAAAGATCTTCTGCAGCCGGCGCTTGTCGTCCTCGCGCGATAGGAAGCACGATTCCTCCTCCATCATGATGAGGTACTCCGATAGCTTCTTCACCACCGGCTCGTACTGAACGCTGCGAGCCCGTGAATCGCACACGAAGCAGAGATTGAAGAGGAAGGCGTTGCGTACGTACTTTTGCTGATCTTGAATGCCGACCGGATAGCCGACAATCTTAACGTCCATGGCGTTCACGGTGAGAATGCAGCGCTGCAGGTGCTGCTTGGGTATGATGTACACATTGATGGCATCGAAGACGTCCTTGGAAATGTAGTCGTCGGGCACCTGGGTTGTTTTTGATTGCGATTTGTGAGATATTATCTTATCATTCGGTGTTTATTCCGGGAACTCGCTCACCTGGCAGCTTATTTTGCAGCCTGCTGTCGCATGAAATTCACTAAGGAAAATGCACCGGATCTTGCCCTCCGTGCTGCCACCAACTCCTACTCCTCCTCCGACGCCGCCGACAGAGCCACCGCCAGTGCCAGCACTACTGCCACCGACCAGCCCATGGCCATTTGTAATCGCCGCCGCATCGTTCGTGTGCGTGTGCATGCTGTCAGCTGGATGCAACTATCACCGCATCCGCATCTTTGCATCCAGGTCCAAAGGCACCGCGATTGGGTTGTCTTTGCCGATTTAGAAAGCAAATGTTCCAACTTAATGCCTAATAACAAGTAACAGAGTGCCGGAAATGACTAACAGAGTGTTGTTAATGTTATTAACAGAAAAATGCCGCAAACCGCAGTGTGGCCGTGATGGGGTTTTCTTAAAAATAATAAATAATGCTAAAATTGCATTTAAAATTACATAAAATTATACAAAACAACGGAATTAATTATTATTAATTCCTTTGTTACAAATAAAGAAATCTTTCTGCTATTTTAAAGTTGAGTTTATTCTTTTCTTTTCCTTGGTTGCACTTTAACAAAATTGGTTTCTTGTAGTTATTGCGCACTGGTCACACTGCAACATACAAAACCCGACAGAACTCGAAACAACATGGAAACGTAAGTATTTCTTTGATTTTTCCCATAAAATATAAATAAAAACATCTATATTTTACTCATGCACAGAATAAATCCCACATTCTCGTACCTCACCAATCTGGAGGTGATGCAGATACTGCAGAAGATCAAGAGCACCAAAAAGAAGTTTGGCATGCGAAATTTGGCCACAGTTACCTACGAGGTAAGTTTACATTTTGCTTATATTTAATAAAAAATAACACATTATTTGCATTCCGCAGGCACTGCAGTACCTGGAGGAAACGCCCTGCAAGAACCAAACCCGCGAGTCGATCATAAACTATGTAAAAGATTTATCATCCTACCGACTAAAGTCCCACGAGGTCCTGCAAATGGTCAATGATCCGCCAACAAGTGCTCTTCACACACAGCTGGTGAGGATTAAATTAGTTTAATAGGTGCGAAATCATATTCATAACTTTAATCTACCCTCTTAGCTTATTGACGACAACAAGGCTCCACTGACGGATGAGGAGAACGAGAAGATCATCCAGCTGAGCTACAAACACTTTCATGGTTCGGGAGACACTAAAGAGGCGCCGGCTGAGCCAACTGCCAGGCAAAAAACAAAGTCTGCTCCAGCGGCAAAGGCGCCAGAACCGGAGGTGGCCCCACAATCCGCTCCAGCGGGACTAGAAACAGAGGTTGCTGAAGTCCCAGCATCCACAAATTCGACTCCAGCTGAAGAGACTCAACCAGAAACCGAAGAAACACACTCTGGAGCAGAGGCTAAGCCCACGGAGTCGACAGCAATGGAAGTAGATGACAAAAGTTAGCCAAATAAATGACCCCGCTACAAACGAAAATACATTTAACGTTTCATAATTCTTTTTTTGTTTTGTCTTTTTTTGTTTGATGTTGCGTACAAAATAAGCTAAAAAAAATTATTAAATTATTCAATGCTCAACGCTCAAGTATTTAACGCTTCTGATCGCCCAAATCCTCGATGACATCCTCATCGATTTCCGACCACTTCTCGGGTATAACCTCGAACAGGTCGTCCTTTACGTCGCCCTGGATAACGATCTCATCGTCGCCCGTCACCGACGAGCCGCAAGCAAACTTGGTGCCAAAGAACTTGGCGGCCACCTTGAGATCAATGTCTGGATAGCGAATAACAATAAATATTGAATAATGAATGAATGCCAGAAGATGCAGCCAAAGCCACAGCCACCCACCGAAAGTGCTTAGTCCTGTGACAACAGTCACTGACTTCTTTTTGCCACGGGCAGCACGCGAGACGCAGATCTTTTTGGGCACGTCCTCCTTCTTTTTGACGCGCAGCAATCCCTTGCCGCCACGCTTCTGCCGCTTCTTGTCATCATCTGTGCCATCGGCGGCGGCTGCCTCTTCCTCGATCTTCAGCCGCTCAAAGTCGTCCGGCATATTGCGCTCCAGCCATTCCTTGCATTTCTCGTACTCCGGATAGTACTCGCAATACTGGGGAACACACATACCGTGTAAACTATGGATTTTTGGGCATCTTTGATTCGCGCTTCGCTCACCTCAATGGGCATCGTGCAGTGGCCACAGTACTTCATCTGGATCGGATAGGTAACGCCCTCGCGGGGACCCACCTGCAGGCGGTCAGCCACGCTGTTGCCGCCCAGTCCCACGTCTTCGTTCGTCATTTGGATAGGTTTTGAGTCGATTGTCTGGCTAAAATGTTAACTTTTGTTGGGGAAAGGCCAAAAAATTGCAAGACGAGTTTTGCACAGCACACCTAGCAACCAGTGTGACCGTGAACTTGCAGCTGTTCCTGGTATTTTTCCCACCGAAGGGGAAATATACCAAAATAAATTCAATGTAAATATTTCTAATCAAAATAAATCTTAAAAATCGAAGAGCGAAAAGTACGCCATGGAAAGCAATAAAAACTGTTTAAAAGCCGTGAATAAGAGCGAGAGGCAAATGGTCTAAGGTCGTTCGCAGGCAAGAAAATAAAATACTAGAAAATTCAAGGGAGTTGCCAGATGGCTCGAGGGCGCACTTTTGGTATTTACAACGCGGGTTTCAAAAATTACCAAAAAATGTAATAAAACAAGCATTGTCTCAACAATTAACTTTTGTTCTCTCACATATTTCACAATAAAGTGATAAAATGTAGATAAAAATGATAAATGTTCAGGTTTTCTTAAGCTAAAAAACCTAGTAATTGCTAAAATTAATATATATTTCTCTTCCACATAAAAACCTTAATTAAATAAAAAAAAATAATGAAGAAAACATTTTTTTCCAAGTTGGCTTAGACAGCTTCTGTCAAAAGCCTTTGAGCTACTTCAAACGTTTTAGATTAATTTTCCACACAGTTTCACCAAGTAACGTTTCATATTGTACTTCCAACAAAAATCGGCTATACATTAATTTTCTAAATTTTATACAAGAAGTTAGTGTAAATTGAAACATGCATTTCTTTTTGCTCCTTGTGCTGGCCGGCCTAGAAGACGAGTACTGGGCCGGAGGGAAACACGACTACCAGTTTGTTGATCCTTGGGACAAATACTGCAGGCCCTCCTATCGGCTGACCGACATGGCGATGCACGCCAGGATGTGGGTATTCGACCAGGATCAGGTCCTACATGACCTGGAACTAACTCCCAACAATTTCACCTATCAGGTAAGAACGGAACCTTATATTAATTTCAAAGTAATTCGATTCAAATCGATATTACTTTAGGGCATTGCTTTGGTGGGTCCATCCACAGTGGGAAAAGGTTTTACGGCAAAAGTGCTGCAAGAGAATTTCACCCGGCCAGAATATAGAAAGACCATGTGCTGGAGGGAAACTAGACGCAAATCGCATATAATTGGCATGTTAAAAAATGCCTATAACTGCGGACAAACATTGATCTTGGTCGAGAACAAGATGCCGAAAGATATACACATTGCAACGATAATCAATAAGCTGATCTTCGAGCGAAAGGAGTTCGTCATAATATATGTATTCAAAGTAGAGTTCCAGCAGCAAAATCAAGGAAATACAACGGAAATGCAACAACTAAACGAACTGAAACCCACTCACATCGTAATCTTTGAAGTAATTTGGTAGTCCGAACAAGGGAATTACAATCAATCCCAAGTAAATTTCGTATGTTTTTAAAATTATAATCAATGATGGTTCATTATAAACTCAATATAATATCAGACTCAAGCCCGAATAAATTTAGGCTTTGAAATAACTATGTTATATGGTTTTAATGAGGTTTAAACTATTAAAAAATATCTCCATATCTGTAATATCTGTAACTTAAAAATCTTCCCTAAAATATCTGTAGATTTTAAGGCCTTAACCCAAAAGTATGCCACGAATATAGCTACATTCGTATATTTATCTTGCCCATGTATCGGTATTATCCACTCGTGTTTTTGCTATTTTAGCCGCCTTTGCTGCCCTGTTTTGTGTTGTTTTTTTTTTTATGGCCAAAGCGAAGAAGCTCTCCGTTATCGGATAATGGGCGTCGTGTGTCGGGGGCGGCCCGAATTTAGTAAGTATAACGATTTTATGGCAGCCATGGCCTACAAAATCGGCAAGCCAAGCGTTGTCGTCGTCGTCGTCGTCGTCGTCGGACTGTCCCAGGGTCAAGTGCGTTTGCCTTTATTGTTATTCTTGCCCGTTATTGTTATCCCGCAGGCGCACACGACGTATGCGTGATGTGGGCACATGGGTGTTCCATTGAGACGACCCACTTCCGGACGCATCCGGGTCTCGACCTTACACCTACGCCCGACGAATGCTGATTATTTCTCCTGATTTATATTATTTTGTTTTTATATATGGTATATATCTTCTTTTTTTTTTGCAAATCTGAATCTCATTGGCATTTTACTGCAATTACACAGAATATGTGTACAGTTTTAATTTGGCAATTAGTTAACAATGGCGTTTGGCGATGGCTAATTGGCGGGCAATTAGCCAAAAGCGCTATAAATTGTGGCAGCCGGAAAGGGATCTGCAAAAGCCACGACATGGAGCTGTGGACCGGAAGCTTAATGGGTTTGGGTTTGTGGATTCTGGCCCTATTGGCCGTGAGCCAGGTAAGGCTTGGTATATTTAATCCTTGAAGGATATTAATTAAATTTCTGTAGGCAACCAATTTTGAAATAATTGCCGATGAAAAAACCATGGATATCTTTTGCAATGCCGAGGAGGATCAGGGTAATATTTCCTTTCGCAAATTCGTGGACGTTAGTGGCTTGTCCTTTAATGTTGCCGACGATTTTGAAACGCTTCTCTTCAATGGCGACATCAAAATGCTAATGGATGTCCCCCAGGGTCTCATCAAAATGGAAATCGATGTATTCCGTTGGCAAAGGAGCCAGTGGCTTCCCACATTACTCTCCATGAAGCGGGACAACTTTTGTCAGGCTCTGGCCAATCCTCGCGAGCTCTGGTATCCAGTTGTGAAGAGCATACCCAAGGCACAGCGTATATGTCCGCCCAAAAAGGGGGTAAGTTTGAATTCTTTATATTTTTTAGTTTAATTTAAATTTAAAAAATATTTGTTTACAGCACATTTATACCCTCACCAATGTGAGCAACCATTTGTATGTAAAGAACATGCCCTATGTGGACATTACCGGCGACCTCAAGGCGGTGGTTCACCTCAGTGTGGGTGGCCTCAAGACCTGCGCCGTGGTGTTCTTCAAGGTCTACGCCAATTGACCCTGACAATGGTATGGTGGAAGGTGAGCGAGTTGGAGCTCTCATCTCCCGGGCTTCTCTAAAAAGGAATCTCAGCGAGATCCGCGATGTTTGCCTAGTTTATAGTAAGTATTATCTGGCTGCTCTGCTTTTTTATGGCCTGATTTGGTGATGTTTGCACGGCTTCAATGGCGCGTCCCCCGTTTATGGCTCCTAACTAAATGATTTGCAAATAAAACCGAAATATTTCATATTCATGCACTCGCAACGGAATGTCAGGCAGCAGTCTTAATTTTTTGTATACATTTTTTTTGTCAGTTTCTCTTGTATTACTTGGTTATTTCTGGTGGCGCTGGCGATAAGCCAGTTCTCGAAATGGGAACTTAGCCCAGTAATCCCCTTTTCAGTATTTGCCAAAAAGCTCAAATGCGGCGCCATGCCACACCACATCCCTTGGCCACATCTCCTCATCATCATCTTCATTTTCATCTCGGCTTCCATACACATCGAAATTCTCATCCACTGAACTCATTCGCAACTGCGCGTGACGATTACTTGTATAAGATGATATTCCCCTGATGCTGCTGCTGCTGGTGATCCCCCAAGATTTACAATGTTTGTGGATTCGGGTTCACCGGTTTTTCTTATTAAATGAATACATTTAATTGTTAACGTTGCACGTGGTCTGCCTGCAGTTGAGTCTTGTCATGTGAATCAATTTGCGAGTTTCGGAAAAGCAACTAACGTCAGTTAATGGGTATTAACGAATTTTTATTTGAATAATTTCTAAAGAAAATCGTACTACAAATATATTAAAATAAAATTCAAAAGCTCAAATACTCAAAAATGTGCTTACATTTGTTTACAGTCAACACAGTACTTTTATAATTTTTCCTCTTCCACAAAAAACATAATCAAATTAAGGCATTAAAAAAGTTATGAATTTCTATATTTATCGCTGTCCTTCTAAAAGATCTCTTGATTGAAAGATAAAGATTACTTGGCCTGAGTTATTACCTAGTTATTAATTAAATGCAATAACGAAATGTATCTCAATTTCCGCTTTCCATGGCAATGTTATAGAATACTTATGACTCTATTTGTTATCTTGTGTCGTAATATAATAGGCAAAGTCGAGTCACAACAAACTATAAATCCCAAATATAAATAGTAATAATCACTCGACCTGATATAATCCGTTTAGTTGCGCATTTTTTAAACTAATTTCAAGCGATTTATAAGGTCGTGAGACTTTCCTTTATACAGGGTACCGGAAAGTTCGATTAGGATTTTATTTTTTGTTTGTTTGAAAACGAATCTGAACTGCAGCAACAGGTGGCAGTTATCAATATGCAACTGAGATCGATTGCGATTTCAATGCCCTGGGGCTGGACAGGCCAGAAGACAGTCCAGTTCGTGAGAGTAAGGATATAACAAAAAAAAAAGGGAATAAATATTTAGAAGCTTAAACACTTAATTATAGTGAAATAAAGACAAAAAGAACAAAATAATGAAGCTATAAAAATATAAAAAAATTATATTTCAACTGTGAATAAAATCAAGCTTTGGGAAATATAAATAATAAATTTCAATAGTTCAAAACTACCTTTGAAATTGCAATATTAATTATTAAAACCTTCAAGAGGAAGTCCCAAACCTTTTCTCTATCCTTTATTTTATTTATTTTCTATTAATTTAATTAAATAAATTCTGTATCCTTTAGTTTATTTATTTTCTATTTATTTAATTAATTTTATAGCTTAATGCACCTGCAACGCACTGTTGACAAATGCTAATTTCCCATCCAGTGATCATGCAAATGCAATATAGTAATATAATCGGAATTCATATGCATCAATTACTAAGTGTATAATAGTGGTCACAGCTGATCTGAGCCGGCGGAATGTCTGTTTGCCTGAGAAACACCAGATACTAACACTATCCATAATCGAAAGACCGCTTTTAACTGGTCTTAGTCAGTTTCGACCAGAATCAATTGATTTCAAATCGAAGATATTGACGATATTAAATTGTAAAAAACTTTATTAAAGAATTTTAATTGGTAATCTTATTTCCTGTAATTATATCATGAATCATAACATGTTTTCAAGTGAAGAAAAGTCTTTGAAAATTGGCAAAAAAAAAAGATTCCACAAAATTAACAATAACTCCGACATTTAAAAATATGTTTAAAAATGAATTCTTGGTTTAAATTAACTAAAATATGATCTTTATGTATAAAATAATAATAAAAAATTTAAGAACATAAATTCTTTAGAAAAAATTGGCATTTCTCGCTATGTTTTTGGGCCGCAAGGGTAGAAGGGCTATCGGGTCGTATGCGTAATATTTTCTACAGATGTTATGCCGCAAAGCTTACAAGCATTTATTTAAGAGTTCAACGCTTAAGCAAAAAATAATTCAAAAATAATAAACAATTTTTTTAATTCGTTCACAGGTCGAAATTACCCCTTATTTGTGGCATAAACACCTAGATTAAACCTCTAAACTGGACAGTAGTTAGGCCCTTGTGTTATATTAAACCCAAAAGATCCCATTGTTTGTTATCGTAATAGGCGTCAGATCTATCCCTGAAGTTAACTATTTGTTATAAGACCCTCCACCGAGTAGTTGCACGGCAAACAAGCAAATAAGCAGAGTTTATGGAGTTATAAACAAAACAGTAGCCCAAGTGCCCTCTGTGTGCACATCGTTCAGATTCGTACTACCATATATATATATATAGTATGTATGTGTTATATTAGAATGCAGGCTGTTATAGCTGTTATGGCCCAGCCGGCTGTCCGCAAATTGCACAAATTAGGCGCCTCTATATTTACCGCATTTTATATAACTATCAGCTGTAGGCAAATATAAACACACCGCGAGTGTACTTTTTTATTTTTGCTTTGTTATGGGAAAACTAAAAACAAAAGTAAATAAACAGTATGTGAACCAAGAAGAAATGTTACGAAATGAACAAATAAATAGAATGTCAGCGTTTCGTACGTTTCGGAGGCATTAAATGTCGCACACGAACTGTGTAGCTGTGTGTGTATGCCGAAAGATACAGCTAAGCGGAAGATACAAGTTGCAGTTACAGGTGCAGTTACAGCTACAGATACTACTCACTCCCACTCTCTGTATTTACTATATATCTATATATAATATAGTTTACTATAATATTCTCAAAGGGCGTGCGTGATTCTGTTGACTGGCTTTCGACGTTAATGTAGTGATAGTTATTGTTAAAAAGCCGTAACAGACATTGATTATAATTTGCATGCATTTAGTAATTTATATTAAATAACAGTGAAATGTTATAAAACAATTTATAAAGATGCCCAGAAGAAATATTACAATTTTTTAAGGATATTTTAAGTAGAGTGTAATTTCAGTTTGATTTAAATTAATTATTTCCTTTAAAACAACTCAAATAAAAACCCTTACTATTAAGGTAATTAATTATTCTACCAGCTTTTCTATTTTATAATTTTCCTAATTAGAATTTGGCTATATTTATGGCTAAATTGTTTAAGAAAAACCACCGAAATACCTTCGAAATCGCCTATCAAGGGCATTCAGCCCCATTGCGTACATTTCCTGCTCTCAGACGTTGCACTTTTAATTTGTCGCATGTCGTTAAAAAAAAAAAGTAAAAAAAAAAAAAAAAAAAAAACCAAAAAAACACCCCCACCACTACCCACTCTCATTTGATTAAATAAAGAAACAGCATTTAATCAAAATGAGAAGAGCAAACACGCAGAGTACACACCGTATGCCACGCCGTTCGCATTTCGTTCATTAAGCAAATAAATAAATGAGCGGAGTATTAAATTAATTAAATAAATAATATTTTCAGGAACAAATAAATAAATAACACATTTTATTGCGCAAAAAGGCAAACAATAAAATGTTGAGACGACACGCAAATGGAAGACTCGCTTTTTTTGATGGCCGCCGAGCGTCTTGAAGCCATTAAACCGAGAACTATACACAATTCCCAGGCTTTTTTTTTCGATATCACCCTAGAACGGTCTGTAAAGCAGGGCTTAGGGATGGCAAAGATCTCATTGCGATAATCGATGGTATAATCCATTTATTTTTTATCATTAAATAATGTTCAAATTAAATACTATTGCGTTTGACTTGCTTTGAAAATATTATTCAACAATAAATAAATAACTATTATTTAGTTATTTGGCAATAAAGAAATATAAAAAAAAAATAAATTTAATTAAATTATAATTATGAATATTTAAATTAAATAAATTAATAACTTAATAGTTAAGAGCTTCTTTTTAAATTCTTACCATAAGCTTATGAGTTTTTTTTGCACTTTTGCATTTTTACTTTTGAAATATATTCAATATTAAATTAAAAACTTATTAATTTCCTCCAAAAAGTGTTAATTTAGCTTCTTACAAATTTGTATTTATTTATTTTTATTTAATATTAAATATTAATTACTGTATTTTGTCTTTTATTATGTTTAAAATGAATATATTAAAGAGTAGAGTTTATAATAGAAACCAAATTAAAAATTTCTCGATATTTTTCGATATTTCTAATATAAATTTTGGCTCAATATTCAGCTCTAGTACCAAATAATAAACACGGAATACGGAATACAAAATACGGAATACGAAGTACCGGATCATGGATCACGTGACCGAGGCCGGGACATGCTTCGCTGATTTGTCTTTATTATTATTTGCCTAAACCATTTTCAATTAGTTGTATGCCATAATTGATAGATTAGCTAAATATGGCAATCATGCAACGCTGATGAAGGTTGTCAGACTGTCGGATTGCCGGATTGCTGGATTGCCAGATTACCGGACAGACTCCCTTTCGGGCCCAGGTAATTTGTGTGTAATTACGGCCATCCCATTACCTAATTGCCGGCTATCATTGTGTAAACGTTAAGTTACAATGTATTATTTATTTTCATATATATACTATATATAGGTAGGAAAAAAAAAATTAATTTTATAAGGAAGCTGAGCCGTTGAAAAGCGATCCGCGGATCACTTAACACGCCTGAATGAAGCCAAATCAATGATCATCCAGTCGAGTGCGTAATTAGGAACTGCGGGGATTCCTAGATCAAATTCTATTGTATTTTTTCATTTAGAGAGATTCTTAACGATTGAATGTATATTATATAATTTATGATCTAATTTAAACAGTTGAATGGCTGCAAGCGAAACTTCAATTGATTGAACTTACCAAGGAAAAGAAATTGTATATTTTCCATTGAGCTTGATTATGTTGTTAAGCCTCAGCGAAGGGGAAGTGATTTCATATCCAATTAGGTTTGATATCAAACTGAAAATGGCAAATAAAAATAAATATTAAATTATAAAATGAAAATTATATTGTAAGATATGTGAAAGTTCTTAATTAAATATTTAGTTAAGCTTTTAACATCAAATACCATCGTTCATTTGGATCCATTTAAATTTATTCATAAACTACCAACTCATATTAAATTATATAAAATTCGGGGTATAAATTAATAATTCTTATCCAAAAATATGATAGCAGTCGTTATAAAGTTCTGTGTTCAATCAATTCCCATATGTTTATATTTAATGATGATTCATCCACACAAATTTAATACCAATTAAGACCTAATGAACTCCTAGTTCTGGCTTCTTTTTTTTTTGTTATGAGCTCATTTGATTGGAAACTTGTTTAAAATTATGCTAAATAAACAAGCTTGATTTAGAGCCAATAAATTCGATTTATGCTTTGTTGTTTATAAGGGGTATTAATTAATAATATTAATATAAATATGCAAAGGCTCATAAAAAGGTATTTAATATATAAACAAATTAAAAAGCAATGATAATTAAGATAAAATATGTATAAAGCGTATTAAATGTATACATATTTATATTCATTGTTTTTTTGTTTTTTTTATGTATGTTATGTTTATTTTTATTGTTTTTATTGTCTTTGAACTTGTAGAGATTGCTTTTAATAAATATCAAACTAATTTGATCTAAATATAAGATAAAATTAATTAAGTTAAATTTAAAGTTAATAAAGATAAGCTTTTATGTTATAAAAATATAAAATAAAACCTATGGGAAACCTGTGTCACTTTAAAAAGTAAGCTCAATCGACTTTAAATTCAGTTCTGTGATTCAAACTTAGCTACCCGAAATCAGCTTCCTTTTTTTTCTTTTTTAAGGATTTTTTAGGGATTCAGCTTCCCGAAATTATCTGTTATTCTTTTCTTTTTTTAAGGATTTTTTTTGAAGGATTCCAACCCTAACCCTTTATTTTGCAGTGTAGGCTTCAGGTACATATGAAAGCGTTAAAGCCCCCCTTTTGTGGGCATTGTCTCAAAGTGTTAAAGCAAATTGACTGCAACACCGCCTTTGGGGGGCGTCATTCCTTAACCCCCTTAACCCCTAATGGCCCACTCCCACTGCCAAAAGCCAGCCGACCGTGGCAAATAATAAAGAAACAAAATACTACGCTTTAAGGCACTGCGGCGCAAACAAGAAAGGCCCCTCAAAAATGTCACATTTACTCAATTGATTAGCGAAGCGTTTACAGTGGCCCATAAAAGTTTGTGGACGCGCCGCCGGGACGCGTTAAATTGGCATTTATGACAGGCCATCTCGCCTGATCGGAATCTGGCCAGATATTCCAACCATATCCATCTGCTAACTGGTTGCGTCCGGAACTCCAGCCGTCTGCGGTTTACTTTTTTTTTCGTATATATTTTATTGGACGTATTATTTTTTTTTTTCGATTCGAATTCGAATTTCGATTTTCTAGCATTTACCTGCGAACGGCAAACACTTTGGCGGTGTTTTTTGCGCTGGTGGAAAATTTTTTCGCCAAGTTCGCGGTCAATTAATATGCAATTAGAGGCTGCTATCAATTTGCGCAATGTGCAGTCAGCAAGCATTTACAATGCGTACGAAATTTGTTGTTTGTTTGACAAGTTTGTTTTACAGTCTGAAAATTTGCATATGGACAGTGAAAATTTTCCCTTCAATTGGAGCGTCAAGAAATTTCAATTAACGTATTTTTCTAGATTTTTTTTTTATTTGAACTAAGCTAATGGAAAAATGAAGGTAAAGATGTTAAAGATGTTTACAATTAGACTTGCTAAAAGTTGAATATTTTAATTACATATTTTTGGTATTATATGCTATAAAAATTATTTAAATAAATAGTTTGATAAGAGAAATAAATTATTAGTATTATTTAACTCTTATTCTTTACCATTTCCCTTTCAATCAGATATTGCGTATCCGCCATGGTGGCCTGCAGGCTTTTAGCTAACTGGCTTCGACTAGATATTGTTTTGCCTGGTTTTTGCCTACAAAAACCAAAAGATCTGACTCGGATATAGACATTTCAATTGAAAATTGAGCCAGTCATTGGCAATTAACACTATGGACATACATTAGAGTCCGGCTTAGAACTTAATTGCCAGCCAGGCGAGGCAGGTGATTGCCTTAATTGATCTCGCTCTCAGTGCCTCCCCTCCCCTAAGTACATATTCTCCAGCGATTAAGGGGAATGGAGAAGGGAGAAACAGAGACACTGGAGAAGGGAAACCGGAGATTTGGAGATGGAAAGCGATCGGAGGTGTGGCTTTTGGTTTTTAAGGAATGCCAAAGCTGTGGTCTCTGTAACAGGTTCATGGCATATAATAAAAAAAGGAAATATATAACAAATAACTAAAGAAACCAAAAAGAATAATTGAATTTTCGACTGAGTATGAGAAAGACTAACAAATGCTCTTTTTTTAAGCAGAAATAAAGCTAAATTCTGATAAAATAAAGAACGGCGGCTTCCACAAATCGAGACCTGTCTCTTAAAAGTTGTTTAAATGTAAGTGAAAGCTATAAAAAAAAAATGTATATAAAAAATACATAACTCAACAAATGAAAGTGACAGACAACGAGAATGTCAAAAGAATGAAGAGAGAAAGTTGCCTGAGCTTAATGCCAGTTGGATAAACCCTGACAAGCTGACAGCTCGAAGGAATCTACCCACAAGGAAAATAGCAAAAGTCAACACACTCTGTTACTCAGATCATTCTATTCTTTCCCCTTGATTTAATCTCATATTGCACTTTGCTCGACTCTGACCCTGCTAATCACGATCTCATGTGGTTGCTAAACATAGCAGCAAGGTTGTTCTTTAACATAATGCATTCCAGTCGGATCGGATCGGCTAACAAGAGAGTCTTGGAACCTGTATCAATCAGTTCTGCTTGGCTTCCTTTTAAGCTGTAAGCCTAAAATAAGAGTGGACCGTTTGTGAAAATAATCTGAAATTATTTAATATTGTGGAATATTTATTAAAAAAAGGATATTCAAGCCGCTTAAACTAGAAATAAATAAAAAATAGAATTAATAAATAAAACAAATTAAATCAAGAAGAGGAAATGAGAGTTGTGAAGTTTGTGTACTTGAAAAATTCAGTTTTTCCAGAATCTAAAGCTCATACTAATGACTAAATGTTTTTAAAATCTTAAAAAGATATTCAATTAATTTAATTTTAAATGAAACTGCTCAAAAGTCTTACGATTCCTTAAGAAATTAAGTATTTAACCGTACACCACTGCGTATGAGTGATATGCACTCAAGGCATCTTGGCTGCCAGCTGCTTAAAAGCTTAGCCAGCCTCTCCGGATCACCCCAGAAAGAGCAGATAAAGAGAGGCTTTAGATATAGTGCCTAGATATAGTGCTCTCTTTGTCACTTTAACTGGTCAACTTGGCTGCTGCAGAAACGTGCGGCAAAGCCCAAGGCCAGTTTGCGCAAATTGAAAGCAGACTCGGCATTCTAATTGGAATCCACTTACAAGCCGAGCTCCGCCTGCAGAGAATCACCACTAGAAACCCATACATTATACATTATACAAGATACATTATAAAAAAAAAAGAAATATATAAAGCAAAGCTATGAGAAATAAGAAAAAAATCAAATTGATAAAAGCAGGAACTGTGAGCAGGGGCGGCTGTGGGGATCAAGAAACTGCCAACCCTGAGACGGAGCCGGAGACGTAGACCCTCTTGTCAGCCGGTTCTACAAATAAACCCATGTGCACGCATTTATGGCCGACTCTATGATGGCTTCTATTGCTATTCCAAAAAAAAAATAAAAATAAAAATACAAATATAAAAAAAGACCTCAGCTCGTGTGTCTCTTTTTCCTGCGAAGCAATCATGTACATATATGTACGAGGTTTTTTTAAATTTCACGGCACATCTTATTAAATATTCCTTGTGCTGCTGTTGATGCCTCGCCTTTTTCTTTCTTTGACAGTGAGGACTTGGTACAGTGATCTTTCGAGAAACAAGGTCAATTGGGTTAGTAGAGGTATTAAAATATATATAGTAAGAGTATTTAAAAAAAATATGCATCTGTTTTTATTATTTTCTAGAAAGATACCTTAAGGAGTATTAAATTTTATTTTCTAGTTATTTCCCTTTTCACAATCATTATAGGAAATATTCTTGCCTACTTTTAAACATCTTTTAAGGTGAATTTCAATCCCAGGGACAGTCAGTTTTTGGTAAATTGATCTTGGGAAAAGAAATTATATTTTAAGAATTAAAATATATATATTTTATGCTTACATACATACATATATCCTTAATCCACTCTATCTTTTTTCTAACAAAACCATATCAGCATATAAATGAGATAAGCAAAATATCATTGCCTACTTTTAGACACTTTTTAGGGTGTCTTCAAATCAAAAGAATATCGTTGTGTGAGATTATGCATTTTGTAGCATACTTTTCTGCCGTATTTTCATGGATTTAAAAAGGTTATTTTGAAACCACAAATTATGATTAAAAAAATATGTATTTTAGTTTATAGAAGTTAAAAACTAGGCTTAAATTATTAAAATTAGACAGCAATTTCTGTGATCCATTAATCAAAATTTTTCCTTTAAGGACCACTTACTGTATTTCTTTGATACATAAACATATATATACTATTTTTTTTGGTTGAAGCAAACAAATCGGTCAACGGGCAACGTCCCCGGGCACGTTTTGTTTCTGCCAAAAGCCAAAAGAAAAAAATAAAACGAGAAGAAATAAAAAAAACGCTCGTTTAAACAAAGCTTCCGCAATGGCTTGACTTCTTCGCACTTTGTTATCGTTCAACCAGATGGCCTCTTCCTTTTTATTTTTCTCTCAGTGATGGCGCTTCTGCCTGCTCTCCATCTTCTTGGGCAATTTTTTATCAGAGATACAAGTATATATTTCCAAAAACCCCGCCGAGTTCGAAGAACTCTGAGCACATCGAAGAAACATAAACAAAGTCCAACAAAATACAAAAAAAAAGCAACAAAATTTGCAAACAAAATGGCCGGCAATTTTTTTTTCTTTTATTTTTTTTTTTGGTTCACATTAAAAACTATTAGAAGCGGTTCAGGGGCCGCTCGCTCGCAGATATTTATTATTATTATTTTTTTCTTTTTTGACGTTGGCCAACTTGAAGTCGGCCGACTGCACAACACCCAACAACCCAGCGAATGCGGCAAAAACAAATAAAATACAAAATACGAAGAAAAAAAAAACAAATGTAAAGACACCGAAAAACAACAACGAAAAAAACAAGAGCTCGGATCACTGGTATTTTTAGTATGTGGCGATGATTTACAAGGTGAACCGGTAAGGTAGCCAAGCCAGTTCAAAACCCCAAGCGCGGGTCGCTTCGGCGGCGGCGGCTTCGCCTGCCCCCCTTGGCCTCCGCTTAACCCCCGTCTAAGCCCCCCCCTGGCCTGCACAGAGACCCACCTGCTCCACCGCAGACAAACATTTTTGGATTTTTTCGGATGCCGCATGGATATTTCTTGCAAAATTAAAACTAAACAAAAAATAACCGATTCAAACAGTAAACCGTTTCGGTGCAAACTTAGGTAAGACTTAAAAATAAATTAAATAAATAGAAAATCAAAGAAATTATGTCAATCAATCTGCTTGAAATATTTAGCACAAGAATTAAGAAGCTAACGATTTCTTAATAAAAAACTTTAAATACAAAATTCTTAGAAAAGAATAAACTTAATTAAATAAAAATCTAAAAGAACTCGACAAGAAACCCAAATAAAATAAAATTAATTTCTTTTTATTGTGCATGAAAAATAAAATGGTTTAAATAAAAACATAAAATTTTTAATATTTAACTTATTTCAAAACAAAAGAAAATATAAGTCTCTTAAATGGAAATGAAATACTTTGAAATTGCATTCTTTGAATTAAATTAACTTTCTTAAGGAAAACATAAATTAGAAAATACTCTTAAATATTAAAAGACATTTAAAATACATTCTTAAAATTAAAAAAAAAATAATAAATTAAATAAATACCTTACTTTGTTTCTTTAAAACTACCTCCTCAAATCAAGAAAAAAGATATATATACAATTTTCTTAAAAAGAAAAAAATATCTTGCTCTCCTTAAATCTCATAAAAAATATAATTATTTATATACATTTAAATAAATACCTTTACTTCTGTATAACTTAACTTTTCAACTTAAAAGCCTTTAAAAATGTTTGCTTAATTTGTCTTAAATATAATATTATTATATTTATTATTACTTATGGATAATTTTAAATTTTCCCAATTTGTTATAGCTATTTTGTTGCTTATAAGTATTATTTACTTACAATTTCTGAGCAAACCTTGATATATTTGATTCCCCTGAATAAATGCTTTAATTAGTCGCTGACTAATGGGCAACCTTATCAATATCAAACCAATTATCATCTCTTGATTCTAATCGCTCAAACGTTATCAATTTGAAAGTGAGGTTTTCCCAAAATGCTTAATGACAATGAAGTGCCATTAAAATAAATAAAAAGGGGAAAAAAAAATAAATAGATAAATACTATAAAAAAATATTTCATTTAATTACCAATTCAAGGGGCTTCCCTGCTACATTTTCAACAGCACTTAAAGTAAGACTATTAAAACTCTAAAAAAGAGTATTGAAAAGTTCACTCTCCCTCGGCTGATATCTTGAGTTTTTTTTCTAATGAATGACGTCTGCATTTTGTGATGTTTTTGTTTAGGGGAGATCACACACACCAGAAAACCAGAAGCTAATTAATTAAGCAATAAAAATGCAACTTGAAATGCTTATCAGGCGGTTTGATTGCAAATTATTATTATTATTATTATCAAAAAGCGAGCGACATTTGTGTCGATGATGATTCAGAGCAAAAGCTAGGGGAATTACCCAAGTCTGAGTGTCCCGAAATATATATATATATCTCAGAAAGGAATATCCTTCACTCCATGATAATGCCTCGATGATATTTGCCCCATCATCTTGGCAGCGCTCGTGCCAAGTGCTCAATTCAATGTCTAAATATAAACAATTATAAATAAGCGGCTTAGTCAATAATTATTTGTTTATTGTTCTGTCGTAATTGTCTTGATATTTTATTCTCAGATTTCGGCCCGATAAGGCCCCCGGCCCCTCGGCAGTCACAAAAATATTATAGATTTCCGCGGCGATAGGCGGGCCCTGGGCTGGTTGCAGAGGAGGAGGAGTTGTGTGACTGGGAAATCCCTTGACCCGATCATGTGACCGGAGAATGAATGGAATGCCCTGGGCCGTCCTTGTCCTTCACATACATTTTTTGTGTCTCCTTTACCTTTACTCGTCTGCCTTGCCGGTTACTCTTCTGTTTTTCCTTCCCTATATTTGGGTTTATTTCATTTTGTGCTCGATTTGGTCTTAGGATATTGATACGATCCATTAAAAAAAAAATTCAGCTTTAACAATACGATCTTAATTCAGCTTTATTCATTGTTCAACATTATTTCTATTTTATGGTTAATTCACTTAAAATTCTTGGTTTTTGTTTGTACGGCTTTATTATTATTATTATTTTTGTTTGGCTTTTGTGTCAGCCTTTGTAGTTATTATTTTTTGTTATATCCGTTTGTTGTTTATTCGGGAGTTCAATTATTACCCGCGAATATGTTTTACTCTGGGCCATTAGTCAGCTTTTTATTTTTTGTTAAAGAATTTCGTATATGGTAGCATCTACTTGGAGTCTTAAGGCTTATATTTTGACAATTATTTTACTGCGCATATTTTTTATGATACATTTAAGGCGTTATGCATACCAAGAAATTGAAAGAATAAATAAATGTAAATAAGTCGTATCATTATTAATATTTTAAATATTATTATTACTAAGCAACCTTTTGTTCGAGTAAACACTTTCGCTTAAGGTTTTTTCTTATAGTTCCCTGTTTTTTTAAACAATTTCCTTCTGGTTTATCAGTATCCTTCAGGGATCTATAATTCCTATAAGGTTCTACCTGTTTCCTGGAAAATACTAACATTAAAAGTGGCTGCAACCTCTCCTCAAACATTTGTATATCCTAAAAAAATGTATTAAAATTTATTTTCTCCTTGACTATCCTTAAATATCATTAACCCATAATTTCTCTCTATAACTATTTCCCATTTTCCACTTTTCCTTTATTTTTGTCCTTGTTTAACCCACTTTTAGAGTGCATCCATGATTCGGGGGTTCACCAGTGGCAGTGGGTGACCTTCCTTCCCTTTTTTTTTTTTTTTTTGTTTCTCTTTTTTTTAGACATTTCATTGCTGCTCCCGTTGTGGCTTGTTGTTTTTCGGATTGTTCAATTATTTGCTGCTGGACGTGCTGCCACCAACATAAAAAACAATATATATATATATATAACATATTGTATATATATATTTTTCTGCTGTTATTGTAATTTATCGACTCGGATGCTACGTGAGTGTTATTGAAAATGGTCATTTTGTCAGCACTTTGCCAGCGGCAGGCAGCACCTCCACCACCTGCCCCGATATTGTGCGATTATATTCGAATATCCATCTACACACACACATACACACACACACACACCTGACTGGTTGGGTTTAATGTATTCAAACATTGAACTTTTATATTGTCGCCGCAAGTGACCATAATGATGATGAGGAAGGGGCGGCGCCGTATCAGTTATGCGGGGCGTGGTCGCAACGGTTAATTGTTATGAATTCTAGACATATGTATTATATATATAGAATATAAAGTAGCACATTTTTTACAGCTATTTACATACACTTTTTTGTAAGGCAAATATTTCTCTTTTACAGATTGTTGATTTGAAACCGTTGCTTTTTCGTGTGGAAAATTTCAAGCCTCTTGTCGAAAAATTTTAATTAAGTCAGTGGAAATCTTTAGAGTATTTAAACCTGAAGAAATATTTATTTATTTATATTTTTTTTTATTTTTTAGTTTTTTTTTATTTATTTTATATGGAAAATATTTTTGGAATATATATTTATAAGGCAGACCAATCTGATATATTAACAAAAGTACAGCTTTTAATATTTATTTATTTATTTTATAAAAAATATCATAAACTTTAATATCTTAATTTTACTTAGTTTTCTAATTAAATTTACTTGAATTTAAAATTATATTTGTATGGAAATTTATAATATTTCCTTTATAATATGATATATTTTCTGGATATTCCTAGTTTATGACCATGGTGCGGGACTTGACTAACCAGCTGATGTGCGAGCGAGATGGCGAAAGGAAAATGTTGCAACTTTATTCTTTAATAACTCACATGGTTTTTATACGATTTCTATAAAGTTTTAATGACAAATTTTCAACTCATCTTTAGTTTATTAAACACCATATTTTTGTTATATTTTATTTAAATATAAATTAATTAATTATAAAACTAAATATAAATTAATAAAACCTTAATTTTGGCTTATCGATTTGTAAACACTTAATAAAAAAAAAGTCGGAATTTATGGAATATTTCAGTATGCAAAACCTCAAGGAAAATGTACGGGTACAATGGTAAAATAAAACTTATAATTCACATGCAAACGGCGCGGCATAAATATGTGAACAACACAAAAATATGTTAACAAGATATATAGAAGCGATCGATTTGGCCAAGTGGACGGAATTATAACTATTATCAAGCCTAGATTTTTGTTATCCGCTTTTTACAGTCGCCCCCCATAAATTATTGGGTTTTATTGTTTATTTTTGTGAGGTTAACACAATAAATATTCAGTTGCGTCTTTGATTTAGTTGAGAATTTCGCACATGGGAGTGGTTTCGATATTGACAGATTCTTTGCCAAAAGTTAATTGAATTTGTTGTATTTTTTAAAAAAGATTAATTGGCACACTCAGCAAAGCCATAATTTGAATGTTCGTTTTTTTCAGCTATTGTTATTGCATCATTTTAAGTAATTCATTCATTTATTGTTAATTTTAAATTTAATCGGCTAACAAATTTCCCAAGACAGGCACCTGTTAGTTCTTAAAGTCGTATTTTAAATAAATCAATCAAACAAAAATACAACTCGTTGCCTAATTGTGTGGAAAATGCAATCATTAAATGTTAATTTATGGCTAAATCATTGTGAAATATTTTCGTTGTAAGAAAACAAATATTTTTTGCCAGCAAGGCTAATGAAAATTCAATTCATATTCTATTTTTAACCCCGTTGAATTTTTAAATATAGACAAACGATAAAGTGGACCAAATTATTGAGGGGAGAGGTGAAAACTCTTAACATTTTTTTGCTCCGATGCGACATTCATAAATTACCAAGTGTTTGGCACATTTTGATGGATCGCCACACCATTTGTCATAATGTTTGAATTGAAAGCCACACGAAAAACGGCACGACACACAGAAATGCCGAAAATAAAAACTGGTTTCATTTCGTGTCGATTCGATGCGATTCTCCCGCCCAGAAGCCAGGCCTCCCCCAGACGTCGTTTCAATTTTCAGCTTCTTACAAATTCCTAGATTAAAGACGACAATAAAAACCGAAAAGTTATACGTCAAAAAATAAATACTTGCTGTTTGTATATTTTTATTAAAGTTTCGCAAGAGGCGAGTGAGCTTTTCATTGATTAGCAATAATTAAGCAAGGCTTGAAGGGGTTTTTGGCCGGGTAGGATGGCCACTTAGCGGATCCGTGTTAATGGTCCACTCTAATGTCGACCGGACGGACGGCAGCATATTAATTGAAACATGCAAACAATGCTCGAAAATGTTGTTTTTCGATGACTGATCAAAGTCTGGCCTGGATCTAGGGATTATGGATTATGGATTGTGGATTGTTGAATTTGTTGAATTGTGAATTTCACCTGCGACGATAGAGCGCAAACAAATATGGAGCTTTATCAATTAGATAGTTCGCAATTTGTTGCTAATTGCAATTTACATTAAGTGAAATAAATATTACGGAATTATATTGGAAACAAACTAAATAGTGTTCTCGCTGTTTGCTTAATTTTTTGCAATAATATTTGTATTTGTATTCGAGCTTTTCACTCGCTAACCTACCGTTTAAATGTCGTCTTTTCTTCTCCTCATTTTTTCTTGCTTTTTTTTTCTCCTATTTCAATTTTTTTTTTTTTAGAAGCAGCTGTGCTAATTTTTTCCCGCTATTGTTTGGAAAAACTCACCCTGAGAGAGTTGAACAACGGCGAAAAAAAAAAAGAATATACAAAATATATAAATATTGACTACATAAATGATATTTACCCACCAGTTACCAGTTGGAAAGAGTTTACTACGTCAATTTGTGTGGCGTGTGGCAATAGGGGGAAGGTCGTGAACACGGCTTCATGGAGTCTAGAATCTAGAATTTAGCATCTAGAATAATTCACACACAAGTGTATTTGGAAGTAACTGTGTTCTCTGTTTTCCAGACACTGAATTGTACATATAGTTCGCATTTAATAGCTAAGGCACAACCCCCCATCCCCTACCAAGTCTATATATTTGTAGTTTCTTGCAATTACGAACAATTTTCGGGGAAGAGCGGCACCATTGATCTACAGAAATTTGATATATATATCCTGGTAATCCCCTTAAATATACCCACAAAAAATGGATTTAGAAATTAACTCCTTAAAGATATATATTAACTGTAAATATTAACATTGACCAAACAGGCTCTGGCAGAAGGACAAAAGGCGAATAAATTAAAGCGATTTAATGATTGCAAAATACTCAGATCAATAATGTACAATTAACTGCAACAACTGAGTATTATTATGATTATTGTTAAGGGCCTTGCCAAAAGTTAAAAAAAAAAAAACACACAAAAACCAAGCTTCCAATTGGCCAATAAAATGTGGCATAAAAAGTCCGGTGCCTGGGCGACGAAATAAAAATTGCAATTGAAATGGATCCGAGCAAAAAGCGACATTCTTGTTTTCGGGGTGTGGCGGCCAGTTAATTCAAGATTTTGATATCGAACTGGACACACCACCGACCACCGAGCACTGACCACAGAATATTGCGCATACGCCACGTGCAGCCAAGCGGCCAAGTGAGCAATGTCAAAATAACAGAAAAAAAAAAACATAAGAAACGGTTTAGAAAGGTTGCACCATTAAGATCGGAGCACCAACTCGTCAAATCAATTAATTAATATTATGACTTGAGTGGGTCCGCATTTTTTTACAAAACACATATAAGAAAAACTTGGTTTTTCTTCATCATCATATTTTATGTATTTTTAACTCTGTGACTTCGAAAAATAAAGGAGTAAAATGAGTGACTTAAAAAAAAGTGTGTTAAGAAATAAGTAAGTTAAAACTTAAGTGATTTAGAAAATAAGCGAGTTAAAAAATAAGTCAGTGACAAAATATAGGAGAAGCAATAATAATATAATATTGATATTTTTTAAATTCAATAACAATTTAATGAGTTTTGATTCCATTTCCTTTTTTAAATATTCCTAACAAACTATCGGTTTTTTTTTTTCATATATTACGATATACTATACCATCGAGTTGAAACAAGCGGCTTGAAAAATCAGGAAGGCCATGATATCTCTGGCAAAAAAAAAAGAGTATATAAGCCCGACCTCCGACGGAATAGTTTCAATCGTTTCCTGCTCAGGCTCCAGGCAAGAGCTATTTTTATTTTCTTTTAATTTGATTTGGTTTTTTATTTTATTTCAACAAAAAAGGTTTACGTTTCTCTTTATAAAAATTGAGATGTTGTGTTGAGTTTTTGGATCTCCAAAAATTATAAAAGCTACTTTACATGGGTAGTTTTTAATACTTATATTAATTTTTTTTTCTACCTTTCTCTTTAAAATTTTTTGACGCGTCGTATTTCGTTCTTTCTTCTTTTTTTTATTTCTTACTGTGGAATACGAAAAAAAAATCAACTATGAAGAGTTCTAACATCCTCTTCAGGTAGGACATGCCAAAGTCAAAATATGCTTACTCCTAGCCAAATTCTTGTTTTATTTTATAAGGCAGAAAGCCGAACATTTTCACCAAAACAATATTTATTTTTATTTAAATTTTCGGATTATTCGGGGTTTGGCCCACTTCTGACTTCGGACATTATATTACATTAATTTTTATTTTAGAATTCGCATTTTTGCATTTTACTTTGGCGCTTTTCATTATCTTTTAAGGCTGAATGAAGCTTTCATCTTCAGGAACTGTAGATGCAGACATTGCATCCAGGTGCTGTGTAACAAATTTAATTTCTAATTAGTTTTTATTATTGAAATTCAAATGAACAAAAAAACCTTATTTTGTCTTGTTTTGTTTTATCTGGCCTCCTTTTTTCTTCTTTTTTTTAAACTTAACTTCCTTGGGGAATAAATCAAACGTCATTGAAGTGGCTTCAACGATCGTCAGGCCAAGTTTTATTGGTGTAGAATTCCTGATTTTAAATCATTTTTATATAACGGATTTTTGGTTCTTGGATTATTATTTTTAATTCTGTGATCTGGGCATAATATTCCATTCCATTGCATTATATTTCAATTTTCTTCGCAGTGAATATTTATTTTCTACTTACTGTAAGGGTATTTAAGCTTCGACTTGCCAAACTTGGCTTCCTTCCTTTCTTTATTTAATTGATATCGTCTTCAACAGCATGGTTTTTTTTTAGTTTTTAATAACTCTTTTCCTACTCTTGCCTCATTGTTTACGCCACTCATTCATTCAGGTATTCCGACTAATAGCGCAAACGACCTGTCGCCGGACTTATGTAATTGTTTGCCTGGCCTTTGTCTTCACTGTACCGCGCGCGCGCTCGCCTGCTCCCTGCCTCGCTGCGGAACAGTGGAACCTGGTTAATGTACGTCCTTGACCATCGTCGCACTGGCAGGCCAAGCAAAAAAAAAAGAAATACCCACTCGATGCTTTTGGCCGTTCTTCGCCATGCAACTGCATTGGCTCAGCCTCAGATCGTATAGTTTCGGATCATATTGGGTCGGTTTTTTTTGGTGTCCAAACCGATCCGATCCGAACCGAACCGATCCGAACCGAAGGTGGACAGACCAGTTTGCAGTTGGCGATTGCAAGATTTATTTATAGACTCTGGAACTGGCACTGCACCGACCGACCGACTGCACTGGCTCTTAACCTCCATTTGGGACACGCGGCGTATGAGTTATGTCGATTGCGGTTCACTGCAAATTATGCGACACGATTTTAGCATTGCAAGGAAAATGATACAAAAAATATATGCATGCTAAGAAGACGGCAGTTTTAATGCCAGATATCCTGAAAAATATGTCCTCCATTAATTGCTACCCTGCGAGGAGGCTTCAGGAGATACGAGGAACCTTGTTGAAGGCCGATATATCCAATTTAACAATTTTTAGGGCAGGAAGTTTAATTTATTTAACTTCAAATACCTTTGGTATAATGAATATAATTAATTGTATAATTTATTGTATTCTTATAATAAATATTTAAATATATAATATTAATACACTGCTCTTGTTATTAAAAAAATTTAAATAACTTAAATGTAAAATAAATATAAATATATTTGTATACTAAAATTGTTTAATTAACGATTCAATGAATTAAAATTATATATAATAAAATTATATTAACTAACTAAACCATTTTATAATACAAATACATTTGTAATTAGTTAAAAATATAATAAATAATGGAATTTATTAATAACTAAAAATATGTTTGTAAGCTAAACCTATTGTATTTAATTTTCTGATTACTAAAGCTTAAAAAAAATAAAAGAATTTAATAAATTTGATAAAAAATTTAAACAATTTAAGTCCCTAGAATTGTTATTTCTTTCTAAAAAGTATTTAATTTGAAATAAATAAAAAAAAAACATCAATAATTGACTTTCTGTTAATTTCCCTGCTGCCAACAGGTACCTCCAAGTCGTTATCCTGGCGAAAGACCAAGAAAATACGTCCCAAAGCCTGCTTAAGGCATACCCTCAACGGCCATGGCCAAAACTTCTGGCGGGGATCCTCCTCCTCCACGGTTCTGTGCTTCTTTGTCGGTGGCTCATGTCGGTAAATCAGCACAAATGGTGTCACATTTTGGCCAGCTGCTGGACGATGGCCGATGGCCGATATCCGATGCCAGCAAATCGTCTTAATGCGCTGATAACCAACTTGGCCCGACTTAACTCAGTCGAGGCGAGACGAGGCGAACCCAAACCCAATCCCAAGCACAGACCCAAACCAAACCCAACCCAACCCGACCGAACCGAACTGAGCCGGGCCGGCGAACGGTCCACCGATTCTAGTTTCAACCGGCGCCAAGCGGTTTCTGGCTGTTTCGATCCACGTCTCAGTCGCCGTCGCCGCCTGCCCGCCCGCCTTGCCGGTTTTTCAATAATATTTATTTACATACCCTCGATGGGGGTATTATGCCTTTGTGATATTTGATGTCTTGTAGCTCCTAATTTATCTCTAAGGTTTGCATTACTTGGAACTATTTTTTGGGACTTTTTAGAGAGGTATAATTGTGTTGGTATATAAAATAATCATAAATAAAATATCTAAAATTTTTTAGAGAGTGTTTTTTAAAATATTTTGGGGGAGTTCTATACTTATTTTACCTTTCAAATATTCTTATACTACCTTTTCCTTGGTTTTTGCTTTAATTTCGAAAACTGGTAAATTTTGAAAAATTAAAGGTGATTTTAGAACCCAATTAAAAATTCTTCAAGAACTAAATAGCTTCCATAATAAATTCAAAACCTTGATAGATCTGTTGAGAGTTCCTTTTAGCTCTGGAATTTAAACTTAGAATCTTCTAACAAGAAATAGTTTAACATATTTTCCCATCACATTTTCTTTGGCTAGCTTTACTCCTATTTTATCAACCTTACAATATCTCCTTTATCGGTTATGCCCAATCGCAAGAGTATCTAGCATTTTCCAACTATCAATATCGGGCCTTTCCCCACTAGTTTCGTGTGCCGCGTTTTCGATTCGATTCGAATCGGCGTGGATCGAAGGCGCTAAGCCAAGCCATGATGTGGCTGTGGACAAAGACAATTGGAAGATTGATGGCTGCTCCACGGCGCTGGCTAATGATTCAAAGCGATGACCGTTCCGTACCGCTAGGCCACCTCGATCCGTACTTAACCATTCTGATCCGTTTCAAACCGAGCCTCCCGACTATCTAGACCCATTTACCGTTGCGTCTCGTGGACTTCTTGGCTTGCAGTTTGGTTTCTCTGGGATTTCTCTAGGTTGGGCCCTGCTGATGTTGGCACTATAATGCAGGTCTAGGTACCTAATTTATACCATGGAAAATAGAGTAGCTATTTATGTTTTAGCTAAATAATAGGAGTAACTAGAATTTTTATTAAATCTCCCAACAAAACCACCATTTAATAATGATATTTGCTTTTTTCTAAACATGATTCAGACTGAGGGATCTACGTACTTGCCACCCATAAACAAAAATTAATTAGAATATTATATCAAGCGCTAAATCTTAAAGTAAAGTGCTCCCCACTCAAACTTTAAGATAGCGCTACTAAATAATGATTCACTCGGTTTGATTGTAAATTAAGTTCCTTGGCTTTTTGGAAATTTTAGCACTTTTGCTACTTTCTACCTTCTTAAAAAGGAATATTTCGAATTTCTTAAAATTAATATTAAATGAATTTTTTTTAAATTTCCTATATTTATGCCTAATTTTATCATAATTGTTGTTTCCCTTGATTTAAGTATTATTTCGAATTTATTTTCTAGCTTGAAGAAGTACTAATGTTAGTGCCATAACTTAATATATATATTTTAAATATCATTATTTAAAAATAAAAATATGTGATTAAACATGTTTATTTATTTTTGTAAAATATTTTGTATAAATAAATCTTAAATCTTATCATATATTAAATCTCTGCTTAGCTTATTTAAATTATTTTACATTTAAATTTCACACAAATTGCTGTTAGAGTTGCACCCCGAACACATTTCTTGCCAATTTAATTAATTAAAAATTATTTATTAAGTATTACTCTACTTTTAATGTAGCAAGGATTATTCCCATAAAATCGTTGTGTTTAAAAAATATTTATAAATGGAACAGTATCTCTTGTTCAAAATATGTACATTTATTTCTTAGTTTTCCCAATCAAAATAATTTATTTATGTTTTGTTTTTGGGTACTACATTAATTTAATTATTTACTTAATTAAATTCCTTAAAAATGTGTGTTTAAATATTAGTTTTATAAGCTAAGAAATTAAAGACAATTTCTTAATATTAACAAGGTTAATTCATTTAAAAAAAAACACTTGATATAACAAATAGATAATCACTCCCACTCGAGCCCCAGATTCCTGGAACTAAAGCCAACCGATCCGGCCAGAGATTCACTCGAATCGAGGGTGCAAAGACATGCAACTTGGGAGTTGGATTGGTGGATCGGTGGTTTGGTGGATCGGTGGATCAGTGGATCGCTGGATCAAGGCGGCTGCAAACCAATTGGGTCCGGCGCAGTCCGGGTCTTCGCCCTGCAGCTGTGTGTGCGTGTGCCTGGCCAAGTGTTAATTGTTCTTAGCCATTTTAACTCGATTGAATTAATGAATGAATGAATGAACGAATGAGCGAGACGCAATAGCAAACGATATCGAATCGAATGTGTGGTGTTGCTGCACATGATGAAATTGCGCGAATGGTAAACAATAATTATGATTATGCTTACGATGATCCTACAAGGCAGTGAACTTGAGGAGGTTATTAGAGCCGCAACAAATTCAAGTGCGGTAGCCGGGGGCGCCAAAGCAAATACCCATATATATTCATACCCAGTGTCTGAGTGACCCACATGTCGGGTGTCGGTGTGGTTCGCCGGAAAAGATAAATGCCACGCATATCCCTGACGCTCTTTTTGTCGCTTTCGCGGCAATAGATTTATGGTTCATACGGAGCTCATAAAGTGATTTGCAATTTGCTAAAGCCAAACAACACAAGCACAAACAATGAAACGCGCCCCGAAAGAAGCAAAGAACCACCTAGCCACTCGATTCTAATGCAGACTCTTATCGCCAAAAGATCCCCCAAGAGCCCCTTAGATTTCACAGAACTCACAGATCTCTGCGATGGCTTAGTCAGAGGTCTCAGGGTAATAGGTTCTACGAGAAAATTATGAACAATGGTTATTTAGTTATTTAATTTTAAAGGAAATTTGAGGTTTTCAGGGGTTTAACTTTTAAAAGTAGGTATATATTACTTAACATTGTATGTGAATATATTAAATAAATATATAAATAAACCGATATTTTCTCTAAATTCAATTGAAATAACAAGATTACAACTTTTTCTTATATCTCCACATAAATTTGTAATACTCAAGACTTGGTTCTACTTTCTACAATTTAAAATTGTAACTAAAAATATTTAATTTGCAGTTTTAAATGTAAAAGTAAAAGAATAAAATATTAAAGAATTAGAATGTCCAAATCAAGTTCAATAAATTCTTATATAGACCCTCTAAAATTCTTTACAACTCATTTTTCACCCTTTCAAATTCCTTAAAAACTCCCATTAAGACCTTAAATATTTTCCATTTCACAGTTCAAATCATCTTCCAGACCTGCAAAACTAGTTTACATTCCATACATAAACATACATTCCATTTGGACGGCGATTTAAATAATTCTTCCATAAACCGAGTTCCAGTTGGTAAAGTTCGTCTGTCTATCTTATCTTGGCCAGCGGGTTTATCTTTCGCGTTAGTCAGCCACCTGCCATAAGAGGCTGAGGAGAGTTAAGTATCTTGTGATGACTGGTGAGGATTTTGTCTTTTGTTTTTGTTTTTTTTCTTTTTTTTCCCCCTTTTATTTTTGGGGTTTTTCTTGTCATTGCCATTAGGCGGGGTGGGGCGGTGAGTTATGCAATTTCATACAGATTTGATTAATGTTCGGTATCCATATAGAATCTAGTATAATATTGTGTATCGTATATATGGATGGAGGTATTTGCACGTGTCGCGCCTCCAATTAGCGCCCCATCGTACGTAGTTACAGCTATCATGTGGTCTCTACGCTTTAATTGCATAACCCATTATGGGGACATTAAGATCTGCCCGACCCAATACACACACATGCATCCGGGTGACGCATTCCAGGAGGCCAAATGAATCAGTCCGATCTACATATTATATATGTTTGTATATAGTATGCCAGCTTGGGGCAGATCAGTGCAGATTGTGGCTTGGATATTTAATTGAAATGTGAAATGTGTCTAATAAATAAATTGGCAATTAAACGGGAGACACCATGAACGAGAGACGAAACGCTTGTGCCATGGATCTCTTTACTATATTTATATGTGTGTATATATATACACACATGATACACACGCAAGATTGATCTGTTTGTTGTTGTCTGCCTGGTGACGTCGTTAAAGTAGGAAAAGGCCTGCAGTTTTGTATTATTCCATTAGGATCAATTACGCAGTGGAAAGTGCAGTCTATAGATCTTAACCACTTTAGGAAGTATTTTCTAAAATACAAAATAATATTTTATAGCCTCAAAACCCTTAATAAATATTATTATCATACCCTAAAAAGTTAAATAACACAATATGGGTTATTAGACGACCTTGAAATTGAGTTTAACGAACCTCTCATATCGCTGAATAGCTCATTTAGGCTTATTTACACAACCGAATAAGTAAGTATCTAGACTTTTGGCAACCAGAAGTCAACTCAAAAACCCAAAGCAACAAAGGAAAACGTTCTAAAGACCGAATTTCAAACAGATTCTGGAGAACGAAGAAGGCCAAAATATTGCGGATATGCTTAGAGATTCGCAATTTGTCGTGCCCGCATCTGCTTATCCATATATATATATATATGTACATATATATCTGTTGCTCTTGTGACGTCAGGGCAAGATGACGAAAAGCGAAAACCGAAAGCCGAATAACGAAAACCGATCCGAAATTGAGACAACAATAAACGACAACGTCGTTCGTTTAAGCAAACAAATAAATAATTAATAAATTAAAAATGAAACGATAAAAAAAAAAATTGCTTGATGGCTTGTCTGGCTTTTGTTTTTTTATTTAACTCGTTCCTTTCCCCTTTTTTTTCTCGCTCAATTGCCATGGGATATGGTTATAATGCGTATGCATATGTATATGGGGGAGGTTGGTATATGGGATGTAGTATATCGGTGGCTTTTGTTTTGTTTGCCGATCTGTTTGTTTGTTGTTTTGCATTAAACAATTGACGCACTCCCCTGGCAGTGACACACAAAAAAAAAAGTGATGATGAGAGTTGCACCGCTCCGATTTCTGGGCTCTATTATCAGTATCTTCAATTTCAATATTACGTATCCGCACCGGTGGCTCATGGCGCTGACTCTACCACTTGTACCATTTGTTCTTATCTTTTAAGGCTTTAGTTTGGTTTTTTTTTTTCGTCCCAAAAATCGCATGGTTTTTTTATCATAACTTGGCTTAAACTCAACCGATTTTTGAGTCTGGTTTGGTTTTTTCTTCTTGGTTTTCAAAGGAGAACATTTCTGCATTCAAATATTTGTTTTCTAAATTTTTCCCCATTTTTTTTAATTTTGTCGATGAAACCCCTTACATTTTGTTTGTCCCAAAAATCGCATGGTTTTTTGATCATAACTTGGCTTAAACTTAACCGATTCCAGTCCGGTTTATTTTTTTCTTCTTAGTTTTCAAGGGAGAACATTTCTGCATTCAAATATTTGATTTCTAAATTTTTCCCAATTTTTTTTCAATTTTGACGATGAAACCCCTCAAATTTTTTTTGTCCCAAAAATCGCATGGTTTTTTGATCATAACTTGGCTTAACCTCAACCGATTAAAGTCCGGTTTGGTTTTTTCTTTTTGGTTTTCAAAGGAGAACTTTTCTGCATTCAGAATTTGATTTCTAATTTTTTTCCAATTTTTTTTTAATTTTTACGATGTAAACCCTTAAATTTTGTTTGTCCCCAAAATCGCATGTTTTTTTGATTATAACTTTTTATCCTTTTATCCTTTTCATTACACCATTTATTACCTAATTATATGGAATAAGGATCCTTGTTGCGCATTTAATTTTATATAATATATTGATTATATAACTTCGCATATCCTTTATTCTCCACATCCCGGATCCCACTCATATTCCAATATTCCACATATTTGCATTTTAATTTTCGTTTCATTTATCCCATATTCCACATATCCCTCGATTTATCAATGGCGTTGCGCCAATTGTTGTCTCATCTCTTCCATTAACGCCAATTATCGGCAATTATTGAATTAAGATGTGCTAAAAAAAAAAGATGTATAAAAAAAATCGCATGGCAAGGGGCTAGGGGGAGCGAGGAAGTGGCGATATCGGTGCCGTTAAATCCAATTTTCAATACACACAGACAAACATGCTCACACACAGGAGCACTCCACAAAAGTGGGCGTGGCGTCGGCATCCGATAATTTCTAATGAAAGTTGAAAAGCGCCGCTTAAAGCGATTGGCTGGCGTGTGAATCCCACCGATGATCGAGCCGCAACCCGCGGCCAACACGTTTGAAGCAGCATCGGACGCGGGGGCGAACATCCCGGCGATGCTGCGCCGTTGACAGAGGCACAGTGGAGCTAAATCAAACTAAAACTTCACTCCAATGGTGAGCCACTCTGTAGTTAACCAACCATAATAATAATTAGAATTTCTGAATTAACTGACGCAATATTTTTTAAGGTACTTTTGTAAAGGATATATGTCTGCTCTAGAGTTAATTTTAAATCCAATTAAAAAATAATTTGCATTGGGAAGTAGCAACATTTTCGAAATATTACACATGACACTGATCAAAGCATTAAGTCATGTTTTATTTAATTTTTTAAATATTTTTTAGCCAAAATACTACTTAAAACAAATTAGAACATATCTTTTTCTTAATATGTTATCTTATATAGAAACGATATATTAACGATGCCTTACTATTTGCTTTTGAAAAATATCTTAAGCACAATTTAATAAATAAATTAAATACTTTCTTCTCTTAATATTTGCCAAAGTAATTTGTGCAAGTCTATGAATTCTCAAATGATGCTCATTTTGTGATCATTTGGGCCCACAGTGCGATGCTGCGCTGCTCACACACACACGCACACTCCAAGCTGGGCAGAAGAAACAGCCAAAAGCAAACAACCGAAAAAAAAAGCTCGTGATCCGTGCGCGCGCGCTCTCTTTTCCGCCGCTCTTCTGCTGCCGGCGCCGACGGCGACTGCGACGCCGACGGCATGCAAACAGGATCTGAGCGTATATTACGTAGCGGTCGGCTTTAAGCCAACATCATTCCCAAAGCGAACGGCCAGCGATCAACGTTTAGCCAGCGCCAGCAGCCCCCAACGACAAAAAAAAGCGCTAAAACGCCAAAAACAACAACAACAAACACGGCCTGAGAGCGATAACGAGCAGCTGATTTTTTTTATTATCTCGCATCGCATCTTCCCAACAACAACAACAAGAACAGCAACTGCAACTGTGACTCTCCCCCGCAGCAGCAGCAGTAAAAGCCAAAGTGAAGTGAACTCTGCTCTCGCGCGGCGACTTTGGCTCTCGCAAAACTCCTCGGCAAGCGCTTCGGCCGCGACTTCGGCTTCGGCTCAGTCACTTCGGCAGCGACTTCGGCGACCTCGGGTCGCATCGTAAATTACTTGCAAAGTTAATTTTAGTCTCGGCTTTTAATACCGTTTTAGTGCGTTTTCGAGTTGGTCGTGCTTTTTCCCTCTCCGAAAACTGAAAAACTCGAAACAACAACCCAATAATTTTCCAACAGACTGCAAAATTCGCAAAACCCCGAAATAACAGTAAACCGTAAAAGAGGTTACAACAAAATAACGGTCACGGAGGGAGTCCCTAAATATTAATGTGACTGTTCTTTGGTGACATATCCTGGTTTCAATATTATTTGAATTTTTTTTTTCGGCTCTTCAAACATTTTTTTGTTTTTCAACGGAAATGTAAATCATTCGCCCCCGCCGTGAATTTTTGACCCGTGCTTCCTGCTTTTATTGAAAACAAATCAAGAACTGTTACTCTCCTTTTTTTTTTTGCTGCTGATTCTCCAAAAGACAATTACGTTAAATTGTCGAAATAAAAATTTAAAAACACAACAAAAAATATCATAATTTACGAAATAAAAAAAACGTAAAAAAAAAACGCGCTCACACAAACACAGAAACGGCAGAAACGCATTAAAAAATACGGAAGTGGATTTTCGCTAAGCGGCGCATCCTGTTTTGGGCTTTCCCACAAAAAAACGCTCTCACACACGCACACAGTCAAGCAATCCAGCGGCGCACACACGCACACACCGTTCGGATTCGTGTGTGGCTCAGGCTCACGTATAGGAGCTTTAACGGTAAGTGTTAGAGGCTACATGGCGTATTATTATTACGTTAAAATATGTAACGGAAATCGGGGTTACGTTCTTAGGGTCCTTTTGGGAAATATTTAAAAAAAATCGTAGAAGATTTCATAAAAAACAAGTTTTATAATTTTAGATAATGAAAAAAAGTGGCATTAACAAGTTGTACTATTGAGTGATCTCCTAGAATCCTTAAATTGGTTTTCTAAATCGATTCTATAGTTGCTAAAATCTTGGAAAATAATTTAAGAGTCTTACAAACCCTTTTAAAATTAAAATAAATATGTAACAATATAATAAATTATAATACATAGCGGAAATAAATCTTCTTTATCATTAAGAGGTCTAGATACATATATAATTAAGGATATATCTATATATAGCCTTAATAAATTAAAAAAATAATAAACAAATTAATAAAAAGCTCAAAATATTTGTGATAAACAACAGTATTAATTTTCTTTAAACGGCTTACAAATTATTACTATTTTTTCTTATTTTTTATAAAGTGTTAATACATAGTATTTCTCAGTTTTCTCTATATATTTATCAAGTGCTAACTAGTTTTATTATTCCCATAGCCAAAGGCTATTACGAAATGTTAACTGTAAACCAATTAAGCTATTGATCTTTTGAGCAATACAGCTGACATAAAGACCATTAATTAGTGTCGTAAACACTTTCAAGTTGTGAAATAAATAAGAAAAACTCTTAATCATGAGAATTATTTTGCAAAAACTTTCGACTTCAAAACCAAAACCAACTGGCGACTTACGGCAACAGCAAGAAAAATAGAAATAAAAATAAATAAACAAATTGCATAAACTTTTGCCGCGGCTTAGCAGGGGACCCAAAAGCTTGAAATAAGAAAATAACAAGCAGAAAAAAAAATACGAAACAGAAAAGTGGAAATTTTTGTTAGGTAATTCTAATGAGAGCCAAGTAGGCGTGGCAAATATGGGGTTAATTCACCAAGTTAAAGATATGCATATATAGAGAGATTTGGGTGAACTGGAAAGAAGGGAGTGGAAATATTTTTATAATTAAATCAATAGAAAAATCAAGGAAATTTAAGTTTGGGGTTATAAATAAATAAATAATAATCTAAGCCATGAAGCATTTAAAAAGAGTTTAAAATTTCTTAGCTCACCTAAACTGGGTTAAATTTTATTCAGGTATTTCTTTTTTTTTAATTTATTTTATTTTCTGCCCTAACTTTGCACTATTTATGTCACAAAAAAAAGCCAGTGGGTGGTCCTACACACACACATCTACAACCACCCACAGCAGCAGCAGCAGGCCCAAAAATATGGCCATGTGACTGTATCTGATGGATACATTTCAAGTATTCCGAGTTGGGATTTCGCAGGGCGTACATCGGATTTTGGATTTTTGGCATGCGCAGTGCGCGGAGACACGGGCGTTATTTAAGCGCTTGCCGCGCATGCGCAGCTTGTCAATCGAGACGAGACGAGACGGGCTCCTATGTGGCTTATAAAAAGGCAGCTCACACATCTGGCGCCCCGTATCAGCATAGAAAACTTTCACTAGCTATCTGGTTATCTGGCTATCTGGCTATCTGGGTTTTCGCGTTGAAGATGCGTTGCAGGCGGAAATCCGCACGCAAATTGCCCACTTCCAATTGCAATTTGCATAAATGTTACGATAACAAATCACCTAGAAGTTAGGGGCAGAAGTAGAAACAAACGAAAAAAAAAACAACTGCCACTGACGAACACAAAAATACTAATACTAAAGTTCTAATTAAAAGTGCCTGCCGCAGGGTGTGGAGGGGGAGAGGGGGAAAAAAAACTAATTAACATTTTGCAAAGCGCAGAGTGAGCTAACAACACACACAGAAAAAAAAAAAAAGTTAAGTAAATAAAGGTGAGAAAATCAATTCATGACGACAGCGGCAAGTCAAGTGCCCACTTGAGTGGAAAATCAATGCACTTCCGCAAAAAGTCAGCAAACACAGGCAAACATACAGAGATACAGCACAGATTCAGATACAAATCAGAAACAAGCTCCGTTTGTTTGTGTTTTTTTTTTTTGTATTATGAAATATTTATGGCACAAAAAGTCGCACAATACTTAGTTGGGGGAAAAAGTGTTTTAACGGTAACAACGGGTATTAGAACACAACTTTATTTAATTAATTATTAAGCCTTAATAACGAGATATTATCTAACCCGAAAATATATTTACAAGCAATTATTTCAACGCTTTGCTGGCAATTAAAATGTGTTGCTCAATTAAACTATAAACTAAACTAATTATATAACTAAATATATTCATTGTTTTGCCTCAATGGGAATTCTATGCATTTTTATTGGCATACTTTCCGTAAATATTTTGTGTAAACAATTGTTACAAAATTATTTAAAGGCAATAAATGCAACAGCCTGTTATTATTGTTTCTGAATAAAATAAGAAATTAATTTAACAACTGAAATCACTTAATTATACTGAAAAAAGACAGCCAATAAATTTTATGTATGTTCTAGAGCCTTTTTGACCGGGAACTTGGCCATATTTAAATGGCCATAAATTCCCAACCAAAACTGACGCTATCGCGACACCGTAAACACCATTTAAAATAGATGAAAACGAATGATCGAATTATAAGCTCAACTGTTCTAGATCTCATGACTAACGTGTCCAGCTAGACATGTCCATTAATCAATCGGGAATATATAGCTGAGAAAGCGATAAATTATTGACTTGATCAGAGACAAAAAAAAATCGAAATTTATTGGTGTCCATAACCATATAGATATAGATGGCAATATATGTACATCTACAATATCAGTTACCTTTTGTTTTTTTTTTTTTTTGGCTACGCCCTGACAGGTGAAAACTTTCGCCAGTATTGTCTGCTATTTTATTTTATTCTACAAATGTATCTCTCTCTCTATATATATATTCATTTTGGAAAGGCTGTTGACGTTGAAATGTAAAAAAAAAAAAAAAAACAGCAAAACAACTGCAAAATGCTGATAATAATTTAGCTGTCCCTCCTCTGTCCATCTGTCTGTCTGTCTGCTGTATAGCTTCCATATGAATATATATATCTCTTGTTGATATCGTTTTGCGATCGTTTACACAGCAATTTGTTCGCTTCGCTTCTTCATGAATGACGGCTGCGGCGGCGGCAAAGACAGCTTCTTGACTTTATTACTCATACGCACCGTATGCCGTGTACGGCTGGATATACCTCCTTGGCACGGCCAGTGCCAAATAGACCCGCAAATATTTACATCGCCTCCGTGTATGCTAATACACTGGCCAAATACTCCTAGCTGCTCTGCTCTGTATTTTCAGCCTGGCAAATTAGCAGCAGAAGCAGCAGAAGCGGCAAAAGCCAGCAAAAAAGCTGCCAACTGGAGCGTCTGTCTTCCTTGGCTGGCTGACTGACTGGCATCGTATTATCGCTTCATTAAAGTTGGCAACACACAAACAGCCTCGCCCAAAAAAAAACCGATTGTCGCCACGATCAGCGATCGAAAATCACTCAATTTGAATTGGAACACAAACACACACCGCACACACTCACTCACAGCAAGGTGTCATTAGTCAGTTGTTGTTGATTTGCATTTCGCAGAAAAGCAAAAGACAGACACTAGGTGTTTTGGCAGCAAGTGGATAAAATAACGGTTGAAATAAACACCAGAAATCACTTGATAATCGTGCTCTGAATATAGAATTCTCTGGAAGCCTTAGTTTAGGATTCATTTTCCTGGAAAACTGGCAAAGACTGATTAGCCAACTGTCTGTCTGCCTTTTGACTGTGCAATTTAGGCTTTTATTGGATATTTATTTAATGACTTTTGGCATTCATTTAATGATACTTCTTTTTAATGATTATAAAATCTACAGATTATAAAATTGCCCTTAATTTTTCCATTCTAAACTCATCACCCAGAATTGCTCTTAGTTTTTTACTTTGAACTTACAGAAAACTTACAGTTGTTAATTCCTCTACCTTTTTATTTTAAATTCTTAAGTTAAACCCCTTTTTAAGTTTAAGCCTCTCAATTTTTACTAATTTCCACATTAAATTCTAAACTTAATCCCCAAAAATTGCTTACAATTTTCAAATCAGAATCTTACCTTAATCCCCTCAATTTCGTTCACATTAAATTCTAAACTTAAACCCCTTAAATTCTCTATTTAAGAATAATTCCCACAAAAAGCTATCTCTAAATGTGGCAACAAGACAATTGATTAAATCCAACTTCCATATTGCATAAGCCACCGAAACGGCAGCCCATAATCCGAGGCGAAAATAATACAAAAAAAAAGAAGAAATAAATAAAGCTAAAACTTGTTTACATCGATACACACCAGTGGCGTATAGACCGACATTTACGTGTATATAAATATATATATATATATATGGCTATATGTTTGCATGTCTCTTTATTTTTCTGTTGGGTTTCTTTTGTGAATGAAATTAACATGGAAGCCCGGAGATCGCTTGCTTGTAAAGGTTATTTAGAATTGGAGTTTCAAGGCGCATCATGATCGGCATCATCATCATCATTATCATGATCATGATCATATATAAAATATAAATACCCGTAAACCGGAGTCAAAATTTTCCACTAAGTAGCTGGCAATGAGAGCTGGATCTGGCTTTCACCCAAAAAAATACAAAAAAAAAAAGAAACATATATCAAATGGAGACACTAGAGAGTTACACATAAAAAATGCGGAAAAAGCACAGCAGTGGCTAGAGGCATCATCGCTGGGGTGATAAGGCGCTGCCTGCTGCCAGTTTTATGATCAGGTTTTTATTGTTATTTATAGCCAAATAATTACCAGCTCCCTTACCCGATAAGCGGACACCATATAACCGACCAGGCAGCCACGTAGCTTGCCTGATGATTCCGATTCCGATTCCGATTCCTATTCCGAATCCGAATCCATACTCATACCCATTCCTAGAGAGCATCTGACAGATAAGATTTCGTATTCGCATTCGTATTTCATAATATCTCAACCGGCAGCTGGTGATATGATAGTGCCTGGTAGCGTCTCAATGGCAAACATTGAACTTTGATGTGCTGCTCAGATTATATAACACGTTCATTATGAACCATTACTGCCTATCCAGATCTTGAGATATATATTGCTTTTTTTTTTTGCTTTTTTGCTCACAATTCAAACTCAAATTTTAACGACGCAGAAAACCAAGAGACAATGTATAGAAATACCGAAATATCCAAGTATATAACCAAAAACAAAAACCAAACAATTGAGTTTAAGCCGCAGGCTGAGCAAACACTCAAGTGGATTGAAAAATATATACCTACAAGCTAAAGAAGCGGATTCTTGATTTATGTATACAATTCTATCATTTTTTTCCTTCTTCTAAATAGAATTCTGGACAGCAGACAGGTGACAGGGCATTTTTTTCTACCTGATTTTATGATCTCTTTAGATCTCTTGTGTTATCCCAATGCGGCGGCGGAGGCCATAATCTTTTCACGCTAAAATTCTGGCCGAAAATAAAGCACAAACACAGAGACACACACACAATGTGGGTTAAGCAAAGAACTGACTAACAGTGTGTGTGCCCAGTAATTATTCTTACGCTCATAAAGAGACAACAGCAGCAGCAGCAGAAACAGAAACAGAAATTTATAGTTTTATAGTTGACGCTGCTGCTGCTGCTGAAGCGGAAGTTATTATGACAGATAAAAAACTAAAGCCAGGCCGGGCCAGCGTAAACAACTAACTGAAAATGAATCTGTAGCGGCCACGGGAAAAAATTCAATTGGAAAAAACTAAATGGAATTGAGCAAAAAAAAACAGTAGAAAACTTAAAACTGAAAATGAAAATGAAGCTCAATGTTGGCACTTTTTCTGGACTTTTTTTTTTTGTAATTTGTAATTTTGTTTTGTTTTTGCTGTCCCTGTAGTTTCTGTTTCGTTTGTTGTTGCTTCTAATTGCATTCTAATCGCTGACGAAGGTCTCGGTCTTGGCCATTTTTAGTTCAGTTTTGCGCTGTATTACGCTATTAATTGTTGGTTTGCTGGAGTTTTTTTTGTGTTGTATCTCTCTCTAGTAGGTTGTTGTGGGAAGCAGTTGGCCAAGATGTGCAAAAAACAGAAAAAAATAATACACATAAACTCTGGCTGCGGCGGCGTATAAGCAATATTTTGCTAGCCAACGCTGCGTATGCGTGATTTTTGAAAGAGATATTTAGAGAGGAGAATTAATTCTTAAATAAATATGAATTAATTATTTATGAATGGGTTTTAAATGTACCAAGCGTGGCTTTTTAGTTGCTTATGTATAATTTATTAGAAATTATAATAAAAAAAAATTAACATTAATAAAATAACATGCAATACAAAATATTATAAAAATATCAAATTTTCCTTTTAGCAAGAAAAAAAAATTATAAAAAATCTTTTAAAAAAGTATGTATTTCTTTTTGTATTTAAAATATATTAAATAATATTATTTAAATAGTAAAATTATATAAAATAAGTTATAAATAAAATTTAAATTATAAAACCTTTACTTTTAATATGAAAATAAAATTCCTAAAAATGTTTTAAGAATGTAAAATATTTAAAATAATTTTTCTTATGTAAAATTTCTTAAATAAAATTTTAGAACTTATAAAATAATATGAAAAATTGAATAAATTATATAACAAAAATCAAATTTTCCGTTTAACATGAAAATAAAAATTCCATAATTCTTTGTTTAGATTATAAAATATTTATTATATCTTAAATTATATTTCTTATACATAATATATAAATTTAACAGAATATAACTCATTAAGTAATACAAGCTTTAGAATAAATCCTTTCAAAAATTTCAATCTTTTTGCAAATTAAAAATGTTATAGAATGAAACACGTTTTTAAAGTAAAAAAAAAAAACTATTATATATTTGTGAAATATAACTCCCTCTATTCTAGACCATTCTTAGCAACTTCTTAGTCAAAAAACATCCCCTTTCCTTCTAGAACCTTTCACTTTCACCTGTTGCATTTTATAATCCCCTCAAGTGCCGGAATTTCCCTGCGCCGACTTCCTCTTGCGCTTTTAATTGCTCTATGGCTTTATGGGTCCGCCGTAAAAGTGGTATACATATATATATATATATATATTGTACATTGTATAACGCGGCTTCCTATCGCTGGGACGAATTGATGACGATAGGAATCAATCGCGATTTATAGCCGCGTGCGGTTGCGGCGGCACCAGTAGCTTTCGGTATAATCTTTACGGCCCGCAGCGAAATCAATCAATTTAAATTTGATTAGGCCGTGATTTCTGCGCTCCCACACACACACACACAGCGGAGGGGATTACGAGGCGACATTTATATATATATAAAAAAATATATATATAGATGCCTAATATACGACCGAGCCGATTACAGCCTGGTTATACCAATATAACGCTTTATGGCCTGGCCAAATCACGCGAACTCACTCGACTTGGGGCGGAAATTGACGAGAGAGAGAGTGAGAGAGCGAGAGAAGGAGCCTTACCGCGTGTATATTGTGTATATAATAATATCAAAAGCAAAATAATGCCCATATAAAACATACTATATGAGGTATATATAGTAATAATGTCTGTGCCTGGGTCTCGGGTTAAAAAAATCATTGTTATTAATACGATTATTGTGTGCACAGTTGCGTGTTAATTTCACTGTGATTTAACCTGGGAGTATCTTTAATTCTAGTCTATTCTAGTTTCTTTTTTTTACTACTGCTACTATATATATTGATATCTTTTTTAACGTGATTTTCAATTTGCACTATCCATAATCTTGATATGTACACCCTTTCGGCACATTGTATTTATTTATTTAATATTTTGCCCGATCTCGTTGACATTCGGTCACAATTAAAAAAAAAAAAAAACGCCACAAGATTTTAATTATATCGAAAATACTCATACATAGATAACCAACCACAAGCTGTGTATGCCGCCTGGTATTGTTATTAAATAATTGTCGCACAATTGCCAGTTGGCCAGTTCAATCAACTCGGCCGACAGCCAACAAAGCGAAACCATTTTCGAGGCGTTTTTCATTTTTTTCCCTCTTTGATTTTTGGAGTTTCCCAGCTGCTTATTATCTATATAGAGCTTGGTATGATTTCAAGCGAAGAAATATATAGGTAATGCAACCCAAAGAGGCTGGTCTTTGGCCCAGAAAAATGTCAAAATTCAACCTTTAACTGGTTACAAGTTGTCCAACTTTATTTCATAAATTGTTTTTAATGATTTTTACTCTTTAATTAATGGGGATATAATGGATAAATATGTATATGTTATTGTCATTTTAATATATATTAAACATAGTTATTTTGATCTTTAATTAAAGGGGATATAATGGATAAATATGTATATGTTATTGTACATTTTAATATATATAAAACATAGTTATTTTGCTCTTATCATACAACTTTAATTTCCTGTAGAAACATCTCGTCGTATTAAAACCTAATCTCATTTGGAATTTCACCTTTAAAGCAAATCGAAATAATCCTGGACAATCTGAACAAATCGCGTATACGACATGTGCACCGCAATCGACAAATCCCCCTTAGACAATTTGTCGCTGGCCGATCACTTAAGCGATTTCGATGTCGTTACTTTAATTAAAATATTTCGCATCAAGTGGCTGCCAGCCAGCAGTATCAAACACTCTACTTGTATATAATATATATATATATATATAATAATGGAATGAAATCAGCAGCTAAAAATATTGGCTATAAATAGGCAGCACGAAAGAGGCCAGCAAAAAAAAAAAAGGTATATGCCCAGATTTGTTTAAGCACCTGGAATAAAAGGTACAAACCAGTTGAGCTCCTAATCGTTTTTTGTTGCTTTTCTTTTCATATATATTTTTTTTCGAGACATTCACGTGACCAGCAGCAAGAGTCGGATTTTTGTGAAATTTTTTTCTGGCAATAAAAATAAAAACCTGATTATCGGAATTCATAGGCAAAGCGAATCTTTAATTAAATGATAGAAATTCCCCAGGGGGAACGAGAATAGACAGTGACTGCTTCTTTTTGGGGCCACTTCATCGATTGTTATTGATTTTGACCCATTTGACTTGGTAACAGGTCTCAAGATCAACGAATTTTCAAATCATTTTCACCGCAAGTGAGTGAGTGAGTGAGTGCGTAATGATTCATTTACATTACTGTTTTTTTTGTTTTTCCCTTTGTCCCGCCGCCTTTCCTGTTTATGTCTCTCGCATAGTTTATCAATATATAGTGTCCAGGGCTTAGCCTTCGATTCCAATTCGATTCCGCTTCCATTGTTTTTATGGGTGATAAGCTGTCAGTCTCTATCAATCAGCCATTGACTTATGTCGATGGCCTCTCGTGGCTTTAGGGCTATAAGTACACACACCGAATCGAAGATTAATTGACTTTAAACGATCTATTAGGAAATGTTTTAGGGATCAAGTGGAGTATTTAGGGTATAATGATCAGAGAGAGACCCAAGCCTTCGTTAGCTTTTGATTCTTTAATATCCACTTCACATTGTGCTCTTTTTTTTTATTATTCGAATGCTCACTCACTCACCACCCAATGCCAATCAAAGTGTATTGTTTTTTGACTCTTGTGTTTTTTCTCTGCTGTTTTTTTTATGTTCATAGTTTGGCTTTTAAACTGGGTCAGCCAAATAGCAAATATGTCTTTGCTTCTCCTCCCTTCGGGCCAGATCCGTTTCGAGGCTTTATAGCAGCAGCCATCTCGTATGATTATACATATATATATATCTATATCTATATAAGCCTGAGTCAAGTGCGATACCCTTCGGCTGGGGCATCATACTTTTATTGACACAACTGCTATGCGGCTTTATGGTATTGTAAGTGAGCGGAGTTAATGCCTTTGCCTTTATGGATTTTTAGCAACTAAATTTTAAGGGATATGTGAACATATATATGGTTATATATATATATATATATTTGGCTGCAAGGAGTGCTTGAGTGCGAAGAGAAATAAATATCTCTAAAAGGAAGACAAGTCAAAAAATATAATAAATTTTCATGTTAAAGCATGGCTTCAGCTTGTTTTAATATATTTTTTAAATATTTATTAATTATTTTATATAAAATATATTAAATAAAAATTGCTTAAAATTTTAAAGTTGATTTAAGATTATTAATACTTATATATTTCAACTTTTTACACCTCTTCTTTAACATTTAATATTTCTTTAGCACTCTTTGGTTTCCCTTTTTAAAAGTTTTCCTTGCCTAATTAAATGCCCCACCTATTTCTCTTTGTGTACTTTAATATGGCCATATCCCCCTGGCCAATTTCAATCCGTCATTCTTCATTAGCACACGTCTCGATTCTCGAGTGGCCAAAAATTGTTAATATATCCCCCTCCGCGATCACGACATTTAGTCATAGACACTTGTGGCCTGCTGCTATCTGTATAGCCAGAATTTCCAAGGAAAATCATAGAAAAAAAATAAAGAATTAGCAGTAATACAAAATTAAACTAAGACAAAGAAGTACTATACAAAAAAGTACCCAATTCCAGAGTTTTCCCCAAACGAATCACATTTTGTGGCCAACAAAATTTACGATCCCCGCGAAATCGAAATCAAAAATCAAAATCTGAATCACAGTCCACATAATCACGCGCTAATAAGCCCGATAATGGTCACCAGTTCTGGAAGCTCTTCCTCCTCCAGCCGATAGGATGAGCCCACACCACCCACCCACCGCCCTTCGATCGGACCGGGACCGCCGCTCTGCGGCCCGTGCGCGTTTATTAATTAGAATTTATGGTCCCGGCGGCAATCGCCGCCGTCCATATAGAGACAATAAATGGCCATTGTATATGTTGTTGGAAGAGCCATAATCTTATCGCAGCCCCTCACTCCTTTCGACAGGTGAAGAGGCCCCTTATTATCGAACAGGAGCGGTTCGTAAAGGGTTTTTAAGAGTCCAAAAAAATTCAGGAAGCTTAAGAGCTTTCATTTATGCTATTAAAAATCTTAATAAATAATTTAAATAATTTTGTAAATTATTTATTCTTCAATAAAAAAGATAATAAATATATAAAGCTCATAGGACCCCCCCTGAACCGCTCCTGTATCCCGACACACGCCCCTATTCTCAGCTGTCAGCTGAAGATTTGAAAAGCGCGCCTCGTCCAGCTGCCTCTGCGGCTGCTCCTCGGTTATCTCCGAATTGGCAAACGCAAATCAAATCTGGCCAAAATGAGTTAAGAAAAAAAGAAAACAAATGCTAAGAAAAAAAACGTACAAATAAATATAAATAAATGCGAGTAAAAAAACCCATAAAAAATATAAGGAGGAGGAAAAGACTCTGGGCTCTGTGTCTCTGTCTCTCTGTTACTTAGCTCTCTTAGCTCTATCTCTTTCCGATTATTTACAGTTAGCTCCGTCCAGGCGATAACCTTGCCCACAATATATCTTGGGCCCAAACGCCGGCAGCGACAGCGACTGCGACGCCTGCCACTAATCACTCCAATTAGCTAGAAAGTGCTTTTCGTTTAAAATTCGCACGTTGTCGCAGTTTCTTGGCATTGTACTGCGAGGCTCTGAGACAGACACTTGGCCAAGTTCGTTCGAGTTTCGAGTGTTTGGGTTTCGAGTTCGATTTCGATTTTCGAATACTCGAGTTCAGGTCTAAGGATAACCGAGAGCTGTGCCCCCCTCCCGGCCACCTGTATTTTTTGTGAGTGTTGCAGAGAGTGTGCATCTCGCAGATCCTTTAAATCTAAAACAAAAAAAAACAAAGAACTACTAAAAAGGAACCCAGTGAAAAAAGCAAACAGTGTTTAACAAAAAAAAAAAGCAAGACAAAAGTTTAACAAAACCAAAAACTTAAAAGAGTAAAGTCAAAACGAAATCTTAGTTAACAAATAATAATAGTAATAGTTGTAAGTAGTTATAAAAAAAAAATACAGAGACTTGATTAACTCTATAAAATCACAAAAGTGCCAGAAAATTAAAGCAAGAACTATATTTTAGCCTAACAGTGCCTTTAAAATTATATTTTTTAATAAATAAATTTTTTTTTGAAAATTTAAAACACTCTAGGATGCATTAAAAAATTTATATATATTTTTTAAATACTTAAAGTTTTGTAAAAATCCAGGAAACTCAAGGTTTAAAGATTAACCATTAAAATATTTATTTATAAAAGGTTTTAAATAACTAAAAACTTTATTGAAATTTTGGAAATTCAAGGATTTTTAAATTAACCATTAAAAAATTGGTTTTCTTAATTGAAATATTTTTTTTTAATTAAAAATATTCAAGGATTTTTAGATTAATCTCTTAAACATTTTTTTAATATTTTTTTTTTAATACTTAAACAATTTTTGGAAAATTTCGAAAATTTAAAGATACATAGATTAACCAATAAAAATCCTGGGAGTACTTTTTCACTATAGTAAATTTATAAAATGTACGCAAATCAGTCATAACATAACTTTTAAGGGAATATTTCTGGTTTATTAATTTCCTTAAAAATCTCAGAAAACAAATTTTAAAAAATATATATAGCTAAATTACAATAAAAAACCTATAAGAGTATTTGGCAGATTTGCCAAGTTCGATTATAAAAATACAACAAAAAAATAGGTATAAAAACCCCCAGAGTCAGGCGGCAGGCGGCAGGCGGCTCAAGTGAAGGGCCAAACAAAATGGAAATAAAAATGAAAATACAATAATAAATAATACATAATAGAGAAGAGAGGGTTAGTTTAGAGGGGGGCTCAGAGAGGGGGCTGAAACCAGCGGCCAATTTGTAGGCCACTTAAGTCCCGAAGATAATGCAGATTGTCTACAGCCGATTTCGAAACAATTTGGATAGCGAAATAAAGCGAATAAAGCGGAATAAAATGGAATAAAGCGTGTGTTATAGACCCCACCGACTTTGATGAGTGCGTTATTTCGCTAGAATAATAATTGAAATTGAAATTGAAATTGAAATGCTTCTTTATTTTTTCTCTTTAATGACGTTTGGCGCGTGTCGCTCTATCTATATATAAATATATATACGAACACAGAGATAAAGATATATAAATTTAAACTCACACGCAGCAGCCATAAAAATCTTTGGCTTAAAAAAAAAAAAAACAAACTGTCAATTGCCGACAGAGACCAAGTTTGGGGGGACTTCCATTTTCAAATAGGGGGCTTCGTAGACAGCACCTCCATATAATAGATATAAATGATACAATACAATATTGTCTGGTTTATATAATAGCTTCGGTTTTCGGTTTCATTCTGTTGAAAAATTGGTTAATTGCCAGCGAAAAGGAAACACGTGCTCCCCTAGCTCTATATGGTATTTCTTTCTGGTATCAATCCGAAGGGGGGACCAGCTGTTTAGCGAATAATTAGCATTATAATGACGTCAGTCAGCAGACAGTCAGTCGGGCAGTAGCAGGTTCTTTATGAGTTTATATTAATTATGGCCAGGTTTTTGTTTTTCTTATTTGTTTTTGGGATTTTTTTGGTGCAATGGCGATGGCGACGGCTTCGTAATCGGTCGTATTATCTGCGATAATATTTGAGAGCCCGAAAACCGAATATATGAAGTACATATAGTTAGCGTAACAGTTCCCAATAATCATTGCAGACTTGTACTTGGTAGAATTATTGAAATTTTACGACTTCTTTCAAGAGAAATAACTGAAATTCTTTGAAAAATATATAATGAATTATATAACCTGATTTGGGTATGTAAACTTATTTCAGACACTGTTTTCTTTAACATTTTAAGCATTTCAAGCTGCAAACAGCTTACATGCTAAAAAGTCACGAGTCTCAATTAAAAAAGGCTAAAAAAATAGGTCTTAAAGAAAGTATATCAAGGAAACTCGATGAAAATTAATATTAAAAAAAATACCGGAAGAATACTAGAAAAAATACTAAAAAAATAAAGCCAGTCGAAAGTCACAGCAACTATGGCTATTACTTATCCTGTAACCTTATTTATAATTAGGTATACAGTACAAAATAAGTACTAGAAAATACTAGAAAAATACCAACTAAATAAAAATATCCCATTCTAATTTAACTAATTGAAAAACACTATCAGAGGTGCTGCTAATTACATTAAATTGTGCTGTAAAGCTCCAGCAAAACAGCTGTTTTTGCTTTCTCGTCATCTTGACAGCCGCTGTTAATTGAAAAAAGCCAAGATTTGACAGCCACACTTGGCGAATATCAACAATTTTTCAAATCACTTAAATAATAAATAAGTCACAGTTTTTTCACCAAGTCATACACAAAAAAATGTACAGGGTTTTACTTAAACTGTTACCTCATACCTATTTACAGGTATTACGAACAAATCAATGAATTTTATATTTTACAAACTAACTAAATTAACAAAAAATAAAACGCAGTATTACGAAAATAAATTCACCTAGTTTTCACACACAAAAAATAAACCATAGTAAAAACCAGGCCCAATTAAATTCTATTTAATTTATATTCATGTTAACCCAAGTCGTGACAGTTCACTGATCAGCACGTGACGGTAAATCCCAGTCACATCTGGCCATAGGACCATCTCGGCTTCTACGTATTAGATTTTGGCATAAATTAATACCAAAAAATTAGGTAGGATTATAAAAGAAGAAACCGAACAAGCTGCGATTATAAGTCATATAAATTTTATTCTTCGTTTTTTTGTTTTTTTTTTTTTTTCTTGTTAATTTTTATGTTGTAGCATTGTTATTATCATTAATTTGCGTTGTTTTTATTTCCTTTGAGAATTTCTATGCCAATGTCTGGCCATAAAAAGTTTAACAAATTTTGTTGTTTCTATTTTTTTTTTCGTTTCTATTATCATTACTGTTTTGTTTTGTTTTTGCTATTTTTTAAGCAGGGTTTTCATTGTGTGCCGCTTTTTGTCGCTTCAGTTGAGGGGCCTGAATAATAGTTGGATATTCCGCCTAATATGCAATTAATTGGACATGAACTTGGACAGTGTGTGTGTGAGCGGGAAGTGGGGGGAACTGATGTCAATTATAAACAATTAGACAATGGCAAAATTGGTAACAAACCGATGGGAACAGATGATGATGATGATGGGGCCCGGCCAGATGAATGGGGCAAGACTTTTGCCGGCAAGCTTCTGAATCTCGGAACAGCTTTGCAATTGTTCCTGTACATATAGCTCTATATAGTATAGCTAGCTGTCGGTTCTATCTACGAAATTTCCGACAATTATGGCCGGGCTCAGGCAATTTTGAAAAGCTAAAACGAAAACGAAAAATCTTGCCGTTACCTGTATTGAAATTGTTAATTATATTATTCTTTTATTACTCTGATTGTTATGGCCGAGACCGCACAGGTTGTTAGCTACTCTATACAAATCCATTAATTTTTTCTCTCTCTCTGTCTCTCTGTATTTTTAGTTAACTCTTTTTCCCTTGGGTTAATTGATTAACCAGGCCCAAAAAAAAAAAAAAGAAGAAAGAAAGACACATCCCGGGAGAACACACAAAGCAAAAGCCAGCAAGATGACTGGTTTCACGAACGCCGGTTTCGAAAACGATGAGCCCGTCAAGGTGAGTGTTGTTATTTATTTTATTTATTTACTTCTTTATATTTATCATTGCCCAAGTAGTTCAGTTCGTTCTCTGTAAGTGCTTTACCTGGTTTTTTTCCTCCTGAATTTTATTTTATTTTTTTTTTTTGTTAACTCGAACAAGTGTCGGACACGTCAATGTACGCATAATTAAAACATCTGTAAACAAAGGCATAAGGCGAAGGAGAAAATCACGAAAAAGATTCGTATAAGAGACTCATTATATTCCGGGTTTTGTTATTGTCACTATTCAAATGTACAAAAAAATATATAATGAATATAGGGACAGGTACACGCTTTTGCATAATTAAGGTAAAGCTAAGCAGGTTCTTTGGTAATTATTTTGCAGAAAGAAATCAAAACAGCAAAGAACTTAATTTTTTTGAGGTTTCTGAAAGGCCTAAAAGTTGTTTAAGGATACTGCTATATCGAGTTCAGTTTTCAATAATCAAAGCTTGAGTATTTCCCATTCGATTAGCTTAGAACTTATCGGCTAAAGCCATCGAAAGGGTCATAACTGGCTGCCTTGGCCACTTGTCGCCGTCGCTTGTGTTTGTTTTTTTTTTTTGTTTTTGCCATTCATTCATGCATGGACAATAGATATGGCTATAGCATATACCCTATAGGCCGGATTACACTTATCATTGGGTGTCTGGGAGAGCGCCTTAGCCTCTGTTTCTGTGTGTGTGTGAGTTAATGACTGTGTTTGCCTTCGGCCAAAGAAATCATGTTTTATAATGACACGCGTCACAGCTTTTATGATGGCCCAGTTGGGGAGGAAGTGCCCAATAAACCGAAAACTACAAAATCAAAAAAAAAAACCAAAAAAAAAAAAAAAAAAACCCAAAAAAAATGAACCAAAATCGAAGAGCGAAAAAAAACCAAAGCTCAGATAATCATTAGCATTTGGTAAGCCACTCCTTGGCCTTTTAATGAGGCGAAATAAATTTCACCTGCAGAAATTCAAAACCCAAACAGTTCGAAAACGCCAAAGCCAGCCCACACGCAGAAGCGGAAAGGCACAAGACTCAGAAAAGCAAAAGAAAAAAAAAATCCAGAAAAAAAAAAATTGAACAGAAAAAGAAATGTGACAGCAGAAAGCGCTGGCTGCCCCCCTCTCTCTCCACATATTTATGGATATGTCTTAGCCACAAACTTGACCAAAGAGCCGGCCAGGCCAGCTAGCTGCTATACCTAGCCAGGCGATGATGGCCAGCGAATTTGGCAATAAATAAGGTAACACAAGAAAAACCGAGGCGAACGAACGCCGCTAACTAACACGAAACTCACAAAAAATACACAACAAAAATTGTAAAAAAAAAAGGTATTGCACAATTAAAGCACCGACAAGGTTTCATAATAAAATATTGCCAATTTACAATAACCGCCCAAACCCCCACCCCCCCTGCTGAAAAGGAGTGACCGCGCCCTGTAATCGGTTCGGTTCTTGAAAAGACATCGAAACCAAACTTGTTTTCCTCAACCCAGAACCGCAGCAGCCAAAAGGAAAAGCAGCAAAAAATTAAATAAAAGAAACCCGAGAACGTCCAGCAAATACCACAGACAGCAGAGGTCGCTTGAAGTACGGCTTGAGGTTAAAAAAAAAATAAAACAAAAATAAATTAAGCTTGAAAAATAACCAAAGCTTTAAAAAACTTAACATTATGGAAAAAAAATAATAAAGGGTCAGAAGTATTAAGTAAAAATGGAATAAGTACGGTTTTAACTACCAAATATAGTTTACACAGAGCAGTATGGTCACATTAAAATTTGTCTTCTTTTCCTTTGCCTTATAAGAGGCTTTAGCCTCTTTTAGATTTTTGTAGTCTAAACTTTCAATCAAAACTATATTTTATATATATTTTTTTAAAGTTATTTTATTGTTCTTTACTTAAAATAAATATGTATTTTTTTCTTATATATAGCACTTTTTTTAAATATGTTTTACTTATAAATCACGTCCTATATTTTAAGGCTCTTTAATTATTTTTTTATTGGCTCTGTTACAAAGCACATCTTCTTATCAAATTCATAATTAAATATTATTTATTTAAAATAATTGTTATTATTTAAAATTTGAAATTAAATTTCCTTTCAATCCTCGCTGACGCTAGCTAACTGCCCGCTGCTGTATGTAAAAACCACCAAAGCAAACACGAAACGTGCCGCGTTTAAAAATAAAACGCAAATCTCGTGCAGCACAGCGCGTGCGCAACATGTTGCCGCGTGGGCAAACACACACATACACACACAAAGCCACATAAGCATAGAGGCTGCAGGCAGTAGGTCGCTGGCAACATGTTGCCAGAAGTAAGCGAATTACACAGGGAAAAATGGGTCATTAGAATTGAATATTTTAACAAAAAAATAGTAATAAAAGAATTAAAATTTTTTTTAACATTATAAATGTTTTTTCTTTGCTTAAATTATTCTAAATAAATAAATTAACCAGTTTTAAAATTATATCATTGCCTAAATTAAAATATAGAAACTGTTGGTGGTTAAATAGCAATTTGTTAATATCATTTCAATCAATTAACTTTTTTTTTTAATTCTAAAATTTAATTTCAATTCCATTGAAAGGCCTTAAAAAAATACCCAATTTTCTGCCTGTACAAGCAAACTAACACTTGAAAAAAAAAAACAAATAAATAAAAAATAAATAAAAATAAGACAAAATCCACACACACCGGCGGCCACACTCGAAGAGACAGTTTGCTCACCTGGCCGCTTTGAACTGGTTTGCGGCGGTTTTTGTTTGTCTCACCTAGAGGAGCCCCTCGCCGGCGGCGGCGGCGGTGGCGGCGTCGCAGGTGCTGCCGCCGCTGCGCTGCCAACACTCTCGCATATCATTATGGCCCGTGTGCACTGGCATTATTATTACGCGCACTTGTCTTAAAGCTCAGCTTGCCAAGAAAAAAAATATATAAAAAAAAAACGAAATTAGAAGTGGCGGAAAGGGGGAAATAAATAAATATCAGCTCAGACTGCATCATGCAGCCATCAGCTGTTTAGCGGGAAAAGCACATGCAAGCACAACAAACAAACAAACAAAAATGCAACAAAAAAGAAATAAAAGAAAAGTAAAATAAATAAGCTGCAAGAAAAATACACGAGAGACTCACTGGTTTTCCAGCTTGTTTTTTTTTTGTGCCATGTCATGATTTTTTCTTAACTTCTGCTAGGCGCCTAGATAACCTAGATTTATTTGTTATAAAAAATACCGATTTTTTTGGGAAAATAAAAAAATAATTATACAAAATAATAATAGCTATAAATCTAAATATAATTTGAAAAAATTATCTATAAATTAGGCTTCCAAAAGAAATTTTAATAATTTTAATTTGTAGATTAATTGTCAGTTGTTATTTTTATAAAATTTTTTAAATGTTTTTTTTTAAACCTTAAATTAAAAGATAAATATTAAAATTAAAAATTAAAAAATATATATATCCCCATTATCCTTTAAAATTAACTCCAAAGTCCAGCTTCTTTTTACTTAATCTCATTCAGTACACCGGGCGTATGCGTAATATTTATATTTTCTCCCTTTTTTTTCGTGGTTTTTATAGTTGCCTTTTCTCAAAATTGACCTATTTTTTTGGCCTGCATTTTGGCCACGTTTACTGTTTTTCCTTTTCTTTATTTTTCACATTTTGTAGCTGTTAAATAAATGCCACAAACAAAAAAAAATTTAAGTGTTTCAGGTATTATTCCTTTTCGGTGTTATGGCTTTTAATTTTTACTTTTTTTCGGTTTTATAACAATTTAAATGCAATTTTTATTATGCTGATAAAAGCACAGCAAGGGGGATTTTTTCTTTCTTTTTTTTTTTTGCTTGAAATCTGAAATCCGTCTGCAATTTGCATACAAACAAAACGGGGTTTTCTACAGCCTCGCCATAGTATAGTATATCTGAACGATTTCCTTAACAAAACTAAAATCGTGTGAACAGCAACGCATTATTTTGTGCTGTAATTAAGCTTGTTAAAGTATATATATATATATGTAAATATATAGATATAAAGACAACGCGTCGAGTGATCACATCGATCGGTGGGGGCTTGCATAACGACGCGTGTGTGGGTTAAACCACCCACCACACCGCACCCCACCCCCCGCCATGTAACCTTCTTGGCCCTCTGTGTGTGATGCATGCGAAATCGCCATTTTTGGCTTTGGGGTTCAGTTCTCGCCGCGGGTTGGGTGTACATTACTTTCGGCGGCCTTTTTCCCGGGGACTCTCTGTGGTGTTGAATGGAATTCGCCTCGGGCATTTTGATGGCCATTAAAATGCTCGATAAAAAACCAAAAAAAAATAAAAAATAAAAACAAAATACAAAATACAAAACTTCAAGCCGCGCCACGCATGCGCAACGCGAGCAAAAACGCGTGCGGGCTTTTTAAATTGATTTTTCGGCTTTTGAATCAGTTCAAATTATTTGTGTTTTTTGTAGAAACTAAATGCGTAACACATAAATAATTAATTAAGGAAAGCTAAACAAGGCTTAAAAAATGAGTAAAGGTAGAAAAATAAAGAAACTAAAAATGAAAAAACTAGGGAAAAATTATGGAAATTAATAGAAAAAATATATATTACAAAAATAATATTCTCAAAGCTAAATTTCATATCCATAAATATTATTTTAAGCACATTTTATTAGCTTTTAAACTCATTAGGTCTTAAACTTGTTTAATATCTAATCGAATAATAAGAAAGTTTAAGCTCGTTCGAAAATGAGGAGATAAGAAAGAAAGTAGGATGCACTTCTCGGTGTCTCTCGAACAAACAAAAAAAATATACACAAAAAAAAATACACAACAAAAAGCAACGATCATCCGAATGCTTGGTGATCTTTACCACTTTGCTTACGACTTACGTCTTTTCTTTTGCCTTTTTTACATTTTATTTTTAGCCAAAAGCTGGTTTCGAGCCCGACACCGCCTCGCTGCGAGAGAAAGTTGTGCTGAATCCGGCCGAGAAATGGCGCATCTTAAAGAATATCTCGATCATCTCAGTAGCCTTTATGGTGCAATTTACAGCGTTTCAGGTGAGTACCTGCTGGGACCACGATCCCCATTCCCAGCATACAAGTCAAAGCAATCTCGATTACTTAAACTTAAATGAGTAAATTAATTAATTAAATTAATTGTATTATTTGAAATGCTTTTTGTGAACATAAAATATAAGGGTCACCAAACCCTAGTTTGCTAAAGGAGTAGTAAATAATCAATATAACCTATTTATCGATAGAATTATCGATTTATATATATTTTTATAATTAATAAATCTTCATAAATATTGCTAAGGACACCAGTTTATAGTTTTTTAATGTCTTAACCAAACCAATTATAAAATCCTACAAAAATATAAAATAAAAAAATATCAAAAGTTTTCGATATTTTTTGACCAGAATAATCGATTTTTCATCGCCAAACATCAGTCATTGAAGAGCTCTAGTAGCTTTTATTAATTTTGTATGCTTATTAATTTTTAATAAATATTTTTCTAGGGCACGGCCAACCTGCAATCCTCGATCAATTCCAAGGATGGCCTCGGCACGGTCTCGCTGAGTGCAATCTATGCCGCCCTGGTGGTGTCCTGCATCTTCCTGCCCACACTGATTATCCGGAAGCTGACCGTTAAGTGGACGCTCGTCTGCAGCATGCTCTGCTATGCCCCCTACATCGCCTTCCAGCTCTTCCCCCGCTTCTACACTCTGGTGCCCGCTGGCATACTGGTCGGTATGGGTGCCGCCCCCATGTGGGCGTCCAAGGCCACATATCTGACACAGGTGGGACAGGTGTATGCGAAGATAACCGAACAGGCGGTGGATGCCATTATTGTGCGATTCTTTGGCTTCTTCTTCCTGGCCTGGCAATCCGCTGAGCTCTGGGGCAATCTCATCTCCAGCTTGGGTGAGTTTTTGTTGATTTTTAATTTTTTTTTTAATTTTTGGTTTAGTTTTTAACTTGGAAAAAGTATTTTAAGTTTAAAATCTCTTATAAAAATTAGGAAATCTATTTAAAATATGCCCAAAAGTAAGCTATGATCCTTAAACGGCATTGGAAAAGTACCAGACAGTAATTGTAGCATATTTTTAGACACTTTTTTGAAGGATTTTAAAAGCTAAGACATTGAAGTAAATGTTTTTAGTACAAATATATGCAGAAGCCTTTAAAATTAAATAAAAATGGGATCTTTTCACCATAATCTATCCCAAAGGTTTTTTCTAAATTAAATTCCTTTTTAAACCTCGTTAAAAAACGATTTTAAATACATTGTTTTATAATTCTACACTTTTAAAAGTTCATTAATCCCAAGAGACTCTCTCAGAAAAACTATTGACAGTCATGCTTCCGTTGCTAGACAATCTTATCGGGTCATAATTAGAGATTGCCAAGATTGGCAAGACCCTTAAATTAATATAGTATTAGCGTTTGATTTCTTTTCGTGCTGTCCAGCTATCGAAGGCCATAAAACATATTCTGATTATTCTCTGATTATTTGCAACTGAAAATCATAAAATGAAATAAACAGAATTTTTGTGGAATTTTTATGGCCACCCATTAACGAAATCTTTCAGCCAAAATCTTCCACTAATTGTTTGGGGTTTTCAATGGGAAATTTTTGTTAGCTTGAATTTCATTATCGGATTTTTCTAATCTTTATTTACATTTCTTTCTTTCCCCTGCAGTCCTGTCCAGCGGCGCCCATGGCGGTGGCAGCAGCAGCTCGAACTCAACCATCAGCGAGGAGGATTTGCAGTTCTGCGGCGCCAATTTCTGTACCACCGGCAGCGGCGGTCACGGCAACCTGGAGCGTCCGCCAGAGGATGAGATCTTTGAGATTTCCATGATTTATCTGTCCTGCATTGTGGCCGCTGTGTGCATTATTGCCTTCTTCCTCGACCCCCTGAAGCGATATGGTGAGAAGCGCAAGGGTTCCAACTCGGCCGCTGAGCTATCGGGCCTGCAGCTTCTGTCCGCCACATTCCGTCAGATGAAGAAACCCAATCTGCAGCTCCTCATTCCCATCACCGTCTTCATTGGCATGGAGCAGGCCTTCATTGGAGCTGACTTCACCCAGGCCTATGTGGCCTGTGCCTTGGGTGTGAACAAGATCGGTTTCGTGATGATCTGCTTCGGTGTGGTGAATGCCCTCTGCTCGATCCTGTTTGGCTCCGTGATGAAGTACATTGGCCGCACACCCATTATTGTGCTCGGCGCCGTCGTTCACTTCACCCTGATCACCGTGGAGCTGTTCTGGCGTCCCAATCCCGATAATCCCATCATTTTCTATGCCATGTCCGGCCTGTGGGGCGTCGGTGATGCCGTGTGGCAGACGCAGATCAACGGTCTGTACGGTCTGCTCTTCAGGCGCAACAAGGAGGCCGCCTTCTCCAACTACCGCCTGTGGGAGTCCGCTGGCTTTGTCATTGCCTATGCCTATGCCACCACGCTCTGCACGCAAATGAAGCTGTACATTCTGCTGGCGGTGCTGACGCTGGGTTGCATTGGTTATGTGATTGTTGAGATCCTTTACAGGAAGAAGGTGAGTTGAAACAGTAATTAATTTTACTATTTTTACTAAAAATGTGACCAAAAGTATGGTATAATTGAAGGGTAAAACCAAGCATTGCATACTTATGGGCACTCTTTAAATTTGAAAGAGAATTGAAATGCTCTTCTTAATTTTTAAAATCACTTTTCAACTGTCATTTCTCTCTCTTAATTTGCAGCAACGCAAGGTCAAGAAGCAGGAGAAGATCGAGGCCGCTGAGAAGGAGAAGGAGGCCGCTGCTGCTGCGGCAGCTGCCGCTGCTCTGGCCGCCGCCGAATCAGGGCCCGATGGCGTTGAGGAGACCGATGACGAGCTGGACGATCTCGAGGAAGACATTGTGGTTACGCGCCTGTAAATGTTTAATTCTCTAAACGCACAATCCACAAACACACACACTCCCACATTCCATCAAGTTATCAATAGAAAGAGAAAATGAGAGAGAGAGCGAGAGCAAATGTCAACTGCAGCTTGGAAAGGAACCAGCTATGTAACAAGAGAGCGAGAGAGAGAGAGTTCTGGAGAGCCACATACAAAGAGAGATGGAAAAGAGAATGCAGCTAAAATGGCGCCTGGAAACGCGTTATCGATAAAAAGGAGAAATACATTAATCAAACTGATATGGCGCTGACCGAAAAAAAAATGAAAGCATACTTTTGTGGTTGTAGTTTTGTAGTAGAACATTTGTAACCTTTCCCCCCCTTCACTACCCTCTCCCCCCGTTCCCACAAAGACCAAGCGAGTTTGGCTTTACTTTAGTTTGTACATACAGAGAAAGAGATCGAAAAAAAAACACTAAAACAAAAACAAAACACAAAGTGAAGATATCGGGAAGAGATGCAAAGCAAAGCAAAACCTATTGTGTGTTAGTCTAGGTGTAAGGACACTCACACAACCATACAAAAGCCACACCTACACGAGCACACACACACAAACGAGACACACACACTGTAGCAGTGTGCGTGCCCACGATGCCTAATAAATTGTTATTTTATTTTAAAGCGTACTTTAAACTCTAGTAATATACACTAAACGAAAATTGTAGTACACTTCCGTTTTTTGTACATTTTTTTTTTCTCAAAAAATAGAAAGAAGAAAAAAAAGGAAAAAGAAAGCGTGATAAACCAATAAAACACACACATACACAGACACGAAACACAGTCACAAATTTAAAAAAAAAGGAAGAAAAGAAGTTATGGAAATAGTCAAATTTGTAAAGTTTTAAAAAATACACACATACACTGGCCTTAATGAAATATATATATGTGTATTTAAAAAATATATATGTATATATCGAAGAAGCAGTGCAAAAAAGAAAAGCAATTACTTAATTTTACAATAAATATTACAAGAAGAAAGACGAGATAAAAAATCAAAAACAAAACAAATAAAAAAAAAATAGATCGAAAAGAAGAGAAAGCAAAAAATCTAGTAGGCAAAATGTTATATACACACATTTTTTGCTCAGTATTATGTTTTAAACTACATTTAAGCGAGTTATTGTTTCCTGTTTATATATTTTTTCTTTTTTTTTCCTCCCCCGTAAACCTTATATATATACATATGCATATTGTTACGATTTTTTCGAGTTTCGATTTGTTGTTATTCTTCTTCTTCAAACAAACTCCCAGCGATGGCAATTAAGATTACAAACAAAACGAAAAAAAAGACATAAAAAGCAACAAAAGATATACCTATAAATACATTTTGTTTTTTTTATTTAAAAGTTTTACTTAAATATTAGTGCAAAAAAAAACAACACACACACAATCCAATCACACACGCAAAAAATATTATTTGTGAGACGAAAAGGAAAAAAATAAATACACACATTTTTTTTTTTTGAGCTTAGCCTGTTAAGTAGTTCATTATATTATGTAAAATAAATATATAAAATAAAATAAATAAATGAATATAAATATAAAATGGAAATGTTGTCTGTCACGCATCAATTATTTCAATTTGGAATTATTTAAAGGCAACACGTAAGCGTGGCCAATGTACAATTATTTTTCTACGCTAAAAAAAATGGAAAAAGTGTAAGTAAAGTCGACTTGGGGATACCCTGTAAAGGGGATTTCTTGTTTAGAAATTTAACTAGAGTCGGTTTGGGTTTTCTTTAATGAGAGTTTAGAGTTTTGTGTAGATGTAGTTAATATTTAAGCGACTTCTAGATACCCTGTCAAGGGATTCATTTTACAGTAAATTAACTAGATTCACTGTTGAATTTTAAGCGACTTGGGGATACCCTTTAGAGGGAATTTATTAATTAGTAATTTAACCGGTATGGTTTTTTTATGAGATTTGTGTAGATGTTAGTAATTAAGCGACTTTTAGATACCCTGTAAAGGGCTTCGTTTTTCAGTAAATGAACTAGATTTAGTGCATTTTTAATTAAGCATTACAAAACAGTTTAGAGATGTGTCGTCTCTCTTTTTTTCACTTGACAGCTATACATTTAATTATATCCTAAATGGAAGTGTAGTCCCTTTCCTGCTGCCTTCTCAAAGGACAATTGCCTCCTCATCCTCCTGGTACTTCTTGTTCTTGCGCCGGCGATTCGACTTGATCTTGCTGAGAACGCTATATGCCTGCTGGATCTCAATGAAACGCTGGTGTGCCTGTGCCCTCAGGGCCTCATCCTTAACCTTATCGGGATGGTACTCCTTGGAGAGTTTCCTGTAAGCGGCCGTGATCTCCGCCTGCGAGGCAGTGGCACTCACGCCCAGCACCTTGTACGAGTTACGTTCACCATCCACGTCCATGCTCTCGAACACCTCCTTCCAGGTCTCGTACCAGCCATGATGCTGGGCATAGTTGTAGGTATCCTGCAGCGCCTGCTTCAGATCCGTCCACCACGCAGACGCCAAAAAGTTGTGCAGAGCCTCGTGGATGGGCACCTCGCCGCCATCCTCATCCGAAATGGTGCCATTGAAGTACAAAAAGCTGCCCCAGAAGGCACAATAGATGATCACAGCGGTGGTCAGCTTGAAGGTTCGCTCGCCGGGACTGCCGCGCCTGGGAGGAGTGCGTCGCCACTGCTTGGAGATGCCGTCAAAGGTGAGAGCCGAAATCAGGCCAGTGAGCAGCAGGGAATAGGTCTCATCGTATATCAGATACCTGGCCGGATAGGCCAGAAAAGCGGCGAGGAGACAGTGCCACCAGACACCCTGCTCCCGTCCAATGTTGCCGACCAGCCAGACGCCCAGCGACACAAAGATGGGTATCGCCCAGTGCAGGAAGCTCAGGTCCCAGCCACCAATCACAGTCTCTGGTATGGCCATGGAGCACACCTGTCCAAACAGATGGCCGATCATCACCTGGCCCACGAATCTCTTCGAGGAATACGGTGGCTTCGGATAGGCCTGCAGCTTGGCCACGAACTGCTTCACAAACTGCGGATCCTCATTGGCGTCTCGCACGTATTCGGGGATCAGGAACAGCTCACCCATCCAGCCAATGCCCATGTAGCCGCCCAGGGTGCACCACCAGATGAAGGCATGGCGATCCCGATGCAGGTACAAGTGATGGAGTCCAAAGATGCCGCCGAATAGCCAGCATATGTAGGCCACCACCACCGATTTCTGTGGCGGCAGGGCGTTCGCCTCCTTCCTTGTCATTGAGTCCTTTGTCCTTGCCTCCTTCTTTGTCATGGCATCCTTCCTTGTCATCACCTCCTTCTTTGTCATCGCCTCCTTCTGCTTGCTATCGGATAATGGTGATGAAGTGGAGCCAGTCTTTAGCTCAGAGGGTGATCCGTGCGAGGAATTTTTGTTGGCCACGGGGGACACTGTCTGCTTGGTGCCCATGGTGGGATTTAGTCCAAAAAGTGTTTACTGAACTAAAAAAGCAAATTTAGATGTAATGAATCGTATTACAGAAATATTTGTAAAAGACTAGCTGAGTAGAAATTTATAGTGACATTTTTCAAGGATTGTTTAGGAATTTATGTTACCTCTATTGACATTAAAAGCAAGGTTATAATTAAAAAAAAAATGCTTCAATACAAAAAACATAAATTTTTTAAAGAATACAACAATTTTATCATGAAATTTAATTTGAATATAATTTAAATTTGTAAAAATTGTATTTCAATTATTTATTTAGTGATTTAAATTGTATTTAAAAAACCTTAAAATGGGGATTATTAACATTATTACAAGGTCTCATGTATATTTCGTATGTTATTAGACCGAATCTAATCCTATTTAGCATTTAAACAGACATATAATAAGTTTTTCTTGATCATCCTGCAGTTTTAATTGTAAATAAAACCTGAATTTAGGAATTTTTAATATAATTCCCTTCTAGTGAGTAGATTTCCTATATAATATAACCTAATTAAACCAATTAAACCAATATATAATATTTATAACTTGATTATCTGATTATTCTTATTGGTATAAACCATGTAAAAATCTGTTTTGTCCATAAATAAATATATAAAACATAAACAGAATATTTTAAACATGTTTTGTACACCATAATAATCAATCCTTTATGTTATTTTATTCACTTCAACAGGTGGTACTCACTTGCAAGCCGATCGACCTCAATAAGTTGTGAAATTGTCGCTGCGCAGGCGCAGTTTTTGGGCCACGACCATACACTGTTCGTCCACGAGACGAACGAGTGAAAGAGAGGAGTCAGAGAAAGAGGTGTGGAGAGACGGCGGGTGGAGAACTTTCTCTTTTCACAAATTCTATGCACGCAGTTAAATCAAAAACAAGAACCTGAAGACTGGAAAAACAACAGCTACACCACTAATGTTCTGATGCACTGATGCGTTCAATTCCAATTAGTTCTTTTTTTGCCCTTATTTCCGCGATGAATAAGGAAAATAATAACGATTGGAAGAGAGCGGCGAATTGTTGTTTTGCGGGCCGGGTTAAAAAAATGAATATATTGGACACAAAACTGTTGATCAGTGTGTCAGTGTGGCCATAGTTGGAATCACCAAAAACACAAAATACCAAATCCAGTGGAAATAGCCAATTTAGCTAATTCCCCGCTAGATCCGGGAGTTTTTAAAATCACTGTTATCGATAGAACTGAACCGACAAATTCAAAGTTTCGATGAAATATATCAAATCCAAATATCGCAACAATATATCATCTTTAGAAAAAACATATCGATATGTTGATATTTTTATCAAACCTCGCGACCAGCACGTATTTGTTGTTCCTTTTTTATCCTCCTCCTCCCCTTCTCCCGTAACAAAAACAAAGACGCGTATTTTTTATTGTTGCAGTAAGTAAAAGTTGAACAAAAAACTCCTTGTGCGACGACATAAATTAAAAAACATTGCTGTCAACCTATATGTGTGTGTGTGAAACGTGTGAGTGGCTGCGGGTACGCGATACCATTTTGAAACAATTATACAAAATGACAGACTTTCATTCATAAGAAAACAACAAAAAAACAACAATCAGGGGGAGGTGGTGAATGAAGAAGAAGTGCTTGTGAAGTGAGAGGCAGGTGACGAAGAAGAAGAAGAAGAGGAAGATGTGGAGTAGCATTCGTAATAATAACAACAACAAGCTCTATTTGGCCTTCGCCTATTGCCAGCTCCCTCACACAAACATACACACACACACAGACACACTCACACGTTTAAATATCGCCCACATAACGGACCTACGCTTTGGTTTTACTTTTCATTTATTTGCAATTGTGTTTGTTTTTGTTTGGTGCAATTCTCCACTCATTCGCCGTATTATTTTCAGTGCTTGGCACGGCAAATAACCAAATAACCTAAGCTATTAATGCACACACATATATGTACGGAGATCAAATGAGAGCAAGCGAGACGGCCAATGTCCACCCCCCATTTAAGCCCCTCTCCTACATCTTCTCCCTCCCTCTCTCTTACTCTCGGATGTGTTTAATGAGCGCAACAAATCAGTTTTTGTTTTGTTTTCTGCACATTCCGCAGCTTTTTGCTTTTCCCCCGTTCGTTACACTTATAGAACGACAGTCGGCCCCCGTTGTTAGTTTAAATTTTAGTACTACATATTCAGAGTTATGGCCTATTGTTTATCTGAAAACGCCTCCTAAGACTTTCACACACTTATCGATAAGATAAAAAATTGAAAGCAAATACAATGGCTCATATGCGAACATTTCTACAGACGTTCCGCTTCCCCCGTCATCACTGCCCTACAGCAGGCGCCTAAAAAATAGTAGCACAGGTGCGATGTTTATATTTTAAGTATGTTCTTAGCTTAGATTTATTTTACTTGTAGATAATGGACTGTCTTTTTATGTCATTATTTATTATAATAATAATTTAAAAAATACTGCAAATTCTTTTAATTGATTATAATATTATTTCTTTTCTTAACCCCTTAAGTTTTAGTTCATTGTTTGAATTTATGTACTTTTAAATAAATATTACTTTGCAAATATATTCTTAATATATAATTTAAGAGGCACTACTGTTCTGGCCACCACTTTGGCTGCATACAAACAGCCGTTAATTGAGGCGCAAATATTTGTTGCTGTCTCATTGTGGGGCATCTCTACCGCCTCCGTCTCTCTCGCTCTTAATCTCTCTGTGTCGCTGTCTCTCTTTGTTTCGGCTGCCACCTGATTGTTGCAGTACCAAATGGGAGAAAGAGAGAGAGAGAGAGCTTTCCTGTGTGAGTTAGTGGTAGGGCATTGGCTTTCGTAAGTGATGTCTGCCCTTGACCAAGGCCTAAAAACAAAAACAAGGCAAAACCAAAACCTAAAACCGAGATTACAAACAAAACACCCCATTGTTTAGTGCTTTTGAAGTATGTACATATGTATGTATATATAAATATGTAATTGCAACGTTGAAAAGACAATATCTAACAAGGAAGGCGGGCTAGTTATATGCATATCTAACGGGCATGAGTATATATGTATACATTTTTGTGCAAGGCTTTTACGTCAAATGATTTTTTTCTCTCCTCTTGCCTGAGATGCAATGCTCCAATTATTGTAAAAAAATTTTAAAATATAAAAAAAATTATCGACTGCAATGCGATCATTAAAATTAAAAATAGAAAATTAAGTTCTTCCTTTTTAAGATTTAAAAATTTTTAAATTGCCCCAAAAAAATGTTTATAAAGGGCAGCAGCTTTTCCAGATGTAAAAGTCTAATAAGAGTGAATCGTAAGAGCATCTCTCGCTCTTAGGTTTCACTCACAAGAAAAGGACAAGAAAGGAAAACGCAGGAAATCAACATAAGTAGGAAGGAGTAAATAAGTTTGTCTCACTTACCCTTACACAAGTTGTGGCTGCGATCGGTCGAATCAGGAGACAAAAATCTAATTTTTGTAGGTGTTGAGTTTTTCACTTGTACTTTGACATAAAAAAAAAACAAATATGTACACTTTCCTTTTTTTGGTTCAGGAACTGAAAAAAATAAACAACAACTCAACAACTTCACTTCTCTACATTTTCCGCACTTGCGTAGGAAAAACTCCTTTGCCTTTAATTTTTCAACGCCGCGGCGATCACCTGCATGGAGACCTTTTTTTTTCATTCGTTTCGTCCAAGAGCGCCAAAAAATATGCTAAAATTACACCCACAAGAGAGGATCCCCTTCTCTTTAAGCTGCTCTCTCGCTCTTAGACACTTGCCAGGTCAAGAGCAAAGAGAGCCAGGGCAAGAGCAAAGAGAGCCAGCAACTTTGTAAGTCACAAGAAAAGGGACAAGAGAGGATAAAGCAAAAACGCGCGCGAAAGCGCAGAAAATCAAGGCAAACAGAAAAAGTAAATAGATGTGTCGCACTCACCTACACATATGTTGTTGCTGCAACGTCGAATTAGGAGACGAAAACGCACACAAAAATAGAAGAAAAGGCCTTATTTGTTGCGGGTATTGGGCTTTTTTCACTTGCACATAAAAAAAAAACAACAAAATTCATTAGCCAAAACAAACGCACTGTACTTGGCCTTGGTTTTGAAACTGAAAAAACAAAACAAAAAACACGACACCATTGCGGCTGCCATTTTTGGTTGTTTTAGGCCTTGTCCCGCGGCTTTTCACACATTTTCACTTCACTGCGGGGGCGCAACAACATCCCGAACATTTGGCCACTTGTTTTTCCGCACTAGCGTTGGGAAAACTCCTTTTAATTTGATTTTTCACCGCCGCGGCGATCTCCCGCACGGAGACCGCGCTTTTTGCATCCGTTCCGTCCGAGAGCGCCAAAAGTTATGCTAAAATGACACTCACAAAAGAGGATCGTTTTCTGTGCGTGGCTCTCGCGCTCTCAGGATCCACTTTCCAAGTAACGGCACTTTCTATTTAAAATGAGAGTAAGGGAATTTGGCTTGAGAAATACTCGAGGATTTCTTATAAATAAATGATAAATAAATGAGTAATAAAAATATAATAAATAAATAAAAATTATATAATAAATAAATAAAAATTAAATAATAAATACATAATAAATAAATAATAAATATATAATAAATCAATAATAAATAAATAACAAATAAAGAATAAATTAATAATAAATCAAACATAAATAAATAATAAATAAATAGTAAATAAAAAAAATAAATAATAAATAAATAAAAAATAAATAAATACATGAAAAAATAAATAAAAAATAATTAATATACAATAAATAAATTATAAATAAATGAACAATAAATAGATAAAAAATGAAATTAAATAAAACAAATAAAATAAAATATATAAAATAAATAATTAAATAAACAAATAATAATAAAATAAAATAAATAAAATATATAAAATATATAAAATAAATAAAATAAAATTATTAAATAAATAAATCAAATAGTAAATAAGATAAATAAATTAAATTAAATAAGTAATATAAATAAATAGGTAAATAATAAATTGACAATAAATAAACAATAAATAAAACAATACTACATAAAAAATAAATAAATAATAAATAAAAATATACAATAAATAAATAAATAAAAAATAAATAAACGATAAATAAAAAGATAATAAATACATAGCATGAAAGGAGGCTAACTTCTGACCACAATTATTATAAATAAATTATAAAAATATAACTAAAATTATAAAACCCTGCAGGGGGCATAAAAACAGCTATTATTCTAATAAATTATCTCATTTATTTACAGCCAGACAGAATTGGCGGCTTCACCATGGAGCCCCCAGCGGCTGGTAACCTGCTGGAGATCATGGATCTGGCGCGCACCCTGCGCCAGGAGCAGCTCTTCATACAGCAGGAACAGGCAACCTTTGCCCAGCTAACAACGGCCTTGGAGACGAATGCGGGGACCATTACCAAGGTAAATTTATTAACTCATTAAGTAACTCAATGTAATTATTAAATAATATAATAAATTATATTCTTAACCCCCGCACAGTTGGCCTTTGTTTGTGCCCAGCAGCGACAGATCCTCAACGAAATGCTGCTGGCCCGAACGGATCAGGATCCTTTGCTATCCTGCAGGCGAGCAAGTGCCTACGACAGTGCCCAGTTTGTGGATGCCAAGCAGCTGCTGCCGTATGAAGTGAGTATCGAAAGGATATATTTCCATATTTCCACATCATAAATATGATAATATCAATAAAATTCGTATCCTTTCAGCACGCCTTGGCCTATGAGGATCTGTTTAATTACCTGTACAACACACCCTATTTGCTGGCCCTTTCCCTGGCCACCGCGGACCGCCTGTCCCTCCTCTCGGCCAGCGCTCTTGGCCAGATCATTAACACCATTGCCACGGGCCTCTATGGCAATGCGATCAACACCAAGGATGTGGAGTTGCTGCTGAAACTGCTGCGGGAACTGATCGAAGTGCAGCTGCTGACCAGCGAGCAGCCGCGACGCTTGCTGCGAGCCAATAGCAGCTCCTTCGCGCGACTCTATCAGCGGCTGGTGGAGAGCCTCTTCTCGGCGAGAATATTTTTAACCGCCGCCCTCCATGCGCCGCTGATGAGCGTGCTAAGCGAGCATGAGATCTGGCTGGATCTCGATCCGCACAAGCTGATGCAGACATTTACGCCGCGCGAGCGTGAGAAGCGCTTTGGTCCGGAGGGGGACGATGAGAGCAAGGAGGAGTATCAGCGAAATGTCGCAAGATTCCATGCGGAAACGTTGGGCAAACTGCACTCGCACGTTCAGGTCTTTGTGAAGAGTCTCCAGCAGAGTTGGGCCCTCTTTCCCAGCTCTTTGAGATGGCTGCTGCAAACGTTGAGCCAGCAATTGAGGCAATCGTTAACCCACGAGGAGCAGGACATTCGACATTTGCTCACGGATCTGGTCTTTACACACTTTATATCGCCGGCGATAGCCAGTGCCGATCTCCTGGGCATCATCGATGTGAACGTTAGCGAAAGGATGCGACATAATCTCAATCAGATTGTTCGTTTGCTCCAGCGCCTGGCCTTGAACGACGAGGACAGCGAACTGGTGCAGCTGATGGATCTGCTGATGCTGGGACAAACCGGTGAGGATGTGGTGGCCATATTGCCGCAGCAAAGTGACTTTGAGCGCTCCCAGGTGGCCATCAATCAAAGGGAACTGGGTCAGTTTGTGGAGTTCTTTCGGCTGCTGATTTCCCGCGAGGAATACGATATATCAGCGGAGGAGAGGCAGCGACTGCATAGGATACTCAGTAGGATACCCAAGCAGTCACAGCAGCAACCGGATGTTGTCCAGGATTCATCACGCGACAGTCCCGAGAAGGTAAAAAAGAGCAGCAGCAGCAGCGGCAGCGGCGGCAACAACCTGATGCGGCTGGGCAAGGCCACCAAAAAGAAGCTGGCCAAGGGCATGAGCTTTAGCAGTAATCACAACGCCGTGCCGGTGGAGGCGCCCCTAACCAATGGCCAAGCTGTTGCCACAACAGCAAATGGAGGAGGAGGCACCGCTGATCTTGAGCACAGCAACTCCTCGCACAGTGGCAGCAATACCAGCCTGAGTTCCTGCGGTGCCGCCATACCCATACCAGCAGTCAGTGATCTCCCTTCAACCCTGGATGAGACGAGATCCTCCGGCTCCGATCCCGTTCTGCTCTTCAGCTTGTACAATGCCGGCGCCAAATCCAAGCTAAAGCCACTGACGGAAGAGGAAGTCCTCAAGATGAACTGCATCGGTCAGGATGGCAGCAATCTGCTGCCAGCTGTGGTCACACACACGGCTCCCCTGGCGCCGTCGTCGAACAACGATGACGTTAGCAGTCTGGAGGCGATGCGGAGGCCCCAGGATGATGCCTCCATTGGGAATTCCGATAATTTGGAGGCAATCAGCGAGGCGGCCCATTCGGTGGCCAGTTCGTTGGATCTGGAGGAGCAGCAGGAGCGGGATGTGCATGAGAATGAGGATAACCTTTCCGATATGGTGTCTGCAAATGTCTCGGGACGTGGCACACCCAACATCAGTGGCCGGGACACACCCTCGTCGCAGGTAACCGATGGCGGCGATGGCACTGGCGGCGACCATCTGGCTCATCATCATCATCATCATGGTGTGCACTCCCGGGCGGCGGCCAATAATCCGCAAATGCAAAAGATGCTACTCTCCAAGGCCCGCTCCGACATCGATGACAAGTTCTGCAAGTTCGAGCTGAAGAAGTTCGAAGGGGACGAGAATGTGAGCATCATTTCGGACACTTGGTCGACGGATGTGCTGGCCTCGGACTCGGAGAACACGCTGGATGCCACTGGGAGTGAGAGGGGCGGCGCTGCTGGGGAGCGGGACAGCAACAGGAACTTCTCCACGCCGCTAATACCCTCGGCCGTGGTCCTGCCGGGCGATAATAATTTCGTTGTCGAGGCTCTGGCCAGAGCCGGAGCCGGAGTCGGTGGTGGACTACCCGTCGTCGTCGGTGGCGGTGGTGGTGGCGGCGGCGGCGGCGGGGGCGGCGGTGTCCCCCAGTTGGATGCCTCCGATCAGCGTTCGGAGAGCAATTGGAGCACCGATGTTTTGGCCAGTGATTCCGAGAAATTGGCCGAAATTGATACGGATGACAATGTTTCCATAACGGCCAAATCGGATACAACAGCACCGCAGGCAGCCGTGCTCCTGGGCGACGAGGATGAGGATGAGGATGAGACACCCGGCAGCAGTGGCGATGGTGAGCCACCCGATCCGGATCCAGATCGAGGCGGCGTCGGCAATGGCAATGGCAGCGAGCGCAGTCAAGAGGATTCGGCCTTCTTTGATGCCATCAATCCGTACGACGATGCCAGTCTCTATATGGGCGCCTCGTCCCTGGCCAGGAGCTCGGTGCGCACCAGCTACCATGTGATGGGTGGCGAGAGCAGCTTCCAGCAGCAGTACAAGTGCAGTGGCGCGGATTCCAGTGGTCGCAAGACCACGCCCCTCATGGGCACATCCTGCATGCGTCGCCAGACATCGGCGGAGAGCAGCATCAGTAATCAGAGCTTGAATCTGGAGGAGCCACCGCCGCCGCCGATGGGCAAGCATCATCATCATCATCATCGGGATAGGGAACGAGAAAGAGAGCATCATCATCGAGAGCATCATCATCATCATTACCGGGAAAGGGAGCGAGAGCGAGAGCGATCGGCCCTGAAGAAGAAGAAACACCAGCAGGAGAAGGAGAAGGAGAAGCATCGGGATCTTATCGATTTCAGCGATTGCAGCGAGGACAAGGAGGAGCTGGAGCGGAACAGGGAGCTGGAGCAGCCGCCGGGTTTGGTGCAGCAGCTCTTGGATATGTTCAGTCTGGATGAACAGGCCGCCGCCGCTGGAGGCAGTGCCTCGCCCAATGTCGAGCATCGTCGCATTTCCATTGAGCAGCGTTCGGCCATCATTGATGGCCGACGGAACGGCATCCTGGCGGGCAGTATGCGGCGTCACCAGAGCTTAAACTATGAGAACCATGAGATTATGCTCAATTCCATGTTGCCCAAAACCGATGATGACAAGCAGGAGATGCTGCTGTGTGTGCAGACGCAGCAAATGCAGCTGGAGGAGAGAGCTGGAGCAGGTGTTGTCCTGAGATCTGTAGAAGCTGCTGCTGGAGAAGCCACTGGCTTGAAGCCGTTGAATAAGGCCACCGGAGCCATACCAAAGAGCATTAGCTTCGATGCCAGTGCCGATAAGGAGACGCAGCCGTATCATCGGGATAGGGATCGAGAAAGGGATAGGGAAAGGGATAGGGAAAGAGACCGGGACAGAGACAGAGAAAGGGAAAGGGAAAGGGACCGGGAAAGAGATCGGGAGCGTGATCATCATCCCCATCACAGTGCTGGCATTTTCAACAAACTAAAGCAGGGCATCTTCAAGAATCGCCGTGGCACCAGCGCCAGTGCCAAGAGTCAAAGTCACTCCAGCTCCTCGGCGGTCCCTTTGGCAACCACTTCCTCTTCCACTGCCCAAGGGGATCATCATCGGAGCGTGAGCTTCGAGCCGAACCATCACTTTGGCAGCCACTACTGTGATACGAGCGAGGACATCCTGGCCAAGTACCGGCGCAAGGTGAGCAGCTCCAGCGAGGCCACCAACTCGGACTCCATGGGCAATAGCAATGGTCATGGTGTGCGTCTGGGTGGCAGCTCCGCTACCGCCGTTTCGTCTGCTGATCTGCACAAGCACATGAATGGTGGCAGTCATCTGCCTGGCGTGGCCTTTGGCAGCGTCAAGCAGAAGCTACGCACGGTATTATCCCGAACGGATCTGCACAGCGGTGACTTTCGGCAAACGTCAAGCTGCTCCACGACCTCTGCAATGGCCACACCATTGCAAATCTATCTACAAATCCAGCTGGCGCAGTGCACCAGCATGCAGCGTCTGCCGCAAATCTCGCATGTGGCCGAGGCATTGCGCTGCTTGGCCCAGCTGGAGCGGCCGCAGCATGGCCAGCTGCTCACCGAGCTGCAGCGGGATCTGGAGCGGCGACAGAGCTACCTGCAGTACCTGATGCGTCACCGGCAACAGCTGCTGCTGCGGACGGAGCAACTGGAACAGTTGGAGGCGCGACTGAGCGGTGAGGCGCGCAGCTGCCAGCGTTGCCTGCTCCAGGCACTGGTGCGCATGTACCTGGCCTGGGCCCGGCAGCAGGCCAAGCTGGAGGAGTTCCAAGCGGAGTTCGCCCAGCTGCGAGCCAGCGATGAGCGCGTCGAGCTGACCGAGGAGTTTGTGGAGTCGCTGCTGCAGGAACTGCGGACGAGTGCCGATTTGCAGGATGACTGGCAACTGGATGCGGCACGTGTGGCCATCGAAAGGATGCTGCTGGAGCAGATGTACGAGCAGGTGATGTTCCCCAACGAGGATGCGGATGTGTCGCGCGACGAGGTGCTCTCCGCGCACATTGGCAAGCTGCAGAGATTCGTGCATCCGGCACATCCCTCGCTCTGCATTGCCCAGGAGTATTTGGGCGAGGCACCATGGACGTTTGCCCAACAGCAGCTAAGCCACATGGCTGCGTATAAGACGCCGCGCGAGAAGCTGCAGTGCATCATCAAGTGAGTGGAAGGAAATGTCATACTTTCTTTTATATTCTCTAATTTTTAACTCATTTTTAGTTGCATTTCGAGCATTATGAGCCTGCTGCGCATGTCCAGCGGTCGTGTACCCGCTGCTGATGATCTGCTGCCTGTGCTCATCTATGTGGTAATAATGGTGAGTGTTGTGAGGAACTTGGAGAATCAAAAACTTATTTAAAATCGTTACCTTTTCCAGGCCAATCCCCCCTATTTGTTGTCAACGGTGGAGTACATCAGCTGCTTCCTCAGCAAGAAACTCGAGGGCGAGGATGAGTTCTACTGGACTCTGTTTGGATCCGTGGTAAAGTTCATCAAGACCATGGACTATTTGGATTAACAACGATCGATCCTCCAACGATATTTGTTTTGTAGTCATTAGGTGTGTGGATTTATTTATGTATTTTGTAGAATTGTTTACACACTCCTTTTCCTTCCTGATATTTTCTTTTTTGTACAAAAACAAAGAGCCTCTAAGCCAAGCTAATGATGAGACATATAAAGAATCGATCGTGTTGAATCATAAAAGGGGACAACAACAACAACAAACAAACATAAATGCCAAGAATGCTGAAGAGAAGATAGTGGAGAATTGTAGTTTTAGGTGAACATTTGCTGTATGCTGAAAGGCCTCGCCTGATGGCTACAAAAACCCATCATGATGACATATATATATATATATAGTGAACGTAATTGTGTATTCTTATGTGTATATTACCAACAATAACTAGAGAGCATATTCTTCTATTTATATAATATTTACATGCATGTTTATCATCGGTCTAGCCTCTGTCATAATAAGTATGTTTCGGATACACGAACTGCAACTTAATATTCCTTATTGTGTAACACAAAATAAAGATCAATACATAAAATACAAAATAAAGGTTTAAAGTTTTTAGTATAAGGGATATAGAGAGGGATATATCTGAGATCATAAAGTAGCTTTTTGATTTCAGATTAACCGTGAACTTTCTTTAAAGCGGAGCAAAAAGAAGCGTTTTAAATCCCTCTCAAAAACTCTTCTGTTCTCTCTTTTGCTCTCAATAGCAGTAGCGAACGAGAGAGTTTTGTACCAACTGTTCGTTCTCTCTCTCTCTCTCTCTGTCGCTCTCTCTTGCTCTCAATATCAGTAGCGAACGAGAGAGTTTTGTACCAACTGTTCGTTCTCTCTCTCTCTCTCGTTCTCAACAGCAATAACAAACGAGAGAGTTTCGTTGCAACTGCGCTCTCAGTTTATTTCGTTATTTTTCTCTCCGAAATACAACAGAAAACAAGAAATTAAAAAAAAAGCGAGAGAGAGAAAACCCTTTTCTTATCGGTTGTTCTGGAAGAGAAGTAAAATGATTAAAATGGTTGAGTCAATTTTAAAAGCTTTAACACAACTCTGGTTTGTTGAAATTTCCACAACTTGGCCCTAGGAAAACAGCTGTAAATATAAAAAAAAACAACTTTAATTGTTTCCTTCACTCTCTTTAGATTTATTTTCCCCCAAAATAATCTCTGCTGAATCAATCTACTGTTTTTCTTACCCTTACTCACCCCCATAAATAAAAGCAACTTTCGAAAACACCTTTTACAGTACAGCTTTGTATATATTTTTCATCAGGGCTTTTCCCTTCTTCTTGCCGTCCATTAATAATATTACAATTTGACTTATTTTTCGTTCGTTTTTGGTTAGGTGTATAAGCAATCGTAAAACGCACGAAATTAAGGGGAAGAACGATCAATAGAACAAAAAAAAACAACCAAGTAGTATGTATGTACAACTAAAAAAACGTTTGACGTAATACTTTCCAGTGAGAGATAATATTGCACAATTGTTGCATTGCATTGCGGGTGATGTGACTTAAAGTGAAGCTAACTAAGCGCATTACAAGGCCTCAATAAATTACAAATTATACATTAATAAATAACAAATAAACTGTATATATAATAGTGAGTAAATGAGTAAAGCGTAACCGAAGATTATAAAGTTAAGACTCGTAACTCTCACTCGTCAATCGATTTGAATGTCTTGAGTACAAAGTGGGCCGCGTCGCTAAAAAACCATTTAACTTTAGTGACTAACAAAGCGTGAATATATATAGTATATATATATATATATATCCTACAAATCGCATGTATATAATATAAATAGCTGAGTCTGAAGTCTGGGCTGAGCCTCCTTTGTCCAACTCCGAAGGCCTGTGACTAAAAACATGTACAATGGGGGGCAACGAACATCTGCAGAAGCGTCTTAATTAAAAAATTTGATCGATTTCGGATTCGATTTTTTCGTTTTTGGGTTAGCACTCTAAGCCATCAATAGCTCCTCATGCAGACCGTCAGTGTCCAGGGATTTGTTCGATTTGAACATAAAGTTATTATCGCTGGACGAGCCCTGCGACTTGGAGCTGGAGGTCATGTTGTACAGATCATCGAGATCCTGACTGCGCCGGTAACTGAGGGAGAAGGAAAAGGAAAAAGGAAATATAAAGATGGGACCAGCAGAAAATACAGATTTATCGATATTGTAACGATATATGAACGTTTAAAATCGATATTCTGTTTCATGTGGCGAATCAATATCAAAAACTGTGCTTTAAATAAAATTGATAAACAGAAAAACTAAACAAAACGACCATCTATCGGATATTGATTCAAAAATATAGATAATTTAACGATAATTTCGATATTTTTCGATAAATTCAATATTTCTCGATATATCAAACATCACAAATTTCGATAGTTTCAAGCTCCGAATTTTTGTCAATCGAATAAATCAAAATAAAATGCCAAATTTATGCAATACTCACGTGCTGAGGGGCCTGCTATAGGTGGACATGGCCGGGCTGGCCGGATTATTGTTGCTATTGTTGCTATTGCTGTCATTGTCGGCATTGTCATTGTTATAGAGATCGTTGCAATTGTCCAAATACTCGGATCGCAGGTACGTGTCCAGATCGTTGTCGCACTCATCCTCCTGATCGGCATAGTCCTGCTCATTGTCCTGATCCTGCTGCGACTCCACCATGCACAGCCATTGCGAATTGTGATTACGGAACTTCTCCAGCTGTAAATCAAAAAGAAAATATAGAAATTAAAAATAACTAATAACTGGCTTCAAATCCACACAAAAAACCCACCTTGATCCGCTTGGCCCACTCACTGTCACTGATGGCGATTATGTCCAGGCAATAGTCGCACACCTTGCGTATCTCCTCGTTCTTGTCGTGCATCAGATCGATGAGATAGGCCGGCGACTCGGTCTCCTTGATCATGTACTCCCTGGTGCTCTCGTGCCGCAGTATCTGCTGGAACACAAAGATGATCTGCAGCACGATCTCGTCGTCCTCCTGCTTGGCCTTCAGCAGCTCAATCAGCGAGATGACCACCTTGGCGCGACAGAAGAGCAGGGCGCACAGCTCGTCGCAGGCACAGGTCCCCAAATACACGATGGTGTCCAGGACCAGATCATCGAGTCGCGAGCACGGCACCAGCAGCTGTCGGATCCAGGGGATTAGCTGAAAGTTCTGCAGAATTTGCGAATAATCCAAATCGGTGAGCGCCAGATTTCCCAATATCCCCAGACACTCGACAATGAAGGCCTCATCGTCGCAAATGGTCAGGATGCGCGCCAGATCGCCCACATAGTCGATGAACTGCGTCTGCAGCGACTCGTGCTGCGACAGATTTCGCAGCAGCTTCATTAGCAACGCATCCTGGTACTTGAATGCACGATCCATCAGGCTATGCAGTCGCTGACCCTCGACCATAATCTGGGCATTCCTACGATTCAGCGACAGATTAATGCACAGCGCAATGAGATCCAGATCGACCTTGACATTAAGGTTGAGGATAATGGCATCGGTGGCCATTTGAACGCATTCCGTTTGCGTAAACATGCCCTTCACCTTGTCGTCCAGGCTCATGTGATAGAGTATCTTGACGGCGATGCCGTGATGCTTCTCATCGTTGATGAACATCACCAGCATGGGCAGATAGCCGGCAGCGATCATCTTGCGACGCAGTCCGCCGTCAAAGGAGAGATTGAAGACCAGCTTCAGGGTGACCTGCACCAGATCCGTGTGCGTGCTCTGGAACAAACGCGGCAGCTTGGCCACAATATTCAGAGCGCCCATCTCGTCCTTGTTATCCCCAACGATCGAGAGCTTCTTGAGGAAGGTGCTAACTAGCATCAGCAGGTCGATATTCTGGCGATCCAGCGCCTTGACCAGCATCTTGACAATATGCTTGCGGCGCATTTTCTCCTCCAGCTTCACATTCTCGGCCATGTTCAGCAGCAGGTAGAAGGCCACGCGCAGCAGCTGCTCTTGCTTCTTGGCAAAGATCTTTAGCTGTTTGTTCAGCCGATCGATTTCCTCCTTCTTCACCTTGGGATCGTTCCGGTCCAGCGACTCGTTGCTCTGGCTTTGGGCTGCTGCCTTAAAGTCAGCGGGAACAACAGCAGCGGGAGCTGCGGCAGGCGAATCAACAGCGCCGGCGCACAAAGCCTCATGGTAGCTGCTATTCAGGATCTGGCTTTTGATCAGCGACGACGACATGGAGCCATGGAAACTGCTCCAGTTGCCCGATTTCGGGCGCTGTTTTAGCTCCGGAATGCGACGACGCGGTGGTTCCATCTGGCAATGAAATAAAGTTAAAGTTTAAAGGGAAATAAGTATAAAAAGATATTAGTTAAGCTACCTCCTTGGGCTTCTCCTCGTTCATTATGTCAAGGAAGTCGTCAGTGCTGCGATTCAACTTCTCCTTGCTGGCCTTTGCCGAGTGCGGAGTGGAGCAGCCATTCGGCTGCTTGCGCACATCCAGCTCGTTCCTCATTGTCTCATAGCGACGCAGCTCGTAGTCAATCACATCCATGCAAAGAGATCCAATCTAGGAAAGAAAATATAAATAAAATATAATTATTCTATATTTATATTTAGTATTCAAGCCTCTTCTTACCTTGTACTGCACAATCAGTGGATGGAACTTGGTGTAGGTGGAGAAACAAAAGAAGATGTAGATAATGTTTGTAGAGAGATCCAGAGATTTGCGCCAGTCCTCGCGTAAGACACGCGACAAAGCGCTGAGACAGGCCTCTACAAGTACAAAAAATCATTAATTCATTAATCGTTTCTTTAAGCAAGACCCAAATCGCACCATTCTTTTCCAGCTCCTCAAGATTATCCGGATTGCGTGCCATTTGCAGAATCATGGCTGAGCCTCGAATGCGTTCGCCCAGCTCCTCGTACAGCAGCTCCACATACTCGTCAATGTTGTTGATGGACACATCCGCTGTGGGCTGGGCGGCAGCGTTCAGTGCACTGGAGCCACCGCCATTGGTGGCCACGGCCACAGATCCGCCACCTGTGCCGCTGCTCCCGCCAGTGCTGCTCGTCATGGCCGCCACGCTGCTGTGCGATCGGGCGGAGGAGCGCGTATGTGAGTTGTGCAATGCCGCCGATCTCCGGCTGTGCGTGTTGTTGTCCGGAATATCTAAGGAATAGCTAATTAGTTAAGTTCTTAAGTTCTTAATTGGTATATATTACCATTGCTGGCATTATCCTTGCGATTCTTGAGGTAAAAGATAATCTGCTCGACATCATTTAGCTGGGACTTGTGAATGAGATCGCATTTCTCCACCACCTCGCGGGCCAGGGCAGCTGGATCCGTTTTGGCATTCAGCGAACGAAGTCGAATGATTTTCTGACAGTGCTAAAAAAAGAAAAATATGGGTTTTAAATGTTTTTAATACATTTCTTCATAAATATTAAAGGGAAAGGGGTGGCAGGCATAATGACTAATTGTTTGCTATATTTGATTATAACAGGTTCCACATTCAGCATATAAACTATTATTTATTTATATTGGGAGAGGATTTATCGCTTTTAAGGATAATTTTGAATATCGAAATATATCGCATTTATCGTTATTCAAAAACAATTTTTTTAGACATTAAATATAAACCACTCCATTCTCTTATTAATAACGATCCAAGAATATACAGACATATGTACATGAGACCTACGATAAGCCTACAAAATAATAATTATTGTCAAAATAAATATAAAGTTCTTATCTACAAAGATATTAATAAACATATATATCTCCCCCTTTGTTAAGTATCATATATTTATAGCGTGACCACATCATTATATATTATTATTATTATTCATTATTATTAATTTATTAAGATTGTTTAAAAAAAATCAGGAAATAGTTTATTCATATCAAATTCCAAAATCTTCCATAACAATTTAACGCTTGGAAAGATTTCAGGTAAATAAACGATGAATTGAGTTACTATTTATTTATTTTTGGTCATGAACAATCAACGAAAAGCAAACCAAAAAACGAAAGAGGCAAGAAAACGTGAATTGAGGTTATTTACCCGACCCGCCAACCTTTTTTGGGTATCGCTACTCGTTTGTCCGATTACATATTTACCAGCTACTCATTCGCCACCACTCGATACTCAAGCGCTGACCCGTCATCGACCCCGTTACGTTATCGATTGGCCCCCGCTCAATGTCATCCTTTGCCTAGCCCCCCTTTGCCCCTCAACCCTTAACCTTACATAGAGAAAATAACCTAAATACTACTGTTTATGTGCTTTAATTCCATTGAAATTAATGAAATTTTAGCTTAGTTTGGATCGATTTTCAATACGATCCAATAGCAAATTGCAAAAAACTAGGCTAAACAAACTTTGGATTCCCGAAGTAAAATTCCTTTTCTTGTTTACTTTTTTTACCGTATCGAATAGCTGACTTATGGCGCTAATATATAATGTAGATATTTAAATATTTTAATGATTTAATGTAATGTAATGTACCTTCTTCTCCTCGATCATAGGATTGTTGGGCTCCCCGAAGACAGTGGCCTCCAATTGGTAGTTGACAATCAGCGCCTTGTCCGTGGGATGGGGCTCAATGGATCCGCCTTTCCACCTCCTGGTTTCGTTGTTTATCCGTTTTTCATTTTTCGTTTGGAGAGAAAATGTTGTTGTTGGATCAATCATAAATTATGCGGGTCAATGCGTAATGAGGTAATAATATGCTCCTTGTCTCTCGCTCTCCTCCTCTCGGTGAGTAATGTCCCGTTGCAAGTTGTTATTTTTGGTGTTCTTCTCTCTCACACACACAATCACACACACAGACAGGGTAACAAAAGGTTGCGGCAAGTGGAAAATCAATAACAACAACACGGCAGTGTGAGAGTGAGAGAGAGAGAGAGAGACAGGGCAAGGTGAGTGGGTTTTAGTGTATCTTTCTGGTTTGCTTTTTTGCTTCTTTTTTCGCTATTTCTTTTGTTCTGCCACTTGTACATACACCCACACACAATCACTGGGCACTGTATACATACGCACTTTTTAATAAACTTGGCGTCATCATTTGTTTGCATTGTTGAAGAATGCTCTGCTTTTGGTGTTGTTGTTGATGTTGCTGCCGCTGCTGCTGCTGTTGGTACTTTGGAGGTGGGCGACGGCGACGGTGGGCTTATAACGGTAACGGCGGCGCCCGCTCTAACGACACTCTTCTGCAGCAGCAATTGCCTTTGTTGCGCTCTCTTTTGCTCGCACAAATCGCCGGCAATCGCATTTATTATGTAATAGATGTAGTGTATCACAATTGGCAGCAGCACCAAGCCCGAGATTATTTGGAAAATTAACAAAACAAATTGCATGCGACATGCGACGACATCCAACGGGTTGTTTATTAGAGATGCAGAAACATCGATGAAAACATCGATGCATCGATGTTTTTCGAAATTTCCAAAAACAAAACATCGATGTTTTTCTTTGACCATCGATGTTTCTGTGTCGTCACTCTCAAACTACAAATGCGAAAGTTTTCTGATGTAATAAGTTATGGGGAATTTTATTAAATTTGTGTTAATATTAAAATGCTTTTTAAAACAATATTTAGATTAATATACGACTATTAGTCGGTATTTGTTGTTAAGGGTGTGGGACATGGAAAAATAGCTGCCTAACATAGCTAGCTAATGGCGTTTTTTAATGCTGCCAGATCATTTTATACGTTTTTGTGGAGTTGCCAGGCTTGGTTTGTTCATCAATAAATGTTCGAATTTAAAAACGGGGAAAAAAACTAGTAAACACCAAGCCAATCGATCTAGCAACTTACTTTTTCGGTAAGATTTTGTATATTTTGGTTTAAATTTTTTTTACTGAGTAGAAATACCTAAAATGCTTAACAAACATAAAAAGTTTTTCAAAAATTGTATAATGAAAATTCTTAATTTTTAAATTTAAAAATTAATGATATTGCTGAGCAGAAGATTTTGATGACCTAATAAAAATCAAGACTTCATTTATTTTTCAAAGGTTTCAACTCGATCTAAGCACATAAATAAAAGTTCAATCGTAGTCGAAGGTTTCTAATAATCTTTTGAGATAGAAACAAAATAAGGGTACAATAATTAATGGTTAGATATTTTTTAATACCTTTATTTGAAGGGTTTCAGCTTACTAAATTCACTAGAGTAAATTAAACATTAATTGACCTACTAAATCATCTTTTCCCCTTTTTATCTACACAAAGACAAAGTACATATTTGCTATGAACCCACGAAATAACAAAAAAATTGGATGCTCATATCATTTCTTTCCCTGTTCCCTGGCACATAAATATTTACATATGTAGGCTCATTATCTCTCAACCGAAACATAATCCGGCCAAAGTGCAAATTGCTGCACGGGAATTATGTGGAGTGTTGGATATGTGTTTTTGATGCAGTCGCCGTTGCTGCCGTTGCCGCCGCAGCTGGCTTAAATCAATCCCAGACTTGCCATTATTGTTATTTTTCGTGCTGTTGCTGTTGCTGCTGTTGTTCGGAGGCGGCATTAATATCATTGGTGCCCCGAGGGACCAGCCACATGTGCAGTTGGGACAAATGTCAGCAAAGGCAGTTTTTCACATTTCCAGCAATTTCCCACCCCCCTTCCAGCCATGCGGCTGTTGTGATAGATGTAACACGTAGCTATAACTGGATAAAGGACACGGGCAGGACGAAGGATGAATGGGGTTGCATTAATCGCCGCACGATGAGCACGCTCTCGCTGATGGCTGTCGCAGATGATAATGGCAATACAACTGACTGCACAATGAGCTGACCATATGCGCACATAGACAGTAAAATACGACGGCCTACATATTACCCTTACCATCGAACCGCCCCGCCCCACCCCCTCTGGGAGGCAAGTGCAACTGACATTGGGCAAAAAGTCTGTAAACGGCAGCAGTAGGCCTCGACAGTCAATGGACAAACGTAGCACATTTAATGAACATGCTGACATGAGTTATTGCTCGTTTGTTCTCCTTTTTTTTATATTTTGGCAGATACCCTTTAAGATGAGTACATGCATTTATTGGTAGGATTAAACTACCACACGATAGGAAATTATTAAAAAAGGTCCAGAGATATAAAATTTTACAGCTTAAGCTTCATAGATTTGTTAAAAGTTTGGGTTTCTACCCTTAATGTTTAAGTCTTTGAAAGATATCTAACCGAAAAATGAAGTCCCAGTTAAAATTGTTGTAAAAGCACATCGATTATCCACCCTTCTGTAATTTAATTAAATAAAATAGGATCTACAGAGTGTTATTAGATACCAAATTATGCTGTAGATAGCTTTAAAGTTGTCTTTTTTTAAGTACAAAAAAATTGACAGATAGTCTGGGTTCCTGTTATTTTTATCTCTTTAAAAGGACACGACTGACAAGCAAAGATTCTTAACATAAAGTTTATTTATCCTTGAATATTTAACAGTAAAATTTAAGCTTTAAGAGCATCACAAATTTCGTTGAATAAAAATATTATAATTTTAGTTTCTCTTGTTTCTTTTTTGACAACGAAAAAAATGGCAAATCAAATGCACAGCTGTTGGCGGCTTTTTCACTTGGCGATCCGCACGGGTCCGCCGAATGCAAATTATATTTCGCATTAACTTTGATGGAGATGAATTCCGGATTCCGGGCCACAGACACAGAAACATGCAAAAATAAAACCTACAAAAAAAAAGAACAACACCCCAATATCAGATCAGACATCGGGGGATCTCTGGGGAATGGGGGTATTACTATGTAGTTATGTATAAAAAAATACATATGTAAATTATTTACACTTGGAAAAATATATAAATTAAATTAGGATAGAAAGCGAACAAGTATTTATTTTATTCCTTCAAAAAACTATATAGAAAAGACTTAATAACTAGAAAATAAAATCAATAACTATACCTATTAGTTTAAAGATTTTGACGAGTGTATACACACCCCAATAGCAACCCCAACCCCTGGCCACGAGACAAAGTGCCAAGTCAGACAGATGCAGACGTATCTCATTTACCATTCCGTACTTTGTGCGCTCATCTTTATTTCTTGGCAAGTCGTGTGCAATTCATTAAGGCGAAATCTGCTCGAATGCGAATAATGCAAATTGCTCTATTTTCATTCACAACGACTGGTATTTTGGGGGGCTGGTATTCAGGGGGATGGGGGATTGGGACACGGATGCTGCATGTGTCCGAGCTGCAACTTGCAACAATCTGCCAGAGTCGACGACAAATTTATTTTTGTGCAGCGACGCGGGAGGGGGGAATGGGCATCAATGAAAATGCTGTTCAAGCAGTTGTCTCCCAGGCATTTTGCACTAAAAGTTCAAAAATTCCATTAATTATACTCGGCAAAGAGTTCGGCTTCTTTCTTTCATTTACATTTCGTTTTTTATTTTCTACCCGTTCCGTTCAGCTTCTCTGCTAATTTTTCAAGAATTTGAAATTTCTTAATGGCCCCTCGCTTGGCCAGCGATTTCTGGTAGCGGGAATGGTGAACAGAGGGGGTTGGGGTTGGGGTTTGGGGGGGTTACCAATAGCATTTTCCGAGTGGGGCCAAATGCAGCCTGTTTGTCTGAGACACCAAAGTCTGAACCGATGCCCCCAGATTTGGATTAGCACTTGGAAAAATAATAATTTAATAATAATTATAATAGATAAATAAATAATAATAAATAAAATATTATAATTCAATTATTAGTAATAAAACACAATGTAGTTTGAAGTTTCTCTAATTTTTCACAGTATAGAAATGTGTTTATTATTAACCATCATCCAAAACTTTGAAATAAACTATAGTTCCTCAGTTTTAGATTAAAAATACGGCTGAAAAATCAAGTTAAAACTCTCTTCTTTTTAATCTGTAATATATAAATGCATATATTCATATATAAGTCATAACGGTTCAGATTGGATCACTATTCATTATAAATGGCATAAAAACAATTGAAAAATTATTCAAAAAAAATGATTAGCTGGTTAAATGTGCGAGTTTTTATGTTTTTTAAGAGTTACTATTTAAATTTTATAAAAATTTGATATTACTGATATTAATATTATATTGATATAGAAAAGATAGGAAAATATACATGAAAATAATATAAAAATAATATTTATAAAATATTTACAGAACTTTGTTCTTTTTTTATACATAATTCGTCTTAGGATTTATGGTTAAAATTACAAACTGCAAGAAAATAAAACCTCCCCCTTCTTAAAGTTAACCATATTCTCTAGTTTGTTTTTTTTTTAATTAAATTAAAATCAATAAAAATGCTGCATATTGTTTTCCGGTGTATATAGGCTTACCCCTATCGCTATTTACTCCCCCGTTTCCCCCCTCCCAGGCCGGATGTGCTCATTGTGCTTCATTTTCATTTCTACTTACATGTCTGCCCGCTCCCTTTTACCCGCTCCCAGCTCCCAGCTCCCCGCTCTCCCCCCGCTCATTAATGCTCCGCCGGAAGCGCCCATCTGCTGCCGGACTTCGGATTGCTGGGCAAGAGCAAAGACGGGGAAAACAAAGGGGGAGGCGGCTGAGGAGGGAGAGAGCAGGGGGGAAACCATTGGAAAGATGGTCAGAGAAGAAGCTGCGGAAAAGTTTTCCCGGCTGAGATTTTAAAAGTGCGTTACGCAGTGCGTAAATCAAAACTCGAACTGAAACTAAAGCAAGTGCAATGCGGGATTGTTTGTAGCATGGCTTTTACGCTGAGAAAAATGGTTGAAAACTATTATTATTTATGATTAATAAGTAATAATAATAATATTAATAAATAATAATAAGTTGGAATAATAAAATAATGAAATTGTCTTAAAAATTTTAATAAACTGATTGTTTTTACTTAAAAGAACGGATTAACAGAATAGAAAAGGAGCTATAAGAAATTTAGAAAGTAAAATAAGAAATATGTAAGATGAAAAAGTAAAATTAATAAAAATAAGTAAGTTTTATCAAATTGTTTGTTATCTTATATTTTATATTTATATATTATAAATATGTTGTATACATTTTTTCCTTATATTATCTTTCTATCTATTCTGTAATCGTACCCATAAGAGCTATAGAATAAATTTAATAAAATAAAATTAATCACTTTTATAAAAGTTACTTATATATAGCAGCAGAAAACAATATTTTTCTACACAAAAATACAATTTAAAAAATGCTTAAATTAACATTTCCCCAAATCTAACTAAATTTCCATAATTATATAATTTAAAAGGTCGAATATTTCTACTCGGAGTAAATAAAAATATGTTGAGAAGGAAAATATATATAATATATTTCTAATTACTTAATTTATTCAGCTGTTGATGTTGAACAACATTTTTTAGGATCCTTTTTTCTTCTATATTATTTAGAAAAGGTTTAAAAAGATTTCTCTTCAAACCCCAGTTTCCTTAAGAACCAACCCCTTTAGCTCAATGCGCACAACTGGTTATTCCTGAAATTATGCATAATGTTTCGGGAATCCTCACAGACTCGTGAATAGTTTTTAATTTTTAGGAGCAACTTTAATACAAAAAAAAAACTAGGCAAACCCAAAAGCATCATTCAGGGAACCACTGCAATATGACCAACGGAAAGTAGTTCTCTCGCGATCGCCGTTATGTTGCGGCAAACTTAACGGCCTTTTCGCGCCATCCCCTACCACCCAACCACCCTCCCCCCCCTCGGCTCTAAGGTTCCACTCCGGCCTCCCTCTTTATATTTATTGGATGGCCGCCACACGCAACAACAAAGTCAATTGCGGCAGCCGCAAAATGAAAATGGAAATTCAAAGAGCGGCGGAATGAAATGGAAATGGCATAGGGGTGTGGGAAAAGCCAGAAAAGGGGGAGGCAGGGGGTGAGGGCTGGCTGGGTGGTTGGATGGGAGGAGGAGGGTTAAAGTAAACGAGAGAGTTGTATGTACAAAAAAGTTGAGCACTGCAAATGGCTCGCCATGGGCGCATAAATTGTGAAGGCACCTTGTCTATTTTCTATATTCCCGCTGCAGGGTATTTATGACTTTGAAATGTTGAAAAAAAATATATATATATTAAGATATTATAATATAAATTATTTTTGCTTTAATAAAACCCTCTCTTCGTACCCTTTTTACAATTAATTAATACATTAAAGGGTATGTGACCTTCGGTTTTGTTTCTCCTTTGTTGTTATTGTTCCTCTGTGTCTTTTGCCGTTTTCTTTGCGGGCATTTCTTTTCATATTTTGTTCCTTTTTTTGTTTTTTTTAGTTTATATATATTTTTTTTTGGCAATTTCTAGCATGCAACATGTTGCAATGGAGTCATAAGCCGAGAACCCCGAAATTCAAACTTTTCCCGGACACCGCTCACAAAAAAAAAAATAAAAGAGGGAAAAATATTTTGTTTTTTGCTTTGCTTCCACATTTCAGTTCCACTTCCATCTCCACTTCACTTTTTTGCCCAAACAGTTGGAACTCCAAGGACTCGAAATGGATTTAAAAAAAAAATTCAAAATTGGTTAAGATTGAATTAATAATAATAAATAAATGAAAAATATAAACCAAAAATATTGATTTTTAAAAATTTAAACGGTCAGAAATTACTGCGCTGCAAAATTCAGCATAAAATTATAGTATTCTGAAAGAGTACTATTTATAAATAAATAACAAATAATTCATTTATATATATTTTTTAATTAATATATTTCAATCTGCAGAATCTTTTTTTCTTTGTACATTTGATTTTTTTTGCTGTTTTACAATATATATTTTATATACATATTATAATTTATATACCATAATATTATAATATACTTTATTAATTATATTAATTTAATTTCCAATAAACATTTTATACAAATTATCATTAGTTCGATCCTTGGAGAAAGTACTGTATTATGTATGCTAGTTTCCTTTTTTTTCCGCGCTCTTTTCTCTAGCTTTATTAACGTTTTTGGTGGCGTTCGGAGAGGAAGAGGTTCCTGATATTGTTTGCTGGCAGCGCAGTCTGTAATATTTTTGCCGCATAAAAGTCAAAATATGCAAATAAACTTGGCGCTTTCATGGACGAGAGGGGGGCGCCTGAAGTAAGGGAGCGAAGGGCAGTGGAGCTTGAGAGAGGAAGAGAGAAAGAGGAAGGGAGAAATGGGCAACGGGTGCCTTTCGGATGGAGCGGCTAATACGGCAAAACAGACATAGGAAAAGACTAAAACAATGGACACAGAGGAGGAGGGGAGGGAGCAGGAGAAGGATCAGGGTAAGGAACAGGAACAAGAGCAGGGGATAAAGAGCTGAAGAGTGGAGCGAAGCGGGCAGCATGGCTTAAATAATAAATGTAGTACACGCTTTGAAAGAATTTACTATACTTTGGCAAATGGAGGTTATAAAAACCTCCACACACACACACACACATACACACATGCACGGAATATAAATAAACAATGCCCCTACATATAAGGACGCGCGGGCATCCGGAGGGGGGGTTAATGGCAGCGGCATTTCCATATTGTTGCTATAATCAGCGGCCGCTTTGATTCATCTGCATGTCCGCAGTGGAGGGAGAGAGTCACAGAGGGAGAGTTAGATGGAGAGGGAGAGCAGGGCAGAGCAAGGCAGATTACCGTTTGGTTTCAGCTTTCCGCCCTTGCCACCCCATTATCATCAAAGAGCTAGCTGGCGAACCTAACCCGGAGCTAACTCATACCCAAACCCATGCCATACTCATACCAAAAAACCCAAGACACCGACCAAACCCAAGGCAACCCCGGTGCAACCTTAACCCCAACACCTAAACCTCGGCAGGGCAGCCTCACACAACCCCAACCCCAACCCCAGCCCCAACCCTAACCCCGGGCATAAGCACAAGCACAAGGCGGCCCCAGCAGACTCACAGACTCCATCGCTTGCAACATGCAACTTGGAGGTTCCAGCTTGCCAGCTTGCAACTTCTACCAAAATATTGACCCTGCGTCGCCACGTGTTCGATGCCAACATGTTCGATGCTGCTCTCAGCTTCAAGGACCAAGGCTGCAAAGAAAAAAAAAGCTAGAGAAAAAAGAATACAGGCCAGTGCTGGCATCAATATTGTTTTTAAAGCCAAAAAAGGAAGAGTTCATATAATATTTATTTTTTTCAATATATTATTTTGAGATTAAGAAAATATATATCATTAAAAATTGAGGTACTTATCTAAAATGTAGGCACTCATTTTTAATTTAACTAGTTCTACTTATATAAATATCTAAGAAAAAGGACCCTTAGTCCCCAGAATTCATTCACTAAATTTCTAGCTAAATCCGTATAAATCCAGGCCCGCCATCTCCATTTCCATCTCCTGTCGCTCAGCTCAGTGTCTTTCTCTTGCTCTCTCCCGTGCTGTACCCGTTAATCGCAAGGTTAGAGGGCATACCAGTTCAGAGCAAAGCATGTAACTGGGGAAGAAAACATCATTTATATACAGAATTAATATGTATGCATGTATTGTTATACATTTTAAAACCATGCTGCTCTCATTAAATATAACTATTACTAGAAACTCTTCTTAAACAGACGCCACAACTATACGGTATGTAATACAGGGCATCTCACAGTCGAAGCACTTGACTGCATCGGTTGGGTATTGTTGTTGCTGCTATCTCGCAGCCTGACAGTTGTTGGTTCGTTCGGTTGGCTCCGTTTTGCTGCTGCTGCTGCTGCTGCTGCTTGCTTGCTGTTTCGGGTTCTCTCCGATTCCGTTGTCGTTCTCTGTTTTCGTTGCGTCCCAAAGCAGCATTGACACTCAACGACGCCAGTTCACAGTTCACTCGAGTCGCAGTACATATAGGCATATTGCTCGGTTTATCACGAACATACATTATTTTCTTACCGTGGACCTCTCGTCTCGTGTTCGCGTCGTCGTCAGCCGCGGAGTGTTTGTTATTGCTGTTGCTTGTTTGTTTGTGTGCTTCCCTCCTCCTTATTCGGTGTGCTTTTCGGTGTAGTCTTTCGTATTTATCGCTGCGCTACAATTACACATACTCTGTTTTATTTTTTTCACGTGTGTGCTCTTAGTTGGTGTGCCTCGAATAACAAAGTCAAACAAGGCGCGCTGGGGGCTGGGGCCACGCCTCTTTGTTAAAAACGCCTCCATAACCCCGACGACGACAACAACACGGCAGCAAAAAACAAATAAAACAAATTGAAGAGAACAACACGCAGGAGAACATACAGGAGAACAAACAGGCGGAGAGAGGTGACACAGGAGCGAGAGAGAGTCAGAGAGGAACCGCCAGCGAGAGCAAGAGAGAGAGGGAGAGAAAGAGTCAGTGCGGAGAGATTGCAGTTATATTTACAACAACAGCGGAACGCAACACCACTTGATACGAAAATAAACAAACAAAATCAATCAATTAATCAATCTGCTGAGCACGCCCACACCCACAACGCAACGCACACACAACACATACAACCCACGGGGAACACCGACACAGGCACAAGCACTGGGCACAAGCACAACATACACAGGACACAGGACACACGAGTCAACGCCCACGCCCATCGCAAAAAAGGAGGGAGTGGCAGGCAGTATTGAAGGACGAGAAGCAGCGGAAGCAGCGAACTAGCAACAACGAGGACGACAACAACATGTTCCACTCACTTGCTTTGATGGCCTGCGCACTTGCCGCCCTGTCCCTCGCCCAGGAGGAGGCACCACGACCAGGATCCGTAGCAGGATCCGACCTCAGCCCCTCCTCTGCATCCTCCGCAGCCACAGCCGCCGTTGCCGTTGCTGTCCCAACTCCTCCATCCTCCTTCGCCGGCAAGCAGTTGAACAGATGCCGTCAAAGTTGCTATCAGCAGCAGGTAAGTCTGTCCTCCGTGAAGCCCAAACCCAAAACCCAAACCCAATACCCCTAAGATAAGACCCGCGATCGGATCCGTTTCGATCCAAGACGACCGTCTTGATGGACAGTTGTATGCCCAACTGAGCAACCGGCGATATATAAAACACACGCCGTCTTGGAGGGGGGGAGGGATATATATATTGTATGTACACAGGAAGAAATATGTAACGAAAAAAAGAGCAAACAGCACACCTGCAATTAAGATCCTTGCATGATCATTGAAGGAAATTGCCAAGGAGGCGTTTTCCTGTGCAATTTTGTTGGGTCGGAAGTGCCTTAGATCCAGGGTATGGGGAAAGTAAACTCATTTTTAGGGGATTTTTATTTAGTTTAAAATAAAAAACAAAAATAAATATTTATAAAGGTTATATTAGTTAATTAGGAATTCTACAAAGCAAATAAACCTTAGCATCCTTCTGTTATTGTTTGTTTTTATTATTTATCATCTAAAATTGTACTATAAAATTAGGAATTTAATTCTCTTGCTTCGAGACACTTCAAAATATTCAAATTTAATTGAAAAAACATGTTTATTTGAAACCCAAAGTACTTTTCCCTCTCTTCCCACGAAAAACTCTTCCGCCAGGTAAAATGTAATGGGATTAAGATCACGTTAATTGAGGTCATTCCACATTAGTCGTGGACGACCCACCCATTTCTCTGTGTGCAGGGGACCGGCACTCGCACCGACCCGACCTTCAAGGTTAGGGAATCGATGACGCTGACAATGACAATGACAATGGTCCGCTGAGGCAAAGGTAAAGGCAGAGGTAGAGGTAAACGCAGAGGTAGATGTTGAGGTAGAGGTACCCAGAGAGCGATGTCATTTTTTATGCCACCGCTTCCCCCGGTGTCTTGCCGAGTCTTTATCTTTTATCTACGGGTTGACATCGCCAGCCATTGCCGCTGCTTGCTGCTGCTTCTGTTGCCGGTTATTAAGGTTGTTTCAGGTAGCCGCCAGTTGCCAGTTGCCAGTTGCCAGTAGAAAGATGTCAACTGGGTGGCCATCAAGCGTCGCTAATAGAGATCGGGAATTCAATTTGAGACGGCCATAGACAATGGCCATGGCTATGGCTTGCCTCGGGCAAAGCTTTCGAATTGAATTTGTGGCCAAGTTGAGGGGATCACGAATGGATGAATGGTTGAATGATTCGGTTTGGGACAGTCGCTCCTTAAGAACTTCAGTGGAAAAGCCGACACAGAGCCTTTAAATAATTGGGGGCAGGTGGCAAGAACAAAAGGACAGCACTCCAGATGACAAAGAAGCTTGAAATCGAGGGCACAGCCTAAAAAAAAATGATCAGATTAAACTTTAAACTCTTAATCCATATTAATTAAAGGTCATTTATCTTAGCATTTTTTTTTAGTAAAAGAAAAATTTGAAAAATATCTTGCCTGTCGTTTAAAACAATAATATTTTACATTTCAAAGTATAACAAAACAACCCATAAAAATAAATATAATTAGAAACATAAATTATATTTAATATAAATGCTACAATTTAAGCATTGCTATAAGAACAAAGATACTTTAAGCTTCCTGACAAAAACTCAAATACCAAAAGTCTCAAGTTAACACTTCGCCAAGTTAACAAAACATCAAGACAGGCAGCCAATAAATAATACAAAAAGAAAACTGCAATCAATACATGTAACAAAACTTTCCGGACAAACAAATCCGAGTTGAAAATTCCACTACAATTGAACAACTCACAGCCCCCTTTTTACATACATATATGTTAAGACGCGACACTTTCTTATGTCTCCCCCCACCAAAAAACAAACTTTGAAACCCCCGGGGATTTGGTTTTGGGACCGCATTTCGTGGTGTAAACGATCCCCGCCGAAATAATTTTTGAATACGTTACGTCCCCCGATGGGATTGAAATCGGAGACGGAAAAGTTTTCCCAAAGATTTTACCAGTTTGAGTTTTTAATGCGTGACTTCCTGGAACTTTGGTGCGCTGATCTGTCAGCGATATCGGAGGGAAAAAAAAAAACCCAACAATAGAGGAGGGAGGAATACTACTTATGCTGACATCCACGGATTGTTCATAAATTTCAATCAAACGAAATCAAATCAAATTTTCATATCAATTCGATTCGACCAGAGACACACACAAACACAACACACACACTCACTTACACATAAATCATGTGGGATAAACAGAAGAGTATAAATATCATCTCCGATTTCCAAGTAAACCGAGCTCGGTACGGGTTCGGGGGCTCCTCAGCTAGAGGAGATAAAGTGTGCACCGGGACCGCGAAACTGGCCAACCGAGAGAGCTGTGGAACTCAAGAACCTGGGGGGAACTTAAGACCAACCGACCGACCGACCTGAGCAGCAGGCACATTCAACCCAATTGACTCGAGGAGTGCACATGAATCATGAGTGCTGTGGCGACACTTACAAAGAAACATGGATGAAACTCGAGAGGCCAAAGGCACTTGGACAGCAGTCTACAGTCTACAGTCTACGGCAACGGCAACGGCACTTCAAATCGTTTCAGGGAAACACTAAACTTGCTCTTAAATATAGACCAAAAGTTTATTGAATTAACTCGAGAAGAGGCAAAGATTTGTCTATTTTTGTTAAGTAAATAGATATATATACCTCGGAAGTATTTCTTTGTAATCGTTAAAATGCAGTAAATAAGTCAGCAAGGAAAAGTAAACACTAAACAACTGAGCCATGAATAATGAACAAGTGTTCACTTTTTTGAAAAAATGAACTGGTAAAGATGTTCATCCCAGTTCACTTGTTCATCCCAAGTAACTTATAATCAAAACTTCTGATTTTTACTAACTAAAAAAGAAAATAATAACTAGTCTGTTAAATTTTATAACTCCTGTTGAATTATCTACCTATCCATGTTCATTTTTTTATAAATCTCCTGGATGAACTTTACCAAAAATGAATTCCCCCATAATAAACTTAAGCCCAGCTTTAGGGCTTTATCTACACCAAAACCTTATTCTTGATTATTGCAAACAAAAAAAAATAATAATAAATGGCAGACTTTAGGCACGAAATACTTAAGCTTCTCGCTTGCGTGCCTGCATTCTTGATCACCATCATCATCAGCTCCATCCGCTATGCCCTTTGAAGTCGCCCCTTAAGACAGTGAGGGATAAAGGGAGAGACTCTTTTGGGTGGTGACAAGGGCTGCATGCCCAAAGGATGCCGCCTGGTCGAAAGTCAAAAGTTCTTAGGGGTTGCAGGCAGTTCTGGCTAATTTCATGGTCGTCTCACAGGACTAACGGGAACTAATCCACCCATCCATCTATCCATCCTTTGGCACAACCCTCAAAAAAACTAAAAGAATGGAAATGCGAATACGTTGCTCAATCAGCGCCAAATTAACACCATGAAAGACTTGAGGTGGTGTGATGTGGGTGGGTGGGTGGTGTGGTGTGGGTGGGTTGTGTGTCCTGCTCGGGGTGCTATAACGGTGACTATGGATTTTTCCTGGATGGTTCGATGGAAGATTCGATCTTGTTTTATATGTATGCCAGGCACGTAGTTGGGACACTGCTGGTGGTGGAATCATCGAATATATCTACGGTATGCGTACGTGTCTCATAAAAGACGCTCAAAAAAAAAGACTGACTGACTGACTGACCCAACTTTTTGGTAATTTATGTGGCCCACAGAGTCATGTGCAGAAACACTGTTCGAAAAATGTGAAAAATATTTATTCTTAAAGGAAGCAATATAAAAAGATTTTGATTTTTTTTAAATTTATTTGAGAAACCTTTTAAATAAACCTTAAATTTTTGTTAGTATAGGAAATATACACCCTTTTGTAAAAACAAAATTAACAAAACTAAGAAAAACAAGAAAGGAAGCTAACTTCGGCATGCCGAAGTTTAAATACCCTTGCAGTAAGTAGATGAAAAAGAAGAAAAATGTTCTGACTTTTTCGCTTTCTCGGGTACTGTCATAAAATAAATGTTGCCAGAGTGTTGCTGGCGAAAAATGTTGCTAGCAACAAAGCCAAACAGATATATATATTCCTATGGCAGCTATATGTTATAGTGGTCTGATTTTGATAAAATT